>CAHIKZ030004056.1:2180000-2247500 GCA_903632075.3 Acanthosepion pharaonis
GGACCATTATATATTAATAAATTATAGGTGTAAGAAATGGTAATCCATAATTAAAAAAATAACTATAATTTAAAAAAGAGATAAACTGTGTCGGCAATTTAAGGTTAATTCACTCCTTTAGTTTTTGTCAGGAAATTTAATTATTTGGATATTTTATGTAAACATAAGAAACACAAATATATATATATATATATATATATATATATATATATATATATATATAGCATAATGAGAAGCCACGTATACTTTCTTAATATGTATATATAGAAAAACAACTAAAAAGTTGCAAATTGAAAAATAATAATGTTTTTTATGAAAGTATTTATTTATATTTGATATTTCTGATCGACCTCGATCTTTCTTCAGAAATAACTGTTTTTAGAGGATTGTTTAAAAGTCACGTGATATAGAACGCCATTGTGTTCGAATATTTTTAACGTAAATCTAACTGTAATAATATTTTAGATGTTGTTTAAAAAAAATGTTTAACTATATCTAAAAATAATGTTTAACTATTGAAATATTTATAAAGATTTAAAATACCCAAGTCTTTATTTAACCCTAGTTTATATGTGTTTAATTTCAAAATGCAGTATTTTTATTTATTTATAATCATGATATCCCTACAATCTAGTACTCCATTTCGGCTCTTTTAAATCTAGGTGATATCAGAAGTCAGGAAATTACTGGGGCTGTACAGGGAACCGGCCAATTTTTCAACAACATCTTTAGTGATTGATTATGTCTATGAGGTCAACTTGAGGTTTAAGGTGAGTTTAAATCCCAACGGGGGATCAAGACACGGGCCTTCCTGAGGAAACGTTTGTTAACCGTGATCGGTGAACTAAGATTTAAAAAGAAATATATATATATTTAAAATATATATATATATATATATATATATATATATATATATATAAAATCTTGACCTCCAGAAAATAAGGGGTCGTCAAAACTGTCTGATTAACTGAAAACACCAACATTGTAGTCGTAAGTCATACAAGAAAACAACAAAGTCTTCCGCATCATAAAATTGTCTTAGACACAGTCAAATAAAAAAAAAATGATTTTATCTCTAATTTTATTTGTTCTTATTTCAGTTTCAAAATTATTCTTCTTTTCGAAGTTATTTTATTGTTTGTAATATAATCTATCAATATTTAAGTCTCTTGAGAAATATCAATATTATGATAGGAAAGCAAACGTTCTGAGAATCTTCCTTTCATCATCGTTGGAACTGTAGACAGTAAAAGTACATTAGAGATGTGTCGTCATTGGCTTGCGTCAGAAAATTAGTGAGAAAAAAGACCTTCTCTTTTCTCCAGGATTTACCGAACGAATCTTCATCCAAAACACGATTACAAGTGACAGTAACTTACCAAACAGTACAACACTAACTTTAATTTCAGTACTTGCAGTGCCGCACAAAACTAAGTTAACAGGGAAGATAATATATTTTTTAAAACGATCTCGTTTTTTGCAGATAATCAACAAATATTAATTAAACTATATTCCAATGATTATTTTAAGAGATGTTTAACATTCTTTTTATAGATACAAATATTTAAATGCATGCTCTGTTTATATTAAACAGCATTTACCAACGTGAATGACCGAGAAAATTTCACAGAAAATATTCGTCCTCCGTCAGGATTTGAACCTGTATCCTATACAGAACACTTTTAATTTGACGCGTCTTTACCGACTTGGCCACGAAGGAGAGTTCAGTTAGCAAGGTCGAATTTACTGTATTTGAACTCCATGTCTGCTCATGGCGTATCAAATGATTCTCAACGTGGTGTGCATGCCCCACCGGTGGGGTACGGTAATATTTTGAGGGGTCATGCGTAGAATGTGCACTCTTCGGTTTAGTATACCAACAGAATAAAGGGGTAATTAGAAAATGAGTTATTAACAGTGAATTGTTTTTCTAGTGACTCTGAGTGTGAGTGTGAATGTTAATGCGTGTTAATACACACGATGCATATACGGATGCATACATAAAAATCCAACCACCATTGCAAGAAATTTGTTACTACCATTTCCATCTTCATATTTAGCTGAATGGGGCTTTAGTGCTGTAAATGATTTGTTATTGAAGAAAAGAAATCGACTGGATATCACTAAACGTGGAGACTTGAGGCTTAAGCTCACTAAATTGGTGCTTAATATAAAATCTATCTGTATCAGGCATGATGAACAAGGATCATTTTGTCATTTTGTGTTCAGTCATTTTGTGTTCAGCTCCAGTTTCATTTTGCGTTATTATTTCAAGATTAAAATGATCAAAAGTATATTACAGAATAAGATTTGATTCATATATTTATGCTTTTCAGTTCTCTATTATGTTTCGAAACTATATATATTTAACAGTCTTTTTGTTTTTTTTAATTTTTCTCATTCATGGACACTATGGTCATTGAAGGTTTGTTTAGAGACCAAGTCAATGGCCTTTTAAGCTTCTTCCACGGGAATTGCAGTAACATTTTGAATATGTAAGAATTAAATATTAGAGGTGTCACCAGATTTTTAGAAATATCAAAGTGGGTCATTGCCCAAAATCGGGTGGGATCAACTTCTATTTAATCACTAAGAAAAACTTTTATTAAACCAATTTCAACCACATTTAAAAGATTTTATCAAGCTGAATTTCTGATTCTAAGTAAAAGTACTATTCACATTTCTACGATACTTAAAATATCCTTGTTGCTCGTATGTTCTGTCCATATTATTCTCAGCATCCTTCTGTAGAACCACATCTCAGATACATTATCTGAGATACATTGTCCGGCTTTTACAATATAGGAGGAATAATAACGCAAAGCAGTTCAACGCCGTTTCCTTTTTTGTAATAAATTTTTCGAGTCTCTTAGTAAATTATAAATACTTTGGAAAGCATCTTTCCTCATTCTAATATGCCTTCGAATTTTCGTGTTAGATTTTCCTCTGTTTATTATAACATTTCCGAAAAAGTCAAATTCCTGTACTTGGTTCATTCTGACAACTACCATTCGTCGCTCGCAACCTGGTCTATCCCTCAATCTCACAACAATATACTTTGTTTTCTTACAATTGACCGTCAGTCCTTTCTTCTCAGTTTACTAGTTAGAATGTCTTAGTGTTAGTGATGTTTTCTTTCTGTTGATCGTCAACACAATATCTCATTTTACTATTCGTGCCACTCATTTAGATTGTGCCCCTGATCATATTTTACTTACCCGAATCGACTGACCCCTGAAGAATGCGGGAGGGCACGGTAGTCGAAATGCTGGGGAGAATTGGGATAAAGATAAGGACATTACTCATAAAGATTATGGCCAGTAAACTCTGGCCGTGTTCACAATGTTGGACCCTATTTTGGAGTTGAGAATGGGCCTACTTTTCAGCAATGTTTAAATTACCTAAAATAGTTCTTACACTATATATCTATCTATCTACTATCTATATTTCTCATGTTGTCTGTCTGTGTGCCTGTCGTGGGCGTTGTTACCTCGCCCAGGCCGCATATCTCACCCGATTTCGATGCGGTTTTCACCACAAGTTTGCAAATGTCTGCCTTAAGGACATGAAGCAGCCCGATTTTTCAGTTCGGGCTCAGGTTGCGAAAAAATTGATAATCGACAAAATCTGCTTACAGGAGGAATTATTGCATTTCAACCAAATTTGACACCCTCTTAGAGTCTACCTTTAGAAGTGTTGTCCAGAAGTTTCATGACCACGGACCCCTAAACAGCGCGGAAAATCGATAAAACCCAAAAACCGATACGCCCAGATTGCACCTGAACCGCATGTCGGTTTTTAGCGAAAACCGATCGGATTTTTCAGGAGGCCATTGGGAGTCACCATGTGAAGTTTCAACTCTGAGCGCCCCCTGAATGCAAATGGACAATCGGTCAGCCCTTTAAAATGTTTTTCCGGTTGGTTTTTTCCTAAATGCAGATTAATTTAAAGTCACGCTATGCGCGGGAAGAAACAGGTTAGTGCGTGCAGTGCTGTATGAGTCGTACGATTTTTGAATCAAGCAAGGGCAACGCCGGGCCATGCTTCTAGTTTATCATAGTAGTGTAACTAAGAACATTGAAACTAACTAATATATTAGGCGAAAGTGCTTGGAATCACCATACATTCATTAAGTTCAACAAAGAAAACACCTGTTCGCTTACAATAAAACTATAATAAAAAATACTTTATCAATTTTAGTAAATATGTATTGAAGAGGTTTTTCTTCTCAAAAAAAATATATATATATATATATATATATATATATATATATATATATATATAGAGAGAGAGAGAGAGAGAGAGAGAGAGAGAATTAATAATTATCGTAAGCGAATTAAGTCGACTCCCCATGAAAAATTATTACCTGTAGAACAACATTTCCGCCTGGAAAAACATGATTTCAAAACCCATGCCAAATTCACTATAATTGAGAGAATAGAAAAGTTCAGAGCAGATAACATTAGAAAGATTTTAGAGTCCCATGAAAATAAGTGGATACAACGTCTAAAAACAAAATATCCAGCCGGGCTAAATCATAAATTTAACAATGTATAGATAGTACTAATATATAACACAACAAATCAAAACCTACCCACATTTCTCACCCTCACAAGACAGACATGCTTACGGAGGTGTGGAGGCCTCATATTTATACACTCACCCACACGTATATACACACTTACACACATCATACTCACTCACTCCCTAATAAGCCAAATGATAACACACACCCACAGCAATACACACGCTAACACATATCATACTCACTCACTCCCTAAGAACCAAATAACACACACACAAACACAAAACAGAGACACATTCCCTCACCAGGTCCAATAAAACTGTCAAAGTGACCAGAGAATTCAGAGTAACATGTATCTATCCAGCTCTTATCTCAAATAACAACTTAAAATAGACTATTTGATCAACACAAGGATTGTTAAAAGATTCATGTTAAAAAGATAAAAAATTTTTTAAAAAAAACAAATAAAAAAACAAATGAAAACTACAGACAAAAGTTCATTTTCTCCAGCAAAAGACTCATTACTGTAGTTTACTGCTACCAGCAAGCAGAAATATTTCTCCTCCCGATGATGGCCATTTTGGTCGAAACTAGTCGAGGAATCTAAATGGAATAATAATAATAAAAAAAAAACGAAAGAATATTAGTCAACAACCCAGTGTGTCTAAAGATTTTATTTTTTTATTTTCTTATTGTTCAATATATATATATATATGTATGAATAGAAGCGAATTTATATTCTATATTTGTATATATGGATGTCATGATATTTTTGAGTACATTTTACAATTGTTTTAAATTTGAAAATAAATATTGAGTGGGTATATTTGTATGCAACAAACTATTGTTATATATTTGTACTTGGAAGTGTATATATATATATATATATATATATATATATATATATATATATATATATATATATATGTGTGTGTGTGTGTGTGTGTGTGTGTGTGTGTGTGTGTGTCTGTGTGTGTGTATATATATATATATATATATATATATATATATATATATATATATATATATATATATTGTTTTCATCAAGCAGTAAGTCTACCTACCCGATGAAACAATTCTAGTAGAAACTGTGGTAGCATAAATGTCGGTCTTTCAATTATTTTATATCTTAAATTGCCTTTAACTTTACGGTTTTTGAAAATTGGTATGAGCACTTTCTTAAATTAGCCGTACTTTTGGCACATATCAGTTGTGTCTATATATATATATATATATATATATATATATATAGTCATCTATTGACTATTTCGTTGTATCACATCACCTCAGTGTGGCTAGTCGTCCGATTTCTTCAAGCCACGATCGAAAACTAACTAATGCTACATCAATCAGATATCTTATCCCTATGCCATCGTCGCAGGACTTGACAGACTTAGCCAAAAAGGCAAAATTTGGTGCTTTCCAGCTTTTTTTATACCTGCACAGGTTCTTATCCAAACTTAAGTGAATTTTAGAATGATTGTTTTGTTAATCGGACAGATTTTCATCACTTGTTGTTCTTTTAGTAGATCATTGTATTTGAATAGGTATTCCGTTTATTTGTTAAAACCTATAAGTATTTTCGGCTACTGGCCTGAAAATTGTCTCGTGCTGGTATTGACTACCTAGGTGAGATTCGAACCTAGTGTCTCATGGCCAGAAACCGAACTTTCTAACCTCTCGACCATACATACATACGTACATACATATATTGTCATTATTAGAGCTAATTTAGCTTGTTTAATTTTGTTGTTTAATGTTTTGTATGACATACATATTTGATTTTGTTATATACTTGCCATACAATTTATCCATATATATATTCAAATATTTCTTTTGAATATGCCTATATTGGTCTATATTTCTGAGATGAGTTATTATGTACATTATTTACATTATTCAGACGATTGTCCTCATCGCCATATTTATTTCAACGTTTCGGCTGTTGTACCCTCCGGCCTTCTTCAGGTTGTTGAAAGGTCGAACTGAACCCTTTTTTTCGATCACTGGGGCAGACTGTTCTAGTCCCACGTGTCATGTTTAATGGATGTCAATTATCAGTTATCTCCTGTTAATTTCCTTCTGAAAGTTCTCTACTGCCTTAACCAAGTATTGAACTCTCACTGTTTGGGTCCTGTCACAGGATCTAACTAACGCCTTTATCCACTGTGCCACGTGTCCTTGTTCAAAGGGTGTGAATTCAATACCCAGTTAATGCAGTGGAGAATTTTCAGAGGAAAATTAACAGGAGATAACTGATAACTGATATCCGTTAAACATGGCACGTGGAACTAGAACAGTCCACCAGTGAGCGAAATAAAAGTTGCAGTTCGACAATCCAACCACTTCAATAAGGCAGTAGCTTACAACGGCCGAAACGTTATAGTAAATATGCCGACAAAGATGATGACAATAGTCCAAATAATGTAAATAATGCCTATATTTATATAATTAATCTACAATATAAATCTCATCATACAGTAGTTTTATGTGGTTTTGCAATGCAGCTGAAGTTGTATTCATCTTATCGTAAATAAATATATATATCAGTGTATAGATAGTGGTAACTGTTTCCTAATATTTGATATCTAAAGATGTCCATAGATCGGAAGAACGACATATTCTCAAATGAGACAAGAGATATTGAAATGTGATTGCGTGATGATAACACAACGTTGGAAATTGCGAAAAGGTTGAACAGAGATCAGACAACAATCGGAAAAATAAATTGAAAACATTGAATGACAGGGGCCTGTAAGGGAAAAAGGTTTTAAGTCACAAAACAGGTTCATAAGCAAGAAAACCGAACAAAAATTACAAGGCTGTCGTGTAAACAGCATTAAAAGATGCAAAATATCATCATCATCATCACCAGCATCACCATCATCATCCCCTTGACTTTTGTAATCGTAGGACGGATCCGAGTGCTGAAGCCACACCAAACCACGTCATTTTTCTCCGTTTGATAATGGCCAGAAGAGGTTCCTGTTATCCCACAAAACTTTTAAACCTTTTTCGCAAAATAACATTTCATTAGCTATATGTATAAAAACAACCAAACTATCACATTCAATTAAATATCACAAAGAGAAATGTGTAATTTGAGCGGATTTTAATGATGTGTACACAGGAATATTAAACAACCGTTTTTCTATTTTGAGTACAGCTAAGAAATTACAAAATCTCCTACAGAAGGTAGCGACGGAAAGTGACAATAAGAGACTAAGAATAAACTACAAGACAATCCATAGTCATCAGTAAAAGGATGAACCCGAAATGCGATTTTCAGGTTGGGAAAACTAGAATCAATCAGACGCGGAAGTTTAAATATCTTGGAAGCGTTTTGACAGGGGACGGTAAGTGCGATACTGAGATTTGTAGACGTATTGGGATGGCCAAGGACGCATTCCAAAAGCTGGGCAGAGTACTGCGACACAGGAGAATTTCTTTGCCGCACTCACAAATAAAACAGCTAGGTCGGAAACACTAGAATCAAACAGACACGTTGTTTAAATATCTGGGAAGCGTCTTGACAGAAGACGGTAAGTGCGAGACTAAAATCCGTAGAAGTATTGGGATGGCTAAGGGCATATCCCAAAAGCTGAGCAGAGTATTGCGAGACAGGAGGATTTCTTTGGTACAAAAGAAAAGAATACTGAGCAGTTACGTGACATTTGTCCTTCTTTAAGGCAGCGAATGTTGGACGATTTCCTCAAAGAGGAAGAGACTCGAGGCGACGGAGATGTGGTTCTACAAAAGGATGCTAAGGATATCATGGACCAAGCGTGTGAGCAACAATGAGGTCTTAGAGAGGATGCAATCAAGTAGGAGGTTTGAACTTAACATCAGAAAGAGGCAGCTGAAGTTTCTGGGAGACATAATGAGGAAAGATGGCCTGGCGAATCTGATACCGACGGGTGGAATAGAGCGAAAGAGAGACAAGCGACAACAACGCATGACATACCTAATGGGCTTAAGCAATAAATGTCAGGACACAGTCTAGGGGAGGTAACAGAGGAAAGGAACTTGTTGAGAGCTTTAAGGGATAGAGGGAGGTGGAGAGACATAATCATCTACGTCCTGAAAGGACATGGCACATAAAAATAAAGATGTTTTTCTATATTAAATACAAGACTGAAATTATCGAATATACATATTCTGAGGTTTGAAATATCAATTCGTCTTTCCATATGATTCGTCTGTGGAAGGTGAGTGATATTATTTTTTTTTCACATTAAATGTTAAAATGGTGAATATTGAAATGTATCTATGTTCTTTGTTGCACATTTAATTCCAGAAACGCTACGGAAACATACAAAATGATATGCGAAGTCTTTGGTAGTGATGCCTTTGCCGAGTATATCGTTATCAGTGATTCTCTCGGCGAGGAACAGAAAATCTGATATGTAACCCCAGGAACGTTGATGCTGAACAACTGTGATGAAAAATAATCCAGGTTATGTTGTTGTGTAAGATTCAGCGTACTTCCTGCTCTTCCTGGCTACTGTGACAAGAGACTGCTCCTACTTGCATATAGGGCAAGTAGCCATATTAGAGGAGGTTTTGAGAGTATGTATGAGGAATTAATGAACCCCTTTGTATGGGCACGGAGCCGATTGGTTAGAACGTTCGCGTGCGGACCATGACACCCGTGTTCGAATCCCACTGTGGTCGGTTTGTCAGGAATGTCACTTGATCCCAAAGTGGCTGAAAACCAAACCACGCGTTGACTTAAACCTTTTGAGTAGACATTAGTTCGATGGAAAAATTAAGCACCTAGGTCTTTTGATATTCTGAGGTGACAAGTAAAAGATTTAGGGTGAACCAATCAGAGTTTAGCGTTTCTTTTATCTAAGATTTCTGACGAACTATTTCTTGGCGTGGCACAAGGTACACTCCTATCCTTCTCGGGTTGATATGGATACATCATGCCGTAGCATCTATTTCAAATATGCCGTTTTATTACATCAAGGCAAACCTTATAATAACATAGATCAAACCGAAGGAGAAAAGACATACCCTATTATTTTATTAGTCACTATAACTATGAAGGAAGGTGTAGAAAATACCAATTAGAGAAGGGGAATCCACGAACAATGTCCTTCAAAAACACCAGAAGTTAATTAGAAGAAGCAAAAAGATACCAATAAAAAGCCAGATCTCTAAACCCTCTTAGCTTCCTATGAGGTGACTGTGGACATCTCTTCAGATCCAACATAAGAGTCATTTCACTCGTGACGGAAATATCGATGAACACCCCCATAATCAGCAAAGAGTTCTGCCAACGACGATAACTCTTAAGATTTTATAAACTGAATTTTTGATCTGGATGCTATTTGACGATCAATTTACGCTTCTCGGCTCTTGGAGTACGAGACAATGTGAATGATCCTAGGGATTCTTTATTCTCCACTTCGATCGTTCATTTAGTAATTGGCAATGAGTCTTCATTTAGTAAAGGATGTGCGGAGGATAACGTAGCTTGCCGGGAGTTTCTGAGAAATGATTGGAACATTGTGGTTTCCTCTCCTTATTAGCAGTAAGCAAAAAGGGTTGTCAGCTACAAGAGATAATTGACTGTCTGTCATATAAGAAGAAAATAAGTAACTACCGATACCGAGGTTCGAGCGTGACACTCTGGACTTATGAATATATGTTTTCTACCAGGTATATAAACAGCAGTGTCAGGCTACTGACTGCAGTGATTATTGTGTCACTATTGAGTGGAACTATCCAGTCGAATTAGTGTGAATTATTGTTAGTGGGTGATTTGGGTTTTGATTTAGGATTTACCGGACGTTAAGCCGAGCCGCGCTACTAACAACGTATTCACTGAAATTGTTAATTATCTTTTGAATGACTTTTACTTCTTTGTTCTTGTTAAGTATTTATTTGCGGTTGTAATTAAATACTGTTTTATTAAAACATTGAAGTCTTGAGTTATGCTTAATTATTAACGTCAATCTTACGTCACAGAACTGTCCTTAAATAGAACACAAACAAAATTTTGTTTTCTCTTACCGTTAGGGTTCATCCGAGTCAGGGTTAATAGCAAGGAACACATGAATATTCATCTTTAATAACAACTACTCCAAAATGTCAATATGAAGCCGGTTAGACATAGGGTAACAAGTCCATTCCGTGAAGTGAGAAAAGCGCTAACCCTATATTCTAGCTGAGTAGTCTCCAGGTTTAACATTTATAAATACATACATGTTCAACATATATAAATGCATATATATATTTTATTATAGGCCATAGCCTAGAAATGTATATGATCTGTACATGATATTAAGATTATTAAGATCTTCATATTAGTATAGATTCGTGTATACGCACGCTTATGCTTATACATATATCTTCACGCGTGTCTTATTCTTCTTTGTGCTATGTCTCTTTAGAAATAAGGTGATCATGGGTCTCCACAATTTCGTGTCTTTTGTAACTCTTAGTAAATTTTGTCTTTTTTGATAGCTCTCCTAAAGCATATTTTGCCATCCATTTCCATACGATTGTTACTTACGTTATACAATGTTGTCATCTGCTTTTATTGCAGCCTATATATCCTTGATTATCAAGTTCATAAGCACAGGTGCATTAAGAGACAAAATTGAACTGTAATCCGTATATATTATCTTGTAATCGGAATGTATCAAACTAGTAGATGTTTTAACTAAAATAAAATTCACTTTGCAAATTATTTCTTAATTACCAATCCAAAAATCAGGGGATATCGTATTCGTTGTTGTATAATTATTTAGACCAGTCCATTTGGCTAACTTCACTACTGAAAGCAGACTGCTGTCGCTTTTTAGCCTAGGTACTCAAATTAAGTTCGCTATTTCAATATGAATACAATCTAATCTCTATATATTCAGGAGAACGCCATCACAGATATCGTAGACAAACGTACGCATTTCATACATTGCACCTTCAAAAACATATGAGCAAAGAGAGACAAAATCACATCTTAAAATTATTTTCTTTTCAATTCTTGTGTATGACAGTTTCTCAAATATTCACAGATTTTCTCGCGAGCAATTCAATATATACTTTTAAAAAAAAATTCTTAGATGTCTCTGCCTTCGCAAGAAGATTTTCACAATCTTTCTGATTTGAATAACAACGTCAGCGTTTCTTTATGGACATCATTTCATTCACACATGGATTACTGTTAAAACCGAAACTGTATATTCTAAACCCGATATCGACAGTTTTAGTTTTCCAGAACTTTTCTCATTATTTTTCTTTTACAGATGTTTTAAATTTTTTCTTTGGTAATCGTCGTGAATATGTAAATCTCTGTCTGCGAATTCTATTTTTTACATGTCACTGTTAATATGTTAATGCGAGAGGTGCTGAAAATTCTTCGGGCCAACCCACTACCAAAAATCTGAGAAAATCACAAAACATTAAATATTTTTGAAGGAACGTCGAATATTACTTGTTTATATATACATATATTTAAATATATAGGATTGACAAATATAACATTTCTCACTGAGCTGATCGATGTTAAAGCCAGTACCCGGTCTCAGGAGTTTCGTAGATGAACATATTTGAAATCATACGATGTTAACACAAAGCGGTTATAGTTTGTTTCATGTTTAAATGCATAAACTATTTTTGTGGCAAATCTACTTATTAATTTCAGTTCTCTGACTCCCTTTTCCAGCGAAAATACAAACTAGATCATGTTCTCATTTTAACCTTCCAAGTGATAGGTGGAAATTATTTCCCAATTTGTTTTCTTCAATGAAAATATATTTCTTTCTGTAAATTCTCAGCAAAATGACACACTGTTTTCCATCTATGGGCGAGTCCCGGTTTTTGCGAAAACATAAACTAGGTCACCTGCTTGTTCTGACGGATCAATTTTCATAATGCTAACCCACGTTTTTATTTCTCAATACATTTTCGCAAACGAAAGTATAATTCCCGTCTGCTTCTCTTTTCGCCAGTGACAATCATTTTTCTAATTTTCCATTAAAGACATAAGGGTATTTCCCAATTTGCTTTACCCGCAGGCATGAAAAAACTATTGATGCATCATTCCAATTCGTGGCGTGAGACAAGCCTGATGGCCTTTTCTTCACTTACAGATTGCCAGGAAAATGTCTTCCATTCTCTCTTTCTATCTTTCTAGCTTACAATTTATATAAAAACTGTCTTTGCTTAGAATTGACGTTTGACAACCTCACAGCCTCATTGTCACACACACACACACACACACACACACACACACACACACACACACATATATATATATATATATATATATATATATATATATATATTATGCATATGTTTGTGTGTGTGTGAGAGTGTGGGTAGACAGATAGATATGAGAGAACATCAAAAATTATCTGCAATCTCGTCTAAAGTTATGTTAAGGCGAAAGCGAGACCTTTTTTTACTTACCTTTGGCGATAGAAAGAGTTTAGATAGATAGATAGATAGATAGATAGATAGATAGATAGATATGAAACAGAAGCGATAAATTAACCGGATGTGATATATAGATAACAATCAGACTGATATATATATATATATATATATGAGAAACTAAGCCGACGCGTATCGTTCTCTGAGTGAATTTATCAAGGCAATCAATGCCTTGAGATAGTCCCTCTGAAGACGAAACGCGTCGGCTATATGCAGTTTTTCTTCTTGTACGTTTTAGTCATATATATATATATATATATATATATATATATATATATATATATAAAAAGAGAGAGAGAGAGGACAAATTCATTCAACACCGTGTGACTACAGTCTGTCTCAGACAATCTTCCAGTCACGAAGTCTGCGTTCAAGCATGAAACACTGCTTACACTCGGTATCGACCTGATTTGTCTACTATATATATATATTTGTGTGTGTGTGTGTGTGTGTGGATAAATATATGTGAGCGTCAAAAATTGTCGGATTAATGATTTCGTCATGCATCTGTAGTTTAATGGGGAGGGTTTGTTTTTTTTTTCTGTATTTGCGTTCATTATTTGCAAGGATGTTGTTTTGAAGGTTAATGAATGGTTATTTCTAATGGGACAGTTGTGCTATGATATATAATGGTTGATTTTTTAGCACAACTGTAGAAAGCTTTGAAGATGTTTCCGTTTTTGCTGAAAATCTCATTAGGCGTTATGAAACGCTTATTATTTTGTCGAAAAGATTATTTGACGTTTTTGAAATGTCTACTAGTTGCCCCCCATCATATGATCAACGGCAGCTCTTCGGACCTTGATGTCTTAGCGTTTTTTTTTATTTCAGTTGAAGCCATGACATTGTAGATGATAGAGCACCGCCTGTTCGCCCATGGTGGTTTCGTGAAGAATGTCACAGCAGTTCACGTGAGTTTCTTCACCGATTCAACATTCACCGAAATCAGGCTTTTCCCATGGGTACTACAATCTTACGTTGTGTTCATGCACTTCGTACACTTATGAATAGAAGACCAGTGATACCCCACGAACGGCACGTACCCCAGAATATGAATAACGCGTCAGCTACGCTTTGCTTCGATGTCCGAATCGCTCTCCTCGGATGCTGCTGAACTTGGCATCGATAATCGTTCGGTAAGGCGTATTTTTACATTTACACCCCTACAAATTGATCAATGAGCAACAGTTTTGACCAGCAGACTATCCACAGCAGCTTAACTATGCATCAGATGGAAGCAATTTTTGAGGCAAATGACAACCTCAGTTTTTTTAACGAGTGATGAAGCTCATTTTGTCGTTAATCGGCTCCTAAAATATCAAGAGGACTGCATGAAAGCCCACTGCATATCCCAAAAGAGACGGTTTCGTATACTGTTGGAAAATCTGGCGTCATTTGTTCTTACTATGAAATTAATGTGATCTCCGAGTGTTACATCGAGATGATAAACAAATTTTGCCTAAATTACAACGAAAGCGTATACCTATCTGACGTGTGTGGCTTTAGCACTATGGGGCAACGGCCCAGGCGGTTAGGTTATTAATGGACGTTCTTCGCCCTCTAGTTTGTTGATACTCATTGGCCGCTTTGATCCCATGTTTGTCCGTGTGTGATTAAGTATTTCTTGTGGGGAAAACTCAAGGCACGTGTGTATGCGCATAAGGCACGTCCATTTGAGGCTTTGAAAGAAGCAATTAGCGTAGAAGTCTCCCAGATCGACAAAGCAATGTTGGAAAATGTGGCGGACATCTTCAAAAAACGCCTTCAGAAGTGCATCAAAGAAAATGGACCTCACATGAGGGATATTGTTTTCCAGACTTGATTTTGTCAAATGCAAATTCAATACGAAAACATTCATCTCAATAAAAAAACTATTTGAATGATGTGAATTTTTGAAATCGTCAGTCCTCTGTGCCTCACCAAATATATATATATAGTGGAGCAATAACTATTTATTATAATTTTTCATATAAACAAAAACAATTTACTCACTACGAAGATGCAAATTCGTTTCGTAGCATTAAGTTGCACCTCGACTGGTGAGAACCAAAATGGTTAATGCTGTGAACGGTAGAATTGCTATATTATTTTCGTTCTCATTACATTTGTATATATATATATATATATATATATATATATATATATATTATATATATATATATATATATATATAACCGGACATAAAAGGATCACATACGAGAAAAACTGAAATTATTATATATAACTTGAAGTGCCATAAATTAGACAACGACTCTATCTCATTTAGTTCATCTTTCGAAAACATCAACTACATAAGCTGTACTTCTCAAGGTTTTGAAATTCTTATGCTGATATATATATATATATACCCCAGTGAGCGAAATAAAGGGTTCAGTTCGACATTACAAACACCTGAACAAGGCCGGAGCGTACAACGGCCGAAACTTTGTGATAAATATAGCGACAAAGATGAGGACAATAATCTGAATAATGTAAATAACGCATATATATATATATATATATATATATATATATATATATATATATATATATATATATATGTATGTATGTGTGTGTTTGTGTGTGTCCAAAAGCACGTTCCAGAGATATCTATAAATGATTAGTGCTTATGCGCGTGCCTACTAGAAATGTAATGGGGTCTTATCGTATACATAGTCAGTGTGATATAAATGTCAACAGCGCTATGGATAACAGAGGGCATAAAATTGTTCCGGTAACCAGTTACGTAACACATGCGCAGGAAACAAATTGCACAGCATTTTAGACACAAATTATCCCTTCGTTAAAATATGGTTGCAACGAAATCTGTTTACGTCACGCATGTCAAAAGAAACTGCAGCTTTTTTTATTTTTATTTTTCTAATTGTTCACCCAATACAAAGCCCATGAGCCACTTAATTTAGAAGGTTACTAATTGACGTTATTACACGTAAAAGGAGGTAACAAGAAGTGCAGATTAAAATGACACCGGATGATAACGTTCAAACCTATACGTGAAGAGGTTAAGATTGTTGGTTTTGGGGTAGCATCTTCTCAGGAGTCTTTGACACAAAACACCAGTTTTGATATGAAACTATCCGAACGGAATCAATATCGTACTAATGGAATACGTATAGAATATGGATTAGTACTTAGGTGGCATTATTTTTCAGAGAAAGTAGTGCACCATTGGCTTAAATCTTTGCTTAATTTGTTTATACTTGTGTTCAATAAATAGAAAAAAAATAACTTCTCAATTTAAATAAACTAGTCGAATTGGTAGAATTCGTGTTTACAGTATAGAATACTTTGTAACTACATTTATCTAATTTAAGTTATTGCTTAAAATTTAGTCGAATTTAATTAGTGTTGCAAGAAAATAAATCCCGTATAGTTTAGATATATGGAAAATGGAATGGATCAGTTTAAACTGAGGAGAAGAGAATATGGATTAAATAAAAGAACTGGGTTGGTTTCTCTGGATTTTTCAATATATAATGTTTTATTATAATATACGAATCAGTGATGAATCATTTGTTTTATGATTTTATGTGGAAAGACAATAATAAACAGAGCTGAGATGATTTTCTGTTTTCTTTATGTATTTTGATCATTACACATCTTCTGTGCACTTCTTTTAATTAATTAATTGTCTTATTACCGTTTGTAAAATTACTTTTGAAATTAAAGTTTCTTGTCGTTCTTAATCTTTTTTTATTTGCTTAAGCAAACAGTGACGTCAGCTGTTTCAGATTTAGTCGAACTTGAGTTCATTTGATTTTGTTTTATCATTCCACCTCAAGCCACAAAGAGGAAGGGGTTACTGAGAGCTACAGAATATGAGAAAATGAAACGCTTATAAGGAGAAAGAATGATAAAAGCACAAGAATTAAGAAGACAATACGTAACGATTACATTCAATTGTTAAATGTTAAAGTTCATTGGGAAGCAAGAAACAGGGAGAGAGTTCAGCTAGCGAGAAGTGCGAGAGAAGACATTATTAGCATAGAACTTACGGTTGCCTCTAGCTATTTCCCCTGTACAAGAATGAGACCGTATCCCCAATCTAGTACTTATAAAATATTATAAATTTGCTCATAAAAATCCTGTATATTTGTGATGCGTGTATGTTTACTTGATAACTTTTTTTTTAAAGAGAATTTACAGGTATTAATTGAATCATAGATTGTGTAACAGGAATGCACGAACGTTTATGATTCTGCAACTTTTGTACCAGTTTAGGCAATGTTTGACGTGCGAAATACACAAAAATTGTGTTGTTGATAAATCTAGTGAAGATATCATTTAAAGTTCATGAAGGTGCAACTTGCTTAAGAATAACATTTTATGTTGTGCATGATAAAAGATTATGTTGTTTTTTTCTTTATTTCTAAATGGCAAATGAATAAAAACTATTCACTCCTCTTATGAATACATTCTTAGAGGTCCTGGAAAATATTTCTGAACACTTGTCTGGTTCTGTTATTTTAATAGTTGAAAAATATTCCTTGGTTTGTGCTGATTGTTCAGGTTATTTTATTTTCGTTTGTCGACAAAATTATATCGCTCCTTTGATCATGTGTTTTGTTTATAAAACTTGTTTCTTTGTTTTCGAAGGGATATTTTTTTGCTTTCGGTAAACTACACAGATATATAATAGAATTGCTACACTTTGAATATGTGTTTCAATTTAGTCAGAAATTTACGGAATATACTTGAATGATAGCAAATAATTACATATACAGATCATTGCATGCACTAGTTGCAAAGGAAGGGGTTTATTAAGTAGGAGATATGCAACATAGAGAAAAGAAAGGTCCGTTTAGACGATGCCCACATTTTGGATTTTCTTTGAAGTATCAGTTTTGCGCCATTCAAAACTTAATAAAAAGATAGGTTTCTGATAATTAGCCTCCAAAGCAGAAATTCTATGCCCGACTAATATTGTTGAGTTACAGCTCAGACCTGACACCACGTTCGTTAAGAGGGTGAATTTTTTTTGTAGTTAAACGCTTCTGGCTTAAAAATTACCCTTCGGCCAAATCATTACTCACGAGTGAAGGAAAAATTCTAGCAGTAAACCACATTAATTCTTAGGTAGAAGCTAACTCCTATAAGCAAGCGAAGCAGAGATTAGGCGTGATTATGGAGAGCGCAGTTCAGCAGTTGTCGTCCTTGTCCGTCATGCGAGGCCCACTTCGCTCCTTTTTGTTGTCTTTGCGCAGGATGGTCAGCATTATAGACAACAGTTTTCTTTGTCTTGTCATCTTCGTCTAAAAAAGTAATTAATCTTCCTTCCGTCACTTTCTCTCCGTCTGAGACTCTTGCTCTTGGACTTTGAAGTTAACTCTAATTACTGATATACATCGGTGGAAAATAAATGTTCCGTATTGAGTTGTTTTAAATTTAACAAGACCGCAGCTTAACTCACATTGCTACAATATGATCTCAAAAATGTATACCTCTTAATATTTTCTCTCGTGACAAAGCAAACACATTTAGTTTGCATTATTATAATGTTCAAAATTCTAAAGTGTTCTTTAGAGTAAAACAAGTAGTCTGTTTTGGATGGTGTTGATAAGTTCGTGTCTGTGCATAAAAGAAAAGAAAGATCTTGTTCGAACACAAGAAAAATTAAATGAAACGCTAAATCGCAGTACCTCGTCAGCATGGCCCAATTCACTCTGCCAGAAATTTGGAAACAGCCTGCTCTCCTGCTTGACATTCGCGTCGGAAGCCCAATTACGAACTTTTAAGAGTCTTTGTGTGTCTATCAGAGGACAGTGCAGAGGATTCGGAAATAGTTGGATGAGCCTAATAATGATTACGAAGGTGTTTGGAGTATTCATTAGTAATAGGGACCTTATATCTCCATTCATCTTCCCACGGGGTCTCAGACGCAACAGGCAGGCCTACATCGTGTCGTGAGGAGTTAGTACTGTCCTAAGTCAAGTGGGTGCCCGCTGGAAGACCATATGTGTGACAACAGGATTCTGCACCTTGCCACACAAGCAGGAGAACCCAGTCATGGCAGCCAGATAATTTCTGCGACCACACCCCCTCGTGCATCTGGCCCCCTAACTACTCTCACTTATTATAAATGGGGCTTAGGTGAGCGAGAGACCAACAAAACTTGGAATACCAAAGATGAACTTAAGGTAAGGATTATGGCAGCATTCACCAACTTAAACAATAAGACTGTCCAGTAAAGTTACAGGAGATTTCTAAGTCCTCTGGAGGCCGTATTTGAAACCAATGTTGATTCTATTGAATAAATTTACTCTTTATTTTTTCAAGATATTGTGTAATTGTGGTAAATATATCTGTTAAAATTTGATGTCAGTGTTATTTTAATTTTGCCTAATTTAGACGACAATTTAACATCGCACCAATTATAGAGAGAGAAGTAAAGAATTAAAGATAATTTTAAAAGGTTTATTTAATGTATTGAAAAAAAAACTGTGGATACAAAATAGTTTCCCTTGGCAGTTCAAACTCTTTTTCCAGTGATAAAGATTTTCGAGACAGAAAATTGTCTAGAAAGCAATTCAGAATAAGAATAAGACGTTTACCTTAATCAGAAATATTTTCAATATAACAATTTGTTAATTACGATTAGGGGAGAGCAGACGCTATTAGTCGCATTTTCTTCATTGCTATTTTTTTTATGAGATATCAAATGAAAATATCAACACATCAGAAAATTGAAATAATACTCGGTATATAGAATATATTGTTTGTCTACATTTCCATTTTGGTTTGGTAACTTCAACCATTTTACATAAGTAAAAACGGCAGTATAAAAATTAAACTATATGAATATTGTTAACCCTAATGCCGTTATTAATAAAAAGAAATCCGTATTTTCTGTCATTTTGACACTTGTAAAACCCGAACCTATGTCTATATTTTAGACTCTCTGTGTCTGATTTGTTATTAAGTTAAATGGACGTTAAAAAACTACTTTTAAAATTTGAGAAAAATCAGACAGCTAAAATTTAGCCGCCATCTTTGCTCAAGACAACCAAGTTCCGGTTTTAATGATTAATTGATATAAAACTTCCAGGCATTTGTAAACATGCAACCTTGGCCATTGGTCTGTCTTTCACTGACTGGATAGCTTCACCTCACCATGTGTTTCGATTTTCTTTTGCGCCGGAGTGAACTAAAAGGAGAAAAGGTCAGGTATATGTTCAGGAAAAATGGGCAGCAGGTGAAAATATCACCGTGCAAAAAAAAAAAAAAATAGATCTTTGTTCTCAATATACATGGGTCTTAATCATCGATTTACGTACTACATTCTAGTGGGGTAAGTAAGTTGCACTTTAGGCATTTCATTGATACGTCTGTCTTGCATCACGACCAACAGACAGGCCAGATCTTCCTTTCGGCTAGCAGAAACCCCTCTATCTCTAACTACATCTCTCTACATCTTGATGAATGGCTTCTGGCTTGGTTCTGGCTAATAACTCTTTCTTTCTACTCTTCTCTCCCTTATCTCTAAACCACGACAGACGTCTTCCGGGTGTCCATTCTCGAATGCGACCAGATTATATAAAACAACGTTCGGAATTCCCTAATTAACACACTCATGTCATATTATCTTCGCTAAATCTTAGAAATACTTCGAATCTTATACGCCATTATATTGCTATCGGCGATCACCTATAAGTATTGTTGGCAAAAGTGTTATTTCGATATATCTTAGTAAGAAATTATTTCTTATTATAAAATGCGCATCCAATACCGTATAATCTTCATGTATAATCTTGCAGTAGTCACCAAAAATATACGCACATAAGAAGACATTGTCCAGTTCCTATTTTCCTTAATATCAAGGGAAGTCCCAAAGTTGCCGAATTCGTCTTTTTCCTTATTTTTCTTGTAAATATAGATTATATTTAGAGCATAGGCCCACCGGGAAACTACATTAACTAGCGCTGAGGCAGTTTCAGACTGTCGTTTTTTAGTCCTACAAACATCCGCTTTCGAATTCAGCTTAGACCTTTTACTAGACTGGTAGACAGAGAAAGGTGAAGATAGCCGTCTAATATGTGATTTACACCATGTAATACGGGAGGACTCAATATTATTTTGACTTGTCCAACGCCTTGCAACACTATTTAATAAAAATCAGTATAATATTTGTTGCTTCAGTTCTTAAAACATCTTTAAGATACATAAATATTCCTTATAAAATGCAGCAAATCTAAATTTTACTGTATTATGGAATAAAAAATTTAGTTGAAATGTACAACTGACATAAATCAATGAATTTCAAATATTTTGTCGAAGATTCAAGGAATCCATGCAATTAAATCAGCATTAAAAGAGACACTTACATAGATGGGGTATGCAGTTAGTTGTATGCCATGCCTTATATATATATATATATATATATATATATATATATATATAAACTCATTCTTTATATATATATATATATATATATATATATATATATATATATATATATCTAGAGAGAGAGAGACAGAAAGATTAGAAAGCTTTTACACATATCCCTTTGTTACTAGTTTCACTTTTTATTATTATTATTATTATTATTATTATTAGCATCATCATTACATTTCGATATCTGCTATGGTCATACTATCTACCAAGTCTACAGGAAGACCAAAGGCAGGTAGTGATGTGCTGTCATGGCTACATTTAATGATTTGTTTTTCCAACATCCATAAAAATCACTATGGACAGAGTTCTTCTTAATGTGTGAACTGCACTTATCAAGACTATATTGTCTTATTTCTCATATTATTTCTATTGCCTGTTGTTGTGATTTCCAGGGATTTTTATTTTTATTATTATTATTATTATTGCTGCTGTTGTTGTCGTTGTTGTTGTTTTTGTAGTTATTATTTCCTTTGTTTTCTGCTGTATTCTCATTTCTTTCTGGGTCCCAAACAAAGTCATAAGGTCGGAAATGACGTCATAACATTTTCCACTGAGCGTTTATTTAAAAAAAAGAAAAAAAGAAAAGATCACGTACATTTTGCCGAGATAAAGCCCTTTGTAAAGTGTGAGCAGTTCTCGTGACTACAATTCTGTATATTTCATTTAGGCTTGGGCTACCAGGGTTCTCTTTTAATGTCTCTTTCCAATCAAACCGAGGGCTCCAACTACAACTGGAATCCTTGTTGTCCTTAAGTGCCACATTTTCGAGATATTATTATTATTAATTTTATTATTATTTTTGTGTGTGACATTATCTTACCATAGTTTAATTTTAAAGTCATAATTAAAAAGTACAATCCGGAGTCTATAAGTAAAAAAAAAAAACACCCTGTAAGAAAGTTATTTATGCTAGTAATATATTTGTGACGTTTCATTTAGATGGAGAGGGTTTTGCAGATAATTCTGCATGATAATATGCAATAATTTCTTCCACCTTTTTCTTCTTTGTCCACTTTTGACGAGAGTTTATTTTGTTGTAGGTAGGTTTTAATGTTTGAACATGCGCATCAGATTTGGGAAAATCACTGGTTTGATTTGCAGCAGGTCTTTGGGGAGGTTGAAGCTGGTTTTAATGACTTTTCGAACTTGGTGACATTTCTCCTTATTTTCACCGGGGAACGCGTTTTATGCAAAATAGTTTTGTTACTTTGAGTTTGAGGGCGCGTATTCATTATCGACGTCTAGTGTCTGATTTTTAATGCGCATCATAATGAGAAGTCCACCTAACGTTTCCGGGTTCATTGGCTAAGGATTTAAATATTTAGAGAGTTGACAATTTCCTGAATATATTTTTACGACATTTTCATCCAAGTAACATCCGTCCCTTGCCACATTTAATCCTCACTGGCTTGGGGTGTTTGTTTCAGTTTTCCATCTCGTTTATTATTATTATTATTATTATTATTATTATTATTATTATTATTTATTATTATTTGTGTATGTTATATTTCCTGCTTTTTATCCTGTAGAGCCGGGTCCAAAATATGGTCCTAAGTCCCTATACTAGAATTGCCATTTAATGGATAGCACTTTCCTTAGTATATGTGATGTTCCTAGTAGGGCGATCTTTTGGGCAACTTGTATGCTGATGTTAATTATTATTATTATTATTATTATTATTATTATTATTATTATTATAGCACTACTAATGTCAAATATAAGATAAAATAACGACGCGTCTTTCCGTAGCTTCTTCTTCTAATTATTATTATCTTCATCGTCTTCTTCTGCTGTTATTTTATTGTTGTTGTTGTTGTCATTATTATTATTATTATTATTATTATTATTATTTGCCCCTTCCAGAATAAAGTGGTAATGGCTCCATTTTCCTTATTATCTGTAAATTGCAATAACAGCTTAGGAAAGATAATGGAGTAGTTTCCTGTTACCTACTCTCAGGCTTTGAAATGAGTTTCCTTCCTCTACACATCTTGCGACCCAAGTCTTCTTGCATTCCAGTCTACTCTGCACGCCAGTTCTTTGAGTGAAGTGTTCTTATCGTTTTTAAAAGAATTTGTTGCGAAGTGAGTCTTCATGCTAAGACAAGACTTGAAACCGATTCGCAGACGCTCTTTTTCTCGCCATAACCGTTACTCTACCCGATCTTTCTAAATATCACAACAAAAAATACATTGTAAAAATAGAAATTTCTTGCAAATTTTATTTTCGACACTCGACAACATGTCATCGCATTAAAAATCGACACCACGTAATAACACATAGTTTCTAACCTTAGAACAGGCAGCCGTCGCTGCATTAGCAAACTCGATTACATATTCATATACAACTAGAAATAGATATCGTCGTTCAGAAAAAAAATCTTGCCAGAAGATATATATATATATATATATATATATATATATATATATATATATATATATATATATATATATATAATGTTTGTGTGGGTATTCTCATGTTTCTTAATTTAATTTGACCTTTTTTTTCTGTTTGCGTCGATTTGTTTTTGACAAATAATAAGACAAAAAACATGGTAACTTGAAACGGTTTAATACAATTTAACAAAGAGACTGTTTTCTCTGAAAAAAAAAGGGGGAACATGAAAAAGCGTTCTGAGAACAACACCAGCGTTAATCAAATAACCATGACATTCCTGATGCCCAGGGACTTTTGCTAACATACACATTTACCTGGCTTACTGTTTTATCACATTCGTGTATGTGGATGTCTTCGCGCCATTACATATTCATCTCCAGACGTCACCATCGCTTAAAAACGGTTCGTCCTTAGTGATCCTTTTGTGAATTCTTATTAGGAAATATCAAAAGTGTTTGCTTAACGGCACTGACTGCGACTTGGCACCCGAGTTTTGCCCTGGAATTCTTTCGCTAAAGTTTTCACTCTCGAGGAATGCAATCCATTTATATGTAGAAAGATAATTTATTCAAGACACTCAACCATTAAGTAGAGCACCTGTCATTAAGCGATCAATAGCGTGTTTATCGCGCAGTGTAAATCTAAAGCTCATCTGGAAGTTTTTGATCTGTATATGAGCCTTTGTTCTTAAATGTTGAATTAAAATGTCACAAATCACAAGGCATTCGCAGTGAGTGCATTTCTCGTATGTTTAAACATATATTGTTAAATATAACAGATAATGAATTTCTATTATGTCTGATCAGGAGCCGTTCTAAAGTTCGTATATTTGCTTTAATTTCGGGTGAAAATAAAAAGAAATTGTCCAACATTTGGATATTTTTTTTTTAGTAAGTTGTTCCGTGATCTAATCTTTCCACACACATGGGCCATCTTCAGAGTGGTTAAACGGACATTTAAACAAAGATATTCACCATCAAAGATGATCTACTGTTATGCTGGCATAGAAGTTTTCTATGTGGCGATAACCGCCGCGGACTAGAAGACGTAGGTCGTAAGTTCAAGATGCGGATTTATGATGTCATGCCACGCTGAAATTTTAAAAACAAAACCAATGTCTAGATGCAATATATGTTGCGACTAGTTTGAAATGTAATTTTTTTGAGTGTGGATTACTTTATTTTAATTTTTTTTTTACTGTGTGAATGTGTGTTTTATTGTGTTGCCAACTAATATCTCTCTATTATTTATAGTATTCGGACTAATGTCATCTTTGCCGCCATATTTATTACAACGTTTTGGCCGTTGTACGCTCCGGCATTCTTCAGGTGGTTGTAATGTCGAACTTAACCCTTTATTTCGCTCACTGTGGTAGACTGTTCTAGTTCCACGTGGCATGTTTCAATGGATGTCAGTTTTCAGTTTTCTCCTGTTAATTTCCCTCTGAAAGTTCTCCACTGCCTTAAACAGGTATTGAACTCACACTTTTTTGGACCTATCAGTGGATCTAACCAACGCCTTTATCCACTGATAACTGACATCCATTAAAACATGGCACGTGGAACTAGAAACAGTCTACCCCAGTGAAAGTGTATATATATATATATATATATATATATATATATATATATATATATATATATATATATTATATATATATATACGTTCGTTCTAAATCGTGTTAACGTAATATTGATTGAGGTCACAGGATTAATGAAGCTTTTTTTGGCAATTACTAACTGGGCAGTTTTCTGGTTGCTGTTCTCGACTGGTAGGTTGGAGCCTGAACTCTTGCATAGCGCCTTGAGAGGCTACTCTGTCAACAGATCGGGATTCATGCAGTGCCAAATCCCACATGGAAGGGTGTCCTTGCAAGTATACCCGGTGTGCAACCCTGAGGTCACACTATGTTACAATCTCCGCCAGTTCCCTTCCTGAGCATATTACATTAGATGACCGACTACTACTAGTACCCTAGGCCTTTCCTTTACCAATATAACCCATCATGATATCATAAACAACCAAAATTATAAACCTAAATCTGTTCTACAAAAATACCTAAACCCCTTAACCTTTATTTCTCTAAACTTTGTGTTATTCTTATCAAATTTTGCACTGTGAAATCGTTCCTCTTCGAAAATTCGAAAAATCTCCGGACATCTTAACTTTTCAATACCCTTCTCTGGTTTCTCGATTCCTCGCTACTTCCTCCCCTTAGAAAGGACCTAGAAAGTGTACATGCATGGCCTGGGAGTTTATGTCTTCGAATATCACAGAGGCAGTTTACCATAAACCGTGTCACATGTGTTTCTGCTCCAGTTTCTGCTTAGCTTCTCTTACTGAAAAACACAGAGGACGTCCAGAGGAGCCTGTCATGTTAACCACACTTAACAAACTTTGGGACTGGCTTGAAGAGGATGTCGACTTGTACACACTCACAGTAAGTTGTATGAATAAATGGTAGATGTTGCTGGAAACAGGACCGAGGATGTATATTCAGTAAAAAGGCTGAAAGAAAAACATCAAGAATGTTATAAGGACTATCTATATTTTGCAGAGGTGAACGGAAGGAACCATGTAATTTGCTTCCTTAAACTTGTCAGTCCCATTATCAGTGACAAATGGTGTGATGCAAAACGAAAGAATACTGAAAATGATTCTACAAGAATTGGCATGACTGATTCCAAAATCAATAAAGCACAGACTAGTGAGATGTCTTGTAACATGAACTCTATAAAACAAACCAAGACATCAGTGATACCGATTCGTTTTGTCAGTGGTTGCCTACAATCCTGAAGATATTTCTTCAGACCATTGTCAGTTCCGCCATTCACCGAGGTTCTGTTGGACAGTGTTTGGTGTTTCCTGCAAGAACTACCCTTGGTCTTTGTGTTATGTTTAGAACTTCACTTTTTAATTGACATCGTTGATCGACAAACCTTTCAGACTGGGCCACTTTGATTCCTCTGATGAAGACATAGGAAACAAGTAATAGGTTTAAACAGAATTCTATCATCTCTAACCTCTGAGAATATCTTCTCTAAATACACGAACAGTGTCAACCAGTAGGCAATATCGACCATAATGTATGTAGAGTAGACGACAAGTACCCCTATAAGATAGGCGTAATTGCCCGATCTACGCCACGCTGACAGTAACAACACAGTTCTTAATGTATCTGTCTTGCTTCACAAGGCCATGAAGGTTGGAGCAGTTAACAAAGGTATATCCGATGAATTTGTACCAAGAAACTTCAAAACAGGGTTTGTCATCGGAAAAGCCATTTATTGGGTTGCAGTTCCATATGTTCATCCAGTTTCAACTAGCTGTAACTTGCTCTGGCACTCTGATTGTAAGTTCTACACTGAAAATTTGCAGTAGCTGGGTCGGTTTTATTCAAGATGTATCAACCGGATTGTACTTACTACCTGCTAATAATGCAATGCTTCTCATTATAGACTTGGAGCCTACAGATAACAGTTGTACTTTATTCTAATCATTCTATATATTCATAAATACAGTTGAATGTATTCTACGCTTTAATCTGTAAAAAGTCAAGCCGGGCAGCAACACATTCCAACCCTACGTATCGCCTTTGATTAACTGAAGTGGTTAGAATGCGTACGCTTGGAACAATGTGTAAAAATGATTGTCAAAATGTCCATGTTGAGCCTAATGCTCAGCTTTCAAGGTTGGCTGTTCTGTTGAAAAGTTGCCCCTTTTCCAACTTCTTTCTTCAAGACTTTCCAAAGGAGAAAGACAAACAAACTGTGATGAATCATCATCTAACCACTGACGTACCTGAAACTCAACCATCAACTGACACATTGTCTTGTTATATGGAGGTTCTCTCTTCCACTGAGTGAAGTGGTTGCTGAGGGTGACATAGAGCGATGTGGTTACTCCGTACCAGAATATGTGAATCATCATGTTTGATGGTTACAATAAAAGCCCGTCTTTAAAAACTATCAACATTAGCTGTGGCTTCTGATAACAAGTCAAAGATGGTTTGCAAGTTGTTGTTTATCAAGAGCTCTTTCTCTCAAACGAAAAGAACAAAGATCAGTTTCTCAAGATGTTATGCCAGACTGCCAAAAAGTTAGAAGTCAAAGTGAAGATAAATTTATGGTACCAATTTGTCTCTATTAACATTAAAATTTATAAGCAGGCATCAGTAGTTCCTGAGATATAAAACTTTCTCACATTGTTGTCTGGTCAACAAGGTATACGCATATCACCTGACCATCTTGAAAGCTGCACACAATGCAAAAAATACATGGATTGACCGGAAGTATTTTAAAATATTTCACCGATAGTCATCTCTCTATTTCTATTTCTACCCGTAGAATGTTTTATTTGTCAAATTCAACTTGACTGAAACATTATTTATCTGTAGATTGTGGGTGTTTGATCAGCTTTTCATTCACTAAGAGGCATATAAAGATAGTAGATATTTGTAATAGTTTACAATGTAATAGGGTTTTTTTATGTTATCTACTGATTCATATGACTACTGTTATATGCCACCTAATAATGTTGAAATAGGACTACGTTTTAATTCATGTTTATTATTTCAGATATCGTTTTCAAGTTACCCCACATAACTAAATCTCCCCGAGTGTTCAAAATGAGGACTTTTCAATTTCCAAAAGAGAGGACAATACCCGTTCTAAAAATACCATTTTTCCCCTGCTCGTTAATATTCAACAGATTATTATTTCATTGTTTATGTACTGTTCAAAATGTCCTCCTTTTTCAAAACACAGTTCACTTTTGTACCTGCGTAATTCAGTAACATGTCGGAGAGTTTCCTCCGCCATTTTCCAGGATTCATAATTAATTCTTTCTTAGGGTTTTTTCGGATATCTTACTTTGTCAAAAATGTTACTGCAAAATAAAAAAAAAATACCAAAACAAATTAGACATTTAAATATGAATTATTAACCCCTATGGTAAACAGCTTCTACTTCACCTTATATATATATATATATATATATATATATATATATATATAAAAAGAAGAGAGAGAGAGGTGCCGCAAACATTAAAAGATAAAATGCCGATAAGTAATTCATCATTTCTCTTGGACCAACCTTAATTGTTTTATGACCCTTCGCGCAGAACACTTCATTGCCAGTTCAAGAAAGACATTCGGATTACTAACACAAAAACAGAGAATGTCTCGTATCGAGAATATTTGACATTTAAAAACATAAGGAAAAAATAATTATTTTTAATAATATGTGGAAATCTCCGCCTTTTACCTGAAGACGGTCACGAGACCAGAAACACGTGTAGTAAAATTATGGAAAATAAAGCATAATATTTTTTTCTAAAAAAAAACACATTACAACCAAAAACGTTTGCGGCACCTCTCTACTCTTCTTTTTAATATACATACTTTTCTCTCGTTGGAACCACTACAACCTATTTCTTTTATATATATATATATATATATATATATATATATATATAAGAAAAGAGAAACGGCAAACCTTTTTGGTTGTAATGTCGATCATTTTTCTAAATATTATGCTTCATTTTCCATAAAACGTGTTTTCGGTCCGCCATCAGGCAAAGGGTGGAGATTTCCACATATTATTCAAAATAATTAATTTTTTTCTTATGTTTTTCGAATTTAAATATTCTCGATATGAGACATTCTCTTTTTTGTGTATTATTGACCCAAATGTCTTTCTTGAACAGGCAGTAAAAAGTTCTACGTGAAGGTTTATAAAACAATTAAGATTGGTCCGATAGATGGTGAAGGAGTTATCGGCATTCTTATCTTTAATGATGCGTTTTCTTACATCTATTTCCATTCAACATGCGTGTATATATATATGCCCTCTCCATACATACTGTCTCACCACGATAAATTATAAACATAGTCGCAGACATATAAACATACATATATACACACACACAAAAACACACACACACCGTCCTCTTACAAGGAATCAGTACATATATAATATATTCAATGTATATACATATCGGACAGGGCCTTTTCACTGAAGTTACATATATATATATATATATATATATATATATATATATATATATATATATTAAAGAGTGGTACCATTATAATAATTTATTTGACCAGAGCTCTTTTAAAAGGTCTCTGGTGAAATAAATTATTATAATGGTTGAGTCTGTTTTTCTTTAAAATATTATCTCTGGATTTACATTGAGCTCTCAGTATTTCATCCTCCTTGGGATTACCCATACGGATTACCAAGTTTTTTATAACTATATATATATATATATATATATATATAGAGAGAGAGAGAGAGAGAGAGAGAGAGATATATAGATAGATAGATAGATAGAGAAAGAAAGAAAGAAAGAAAGAAAAAGAAAAAGAAAGAAAGAGAGTATAATCACAGTATATATATATATATATATATATATATATATATATATATATATATATATAGATAGAGAGAGGGAGGGAGAGAGAGAGAGAGAAAGACTGAGAAAGAAAGAAAGAAAGAAAGAGAGTATAGTTACAGTATATATATATATATATATATATATATATATATATATATATATATATATATATATATATTCACTGAAGTTATATCTTTGGATGTGGCTTATACTAAATAGTTTTTAATCAACCGCAGACGACTTCGACACGTAATGATTTAGTCATTTCATCCCCAATGAAGACAGTGATATTACTGACTAATTGTGTGGGTTTCATTTATTATTTGTGCAGTCAGACACCTGATAATTACGGCTGATTATATTTTTGAAAAACAGCTGAATATTTTCAATGTTACATATTAGGAAAATATCAAGCAGAGTCACGAATAAAGTATATTGTTTTTGGATGAAGTATTGACAAGTTAACAGCGCTGAAAACTTTAATTGTCTTTCAGATCTTGAAATCCTGGCAAATTAATGTGATTTTGGTTAAAAGGAGAAACCGTGGCATATTACGTTTTGGACAATATGGCTCCAGATCGCATTCGATAATTATTTCTGTAAAATTAGATTAACCTCCTAACAACCGATAAAAAAGCAAGCACACCGGCCCACTAAAAGTCAATGTAAAACGCAATGTAAAGAAAATGTTAGGTGGCAACAATATGCCTTGATGACATGGGAATTTGAAGACCTTGTAGCTCCGCTTACTTGATGAAATCAGTTAGGCTCTGACATCAGCTGATTTAATATAAACACCGGTTTGAGGGTATATAGAAAGGTGGCGTAAATTAAGGCAGGTCGCTGATAACAAAAAAAGGATATATTGCAATTATGAAGATTTAGGTACATTTTATAGCGGTCAAATTACACTGTCAGGTGTGTATCGAAAATACCTGAGATAAGACATTACTGTCGATCATGGAAAGTGCAATGACTAATAATGAGTTGTTAATGTTCAAGACCAGATTCACCGGGATAAAATTGCCTGAGGTAACAGACAAGTGAAACTGGTTAAAACTATATTCGTTGAATATAGGTGGTATCCCACAACTATCATGCGGGTCAGTTCATCTTTCATTGCTTCTGTGGAATATGTGAACAGAAGAGTCACTAGGGTGCTCCTGTAAACACCAGAACACTGAATAATGCACTTCTGAGCGCGGGATGTTGCTGACTGAACCCTGGAGGACTGGCATTGTTTAGCACAGTCCTATGTATTTTTAATCCTGTTGCTTTAGGCTGATAATAGGTTTCACGTTTGATGTAGAAGCAATGGATCTATAAATCCCTGTTGTCAAAAAGTCACCGTTCAATATTCTTGTGGTTCTACAATTGTGTCGGTCGTATTGAGCATAAGTTGGATCTGCTAATACGCTGAAACATCTCATCCACCGGTGACCGCTATTTGCACTGTTTCCTAAGCATTATTTACCCGTTTCTGAACTCTATATACAACAAGACCGGGTTATTCCAACAGAATAATGCCCAGTTATCAGAATCACTTTACTCACGCTTATTTGGGAAGCATTACGCAGAATTAAGATATAAGATTTTGGCATGAGGTTTGCTTGACGGAATTCAAACGAGAATTCTTGAGTGTATTTATACGTCCATTAGCAGGCATGATCCTTCAGCTAAATCTATCATGAAGTGCTATTTAGAAGGCCTAGTTCAAAATCTCTTCAGGTGTCTTCCAAGAATTATGAAATCGTTGGCACGTCGAGTTACAGTCTTCGTTTACAATAATAGGCACCACACACAAGACAGTTTTTATCAGCATAAATAAACAGCATTTATATATGGGCGTATGGTTAAATTTCGTGTGTTCGACTCTAATAAACATTATAACAAAACAGCCCGCATCCTTATATGATGACGATTTCTCCGCGGTTCAAGTCCGAAATAATGTATCAGCCAGTGAAGAGCAAATTCGCTATTCAGTTGTAATTGGTCGAGGAAGAAAAGAACATTACAATATTCAAAAAATTATATATATATATATATATATATATATATATAAATATATATATATATATATATATATATATATATTAGCAATTATAACAAAAGCATATTATAAACCGCGATATAATGCAAACATGTTTCGACACAGTGTGTTTCTCTTCATTCTAATTTTTTTAATTATTATTAAGCTCTACTCTGTATTGACCACTTTTTAAAGTAATATAATATCAGGACATTGGTACTAACCTTTTCACACTTGGACATATATATATATATATATATATATATATATATATATATATATATATATATATATATATATACATATATATATATATATATATATATATATATAAAGGGGAACAATGAAGGCAACGCTCAGAGGGGACAGCAGGCTGTTTCATGCTAGATGCAATCGTCAGGCCGAGTGTTGACATCAATGTTCACTTTTACATATGCCCTATCTCTGATATTGTGGACTTTATCCCATAATATCGCACACCTTAAAACTATATCTCTTCATATATATATATATATATATATATATATATAGATAGATAGATAGATAGATAGATAGATAGATACATAGATAGATATGTAAAGTGTGGGATGGATAAATTGTCGTCTAAATTACGCAAAAAAATAAAATAATACTGATATATCATTTTATAGACATATTTGCTAAAATTACAGAAAATGTCGTAAATTACTAAAGAGTAGATTTATTCGATAAAATAACTTTTTGAACGATCTCTTTGTTTAAGTTGGTGAATGTTTCTATGATTCTTGCCTTTACCTTTGCTGTTACAAGGAATTTTGTCGGTTTTTCGTTCAACTATGCCTCACACATAATAATCAAGAGGGTTGCAGTCTCGGGAGTTAAGTGGTTAGATGTAAGGGCTGATGTAGCCGCAGAAATTGCCTGACAGCCATGACTGAATTATCCTGCTTCTGTGGCATGGTGTAGTGATATGGTGTCAGACATTGGGTCTTCCAGGAACCACCCTCTTGGTCCAGGGAAACACTACTTCCACAAAGCACTTGATATATGCTACCAAGTTGAGTCTGAGGACCTCCCCGTCAAGTTCTGGTGTTTTTTTCCTTATCAGAACGATCAGAGTGGGTTTTCAGAGCTGCCATACCTAAGTAATCACAATTAAACTCATTCAGCTCTTTCCAAATCCTGTAAAATGTCTTCAGATGGAAACCCAAACACTCCTAAATATTCGTATTGGAGCTTCCGGTGCAGAAGCTAAGCAGTAAATCATGCCATTTCAAAATTTCTAGCGGAATGAATTGCATCATGATGCTCTTTTTCTCACAGACGGGGCCCAACTAAAACTTAAGATAATTTGAGGTAGACAAAAACACAAACGCGCATGCGTGAAAGTAAACATATAAAATGGCGACAATTTACCCATCAATCCTGTATAGTAAATGAAAACTTGTTATGGTAAGACTGTTATGTCTATCACTATTTTCGCATTTAGTTAGTCTTGAAATAAGACAGCCTCAGAGGAAATTGGAGCATTTGCAACATTAAGTGAATGCCTGAATCACTGGTGCTAAATTTGATTCTTTTTTTTTTCAAGGTAATTGTACTGATATGTGTTTGTACACAATACCATGTACTAAACATGTAAGCAATTAAGAAATTTAGAGAACAAAAAGGACACTTATACATAACATCAGAAAGAGACAGTTGAAATTTCTAGTGCATATAATGAGGAATTAGAGATAGGAAATTCTGATACTTACATAATATATTGAAGTCAAGAGAAGAGAGGAGAAAACAGGGTAAAATCTACCCAACGGGTTTGTGTAAATGGACGCAGAACACGGTTTAGGGGAGATAGCACAAAGACAAAATTTACTGAGCGCTAAAAAGGAAAGAAAATTTCGGCGAGCCAACTGAAAAGACATTATACAAAGATGAAGAAGATGTACTGATAAGATTGTCCCTTTGGTAACTATACTTCACGAATTTAAAGTGCAGTACTGTATTGGCAGATAGATCTTAAAATTCCCCTATAGAATTTGAAAGTTGTAACCATAATTCCTATATTAATAGTTCCTTCTCTCAGACTTTTCACTTCTGCCTACCTGCTTTTCTGCCAACTAAGATCTTCCAACATTTGAATGTAATGTCAATCGTTAACGTCTGTCTTTTTGAAACTGTTCTTTTATTGTTATTTCCGCTTTTTCTTCACGCTCAGTGTACCCACTTGCATTTTAGTTGGTTTAATCGTCTTGTTTGATTCTTACATACTATTTTTTATGCAGTTACAATATCTTCATGCTTACTCAATGGAGAGATTACGGAACAGCATTACAGTAGCACACCGTTTTAATTTTACACGTCAAGAATGCACGCTTCAAGGTGTTCCGGGTTGCCTCCCCACCTCCCCCAGAGGATACTCTTGGACTTTTTTCTCATTGTCACTAGAAATAGAATCGTTACGGATGTATATTTTCATCTATGCCGGAAGATTCTTGGGGTCTTCATATACTCTAAAAAAATCTCCATTTCCTTTCTGTCTATATTTCTAATTTGCCCTGTTTACATTGTTCCGACTGTTGTCATCTTAGTTGCCATATTCACGACGTTTCGGCCGTTGTACGCTCAATCCTTCTTGAGGTGATTGGAATTTCGAACAGTTATCCATTATTTCGCTCACGAGGGTAGATTGTTCTAGTTCCACGTGTCATGCCTCTTCCGGATATCTTAGTATCAGTTATTTCCCTTTCACACAAATCTGAAAGTTTTTCTTCACCTCTGTTTTGGCTAAGTACTGAACGTTTTGGGTCAAGTCACTTGATTCAGTCAACGCTTTTATCGACTGGGCTATGTGTTTCTGACGATTCGATTAGAAATTCCACTCACGAAGGCTGAAGCGTACAACAGTGGAAACGTCATGAATATAGCGACGAAAGTGAGGTCCCAACAATATAAATTGTGTAAATAGATTTCTCTTTGTTGAACATTTCCGACTGAGCATTCGTCAAAATGTTCATTAAACAACGGCTCATGGCAGCAACATACAACAAGAATATCATTTCAAGTACTGGAATGTGTTCGATTTTCACGTTGAAGAAGCCATATTGAGAACTTTAGTTTTCATTAGCTCTCGTATTTTGAATGAGGGTCTAAGTCATTGAAAAACATCTACAGGATGGAGAAACCCAGAGAATTACTCAAATAAATTTAGCCTGGAATATACTTCCTGAATTATCCTTTTACTCTCCAAGACACCTTTAACATACATTATGTATCTCAAGCGCTTATCCGTTGCTTGAAAAAGAAAACACTGTATCATCAATGTATTTAAATAAATGTATCCCCGTTCGCTTTACGCTTCTTTCGCTGCTACAGCATCTTGCTCAATGTTTATCTGTTCCTTATTTTCCTGCTCATAATAAGCATGAAGGTAGGTTGGGTCCAACTTGTAGAGCAATATTATATTTCTTGGACGATCCTGTAGTGGGTCAGATAGACCTAACGTTCTGAACTCCATTCCATTTTTCCCTGAGAATTGTACTCCAATGAAAAACTATATTTTCTGCATAGGCTTATTTATTTGTCTAAAGGTTATACCCTGCTTAAATTATGACAGATTTGTTGTGCACTAGAAGAATGAGTGAAAAGGCATATCATTACGAACATATTTAAAATTGCTTCAGAATTCTAAGTGTTACTATTTCAGTAACTTTGAGGCATATGTCTATATCCTGTTAGATGAATTTATGTCTGATGCAAGTTTTCTAATATTTAGTTTATTTGAGACGCAATTGTTCCTTAAAGCAAGTTTTCTTTTTTTTGTAATTGGAATGTTACGTATATTAAAATACTTTTTGTGGGTTTAGTTCACCGCATGATTAATGTGTACTTTAACCCGTAATCAGGAGACCTAGTATTACAATTAATTGAATGATGAGTGAATTGGGCGTGACTATTTCAGTCTTTCGTCTCCTTCACTGAAACTGAGTTGTCTAACGACTTACCTAATTCAGAGAAGCTTCCTGTAAGGCAGATTGATAAAGCTAGGAACAACTTATTAATGTTGAGAAAATACAAAATTTGCAACCATCACACTCATGCGGTTCGACTTCAGTGAATTATTTTCTTCCCTTGCGCATTGAGAGATATCTAATGGGTGAAATGCGTGTTTGCGGACAACTTTGCTAATGCTAGAATTTCAACAAAAATGGGATTATAAGGATATCATTCCGAACGGGTACATTGGTTTATTAAGATTCCATACATAGAGGTTCATTGTTAAAGAAGGAACTTATTACCACTCATTTTAGTAGGCTGGGTAAGATTTCAAAACAATATTTCCAACTGAATATTTCCGAATTATAGCAATCGCATTAATCACGTCATCACTAATTCCTCGGGGCCGTGGTTCTAAGAAGGAAAAATTCAGTTATACTAGACTTTACTAAATATTACTTGGTTTATTTTTAGTTTAAATTCTCCTGATGTTTCCTCATAAGTATTTACAGGTTCAAATTAATATTTTTAAACAAAAGTTTTTCCATCAGTTTCCAACACCTTTAAGCACATTCAATATTTTCCCATCTAATATATTTGCTTCTTCGTTCAGGATTACTAAGTTTCTCGATACATCAAGTCACCAAACAATAGTTAATGCACTAATAAGACTTAGTCAGGACCACTGAAATATTGAATTTATTAATCATTTCTTCTTCTAAAATCCGAATCTCCTTTCACAAATATGGCTTCTATAGCTATAAAAAATATCTGTTGTGGTGCCTTCCTTCTAATTAGGCTATTGTGGATTTTTCTGCTTACTATAAAGTAGTAGGAAAGTAAGCCTCGGGGGAACAGAGAAATAGACTGTTGTATCGAAGCCGTGACTGTTCACGGATCCTGTCGAACTCTCTTCCTTTGGCGGAGAGGAACCCAGACGCTGGTCAGCCGTCGTGTAGCACACTTCTGTTGTATTTACGGTTCAATACACTATCTGAAACCTCTTGTTTTGTTATTTCTCAACCATTACTTGGTCACAACAATATCCTAAATGTTTGTTATATCAAAGCTTTGGCCTTCCATAGGTCATCTTCAGAATGATGGAAAATAAAAAAATGAAAGAAAACCGTATTAGTTTAAGTGGTGGATTGCTTTAAATTGTCCTTAAACTTTGAGAATTTTATGAATTTTATAAACTTTTTAGAATTTAATCCGAAAACATTCTAATGTAGGAAGTCATCACAATCACGTGCAACGGCATCATGTATCGACAGCGTGTGATGACTTGGAATATACTTTTATATAGATTCAAGAATACAGGTTATAAACTATAGTTAATTTTATTAATGGACGATTTCAATTTTATTAATGGTCGATTGCTTCCTTAAATGTTTGCAATTTTCTCGACCTCCACTCTCCACAATCAGTGAATAAAATGATAGTGGTAAGTTCTAGAAGAAACAGCCACTGATAGATGTTCACAGAATATCTTGGACTCAATGATTCTCATTCTCTCTATTTCGTCACATTTAGATTGAATACATACAATAAGCCCGGGGCATTGGCATCACTTTGATTAAATTTTCAACCAAACAGTAAAATGCGTGATGCACTGTTTTGCTTGTTTCTCTTGCTCTCTTTGGCCTTTCTGATCGTACATTTGTTTTTCCTCTGGTAAGAATACAGCTAAGTGATAAACCGTATGAGATTGTCCATCTATCTTATTTACTAACTCTTGCCACAGTTTCTACTGTGTGAAATGTATCACCACTATACATGGGTTATTTCATCATGTTGATTGAATTGTATTGCCCCTTTTACTGTTTACTGTTTCAGTTCATCAAGTAATGATCATGTTCTTTGCACATGCATCTGTAAATGTATTTAATGCTTTGAATGTAATGCCCTTGTGCTTGCTTCATTGTTTATTTGAGGTACTTGCTTAAAGGAATGTTCATTTTTAATCTTAAAATTTCCCCTCATATTTCGTCGCCTGGAACAATTTACTTTTTATTATGCTCCTTAAGGACGTAGGTGAACATAGCTAACCACTGGCTCTTTAATATCTGTTAATTCCTATGCATTCTTGGGAAAGTTAGTGAAGTGGTTTCTCAAGTCTTTCTCCATAGTTTCAAATTTGATGCCCCTTCTCTTGGACTAGTTGTCCTCCAAGTCCAGATACCTGTAAATACTTATGAGGAAACATCAACTAAAAATAAAGCAAGTAATATTTAGTAAAGTCCAGTATAACTGAATTCCGCTTCTTAGACCCACAGCCCAGAGGAATTAGTGATGACGTGATTAATGCGATTGCTATAATTCGGATATTTAACCCATAGTTTGTTGGAAACGAGATGGATTCAAGGGCACTGTTGCGTGATTAAACAATATTTTAATCCGCAATATGAATTCCACTCGTAGATTAAAACCATTTCTTTAACTGATTCCTCGTTGCCACTGTAATAAGTCGCCCCAACCGGTTTTTATATTATGTCTCTCTTAGGCTACTCGCTATAACGACATTAGAAACTCTCATCGACTGACCCCAACAGACTGGTATTTACCTACCTCACCACAAGGCAGGATGTGGTAAAACGCCTATTTTTATGTGGGGTAATTCCGAGACCGTTGTGCAAAAATTCCCCGTAGACACCACATACACGGGGTCATGTTTGTCTACCTCCCCAGACGAGACTCTTCCTGTATGCATAGCCTCGTCTGGGTTAATTTCCACCCGAAGGCAGATAGTTCGACAAGACAGTCGCAAGCCTGACAGTGAATTGCATGATTCCAACGGACTGGTATTTACCGGTCACCTCACTGCGGACTACAGGCGATACAATGTCAAGTTTACTGTGGGGAACCTGAGTGTTTCCACCAAGACCAATGGTCAAAATTTATCCAACCCCCGTCAAAGCGGGCTAGCTTACAGCACTGGTCTGTTTTTTTTCACGCGAGTCTCTATGCTAAGACAGAGACCGACTGAGTCATCCTCTGCCCGAAAAGGGAGGTCTTGTCTTGCTCTGCTCGAAGACAGAGCTCTTGTCTTCTCGCTAGCCTGGAACTGACTGTGGCAGACTGGTATTTACCGGTCGCCTCACTGTAGATTAGATGCAGCACCAAGTCAAGTTTACTGTGGGGAACCCGAGCGTTTCCATACTGGCCTGTACTCAAAATTTATCCCACCCCAAAAAGTGTGGGATCGGGGACAGAACTGGTCTGAGCCCGACTGAGTCATCCTATTCCCGAAGACGGGAGTCTTTTCGCCTTCTACCCGAAAATAGTGTTCTTGTCTTGTCGCTAGCCTGAGACAGACTGCGACGGTTTGATATTTACCAACTCCTCACACGGCAGCATGTGGCACTAGGCCGATTTTTATGTGGGGTGATTCCGAGCCCGTAGGCTCAAGCAAAAATTCTCCGGAGAATACATGGGGTCGGGTTTGTCGACCTCCCCAGACGAAATTCCACCCGTAGGCATAGCCTTGTCTGGATTCATCTCTGCAGGCAGAGAGTTTGACAAGTCAGCCTCGAGCCTGGCAGCGAACTGCCTAACTTTAGTGGACTGGTATTTATCAAAATCCCCAGAAGGCAGAATCTAGCACAAAGACCATTTTATGTGAGGCAAAAACGAAACCGTAGGCTCGGGCAAAATTCCCGTAGACACCGCATACATGTGTTTGGATTTGTCTACCTCTCCAGACAAAGCTCTGCCCGTAGGCATAGCCTCGTCTTGATTCCTCTCTGCCCGAAACCAGACCGCGAGCCTGGTAGCGTACAGCTCCACTGTGACGGACTTCTTTTGACTCATTTTGAGTTCTTTATATAAAGCATCTTGCTTAGTTCATTTGTGTTACCGTGGGTGTTTTATCTATTCCACAACAAATTTGTTTTTATTTTTCTTTCTATCTTTTATTCAGGCATTCATCCCTCCTTCCATTTTTTTTCTCTATCTCTCTTTCATTCTTTCTTCCTTTTTCTTTTGTTTCCTACTTTCTTTCTTCTTCTTTTCTCCTTTGATTCGTTTTTTTTTCTTTCGTTTTTTTCATTTCGTTTCTTTATTTCTTTCATTTTTTTCTTTCTTCCTTCCACTTCTTTCGTTTCTTTCACACGTACACTCAAGGTTCGCTTTTTAACACAAGTATACAAAACTGGTTATTTTTCTTTCTTAAAAAAATCCGAATGAAATTAATTTAAAATTAAGGCAATGTACGTCTAACTACATAAGGACAATATGATTCCCAGTGAAAGTACAATGTTGAAATGACTCAATAGACGCCTTCTTATTTGAGACTTACAAAAAGAAAAATATGTTTATTTGAATGACGGTTTTTTTTCTTTTTGTGGCTTTTTTCTTACGTACATAGCTATATATTTGTTGCCTCAAAATCTTTTATACTATAAGTATATTTCGTTACACTAAAAATATATATTATTAAAAATTTTCACAGTAATTTATTTAGTGTATTTTATTTGTTTTGATGGCTCATATACAACTATTCACTGGCAATTTAAATTCAATTTATCAATGTGCTTACATTCTAAATTGAACAGCAGGTGTTATAAGAATATGCACAAAGTCTAGGTCCATTTGTACATTTCACACACAATGGAAATCAAACAATGTCTTTATACCCAATACACTGTGTGATGGAATGCCATGAATAAAGTTGAAATTATTTCGAATACTCACAGCAAACAATTCAGAGGCATATGCATAACGGCTCAATTTCGCAGTGCCACGTGCGTGTCTATAATATACAGCTGTTCAGACTTACATTCTTAGTCAACTTTAGAATGTAAATTATTGAAATGATGAGAGACTTGATCTTGTAAACGGACGCAGTGGCGGTGGCGTTATCCTGTCAGTTTCGAAATAGGAATTCTTAAAGAAATAAATGATTCTGCAAGGATATAGGTCCGAAAGTCTGAGATGAATATTGACTCGTCTTACTATGTTCTATCTCAACAAGAGTCAGATCAGCCGGAAAATTGAATACTGCTGCTATATCTGAGCCGGAGCCGCCCAGTCTTCACTTTTCAATCTTGACAGAGTTAAAAAGCATCTACGAAAACTTTTAAGTTATGAATTGTTTTCTACTCTACATTGCCATTCCCAACAGACGAAAATTTGCTATCCACACTGCTATTTCCATTTCCGACGAGTCACATTCCTTACTTCTAACTGATCCAAACTTCACAGCAAAAATCATTCATATCACGTAATACTGAGGCGACCCAACCTCATTTCCTTTTGTTGGATATCAATTGAGGAAAGACCTTGCGCCTTATTTACGCTGCATCAGTGTGTGAGCGGAAATCGGAACTGGTTATAGTAAATGCATCCGTTGGGTAAAATAAACAGGGCGCACAGGTGTTCTGAGACTTGAATAAACAGGTCTCACGATGTCCTGAACGGAAGGAAGTGCGTACTTGAGTGGTCGCGTGTCAGAAGGGGTGTGGCAACACGCAGTCGCGTAGGCAGCATACCGGAAGAAGGCGAAGACATAACCGGTCCGATTCTTGATCTTGACAGAGAGGCTGGCTAGAGATTCACCAAGTATTTGTCTCCGTCAGATCCTGACGGAGACAAATACTCCGTTGTTTTTATATATAAAAGTGCCGAAAAACAATTGCAACTTTTGTAGTCATATTATAACTGATTACCCAACATAAAAATTTGTTATAAATTTGAATATATATATATATGTGTGTGTGTGTGTGTCTTTTCAAGAAGTGGTTATTATTATTATTATTATTATTATTATTATTATTTATTATTAAGCAATATTCTGTACTGAAAAGTTGCTTTAAAATATAATGTCTGGACATTGGCATGAACCTATCTCAGACTTGTATATATATATATGTGTGTGTGTGTGTGTGTGTGTGTGTGTGTGTGTGTGTGTGTGTGTGTGATAGAATGGGTACTTTTAAGTGTAACTCAGATATAGTATCAATGAGACATCCATTGAAGATTAAAATCAATATTCAGTCGTAATTGATCAAGTCAAGCTTGCTAACCATTACACCCCGTCGAAGGGCCCAAACTGATATGATAGAATGGAATGCTCCTTGTGCTTACATAAGGTCTTTTCTCAGACCGGGGATTCTTTAATGTTAATATTGTGTTGCATCTTACACATTGTTCGTTGGGTAATCAGAAGTTCTCCGGATGGGAAATGAAACGCGACTTGTCCCTATAAAATCAACGGTTGAAAGCGATATTGTTTGTGCCCTTTCTTTTTAGACTGCCTTAAACAACGCCGCCTTTTGTGCATTAGAATCAGTCCCTTTGCTGACCAGGTGGTTAATCCGACAGGTTCACTTCTTGTTTTCTCGGCAATATTCTTATTGCTCCGATTATGTGTGTTTTTACACGCTTGCTTATAATGTGTTTCACATACATTTTCGCAAGATTGTTAGATAGATATGTGTCTTTGCGAATTGTCTGTACCTCAATTCACCTAAGCATTCTCAGCGTCGTTTCTGCAGTTCTCCCTTCCGTATACTATAAACGGATTACTTCTTGGCTAGTCGTTCGTTCTGACAAATGGCAAATAAATATAGCTAGGGTAATTTTGGTCGGAATGACACATCACATATCATTCCGTAATATTGCAATTAATATTGTAATAGAGTTCTAATATAAATTATTGTCGATTTCACTTTGAATGTAAAAATTCGTTGAATTAATTACAACAATAATACTTTCTATTCCAATAGTTTCTCTTCTCACACTTTGTGTAAATGTCATCTGGCCTCTTGCTTCCATGCCACGTATGATCTTCAAAGATATAAATGCAACATCAATCGTTATTTTCTGTATTCTTGATTCCCGTTCGTTTAATATTCTTTCTTTTCAGCAAGGTTTTCTTATTATACTTCTCTCTCAGTAACCCATTGCTTCTTAGTGGATTTCTCTCCTTGATTGGAATGAAATGATTAAAAATGAATACCTAATAAAAATAAGGAGAGTTTATTCGAATAAAATAATTTAAAAAAAAAAAAAAAAAAAAAAACGGAAATTGTTATCAAAATTACAAAATTAACACTTTCATTTATCATTTTTTTTTCTCCACCGTTTCTCATATGTCTTACCTCCGCCTCCGCCTCCACTCTTCTTTTCTTTCGGACATATTTATGATATCTCTCTTCTCGTACAATCTTACATTTAGATTGACCAACGCAACCGACACCATGTTAACCTCATTGTATCAATCTATATTCTATATTGTAAACGAACATATAAAATGAATCATATGTAAAGTAAATTTAATTTTACTTCTTCTTACTTGCTGTTTTTTATTTGTTTTGTTTTTTGTTTTGTTTTGTTTTGTTTTTTTGTTATTTTTTTATTTTTTTTTTTTTGTCATTTTTTCTTTAGGTATTTTACTCCTGCTATACATTTAGAGATTCTTGATAAAATCCCAAGAAAAATTTGCAATGCTATTTGTTCTGGCGTTGTGTCTCGCTTTCAATCAATTTCCCACCACCATAACGTAGATTTCTGTGCCTTTATCTATAATACTTTCGTGGTAATTATTATGATGAATTTTCCTCTATATTACCTTGACTTTATGAATTTATGCGCAGTGCTAGATTTACGGCTAGGTCTCATAATCTTAGAGTTGAAATGGCTAATGTTTTTTCTCTTGCACTTCTCGTTTGGGGAACTCTCTTTCTTCTCAATTAACTTTAATATAATGTCATTCGTTAGATCTTCTTAATTCCTGTTCTTTTATTTTTTTCTCTCTCCTTAATAATGGTTTTCACATATTCTCTCGCATCCAGTAATCCCTTTGTGGCTCCATTGCCTTGCTTGGAGGGGAAATGATTAAAAAATATAGTTTATCCTTTCTTTATTTATTTCTTTCAATTTACCTTTTTTAAAACCCGAATCCAAAATTGGTTACTTTACTTTTTTTAAAAACTAAAAGTCCTAAAGAAAGGAAGGTCAAATTTGGGCAGAATTTGTCTAGCGATGAAAAAAGCTAGTTTTCCTGCGAAGCTACACTATCACTCATATGAAATTATATGGTCTTCTTTATTCTAAAATTATAAAAAATTATTTAAAGTATTTTTTTCTGTTTTTATGTACATTCAACATTTTTATTGTCTCACGATATTTTGCAAAAGAAGCTTAGTTCATCACAATATAAAATTAATTTATTCAACCATATTTTTCTTTTTTTAAATTTTTTCGCTTTTTTGCTTTTCGCTTTTTTGCTTTTCGCTTTTTTTGCTTTTCGCTTTTTTTGCTTTTCGCTTTTTTTGCTTTTCGCTTTCAGTTTGGGTTATATGTAGTGATATTTTTACATTATAAAATTATTAAAATCTCAGCATTCTAAAGTGAAACCTACGATGTTGTAAATTAGCACTCGACGTCAGTGTACCTTTATACATTGTGAATTTTCTCGAAACTGAATATCAGTTTCGGAAAAAAACACATTTTCGTAAATGAGGGGAAAAATTAACTATGTTTGTGTCCTTTAACAAATCCTAACTTAAAAGAAAATTACGAGTACATTAATGAAAAATTAAAACTGTTTATTCTAAGAAAATTTCTATTTTTTTCTGTGTAGGAATGTTAGAACAGAACCTGAAATTATATTAAAAGGAAATAGCATGTTCATTTTCTTTTATAACGAAAAGACGAAACCAATTGAATTTTTTTTTTCTTAAATTTTATGTAAGTGGAATTGAAGAATGTTTTTAAATACATGGAAATTCAATTAAAGACAAGTAACAACTTTTTTTAAAGTAAATTTAACATAAGTCATTCTGTCTTTGAAAACAATATTTTTAAAAATGATAATTATTATTAACCCACTCACTATAACACTTTATTTCTCAGTGTTTCTTTCTTTCTTTTTTCTGCCATTCTTTTACTTAAACGCTCTCTCAGTGAGTTTTTCTTTCATTCCTTGTTTTTCTCTTTAATCATTTCTATCTTTCTTTCTCTCACTTACTTTCTCTTTTATTCAGCCTCTTACTTTCGCATTCATCAGTTCATCCTTCAAGTCTGCAAAACAACCATTCCTCCGTGCATGGAATACTGCTAGTATATATGGTTTGGTGACCCCGCTGTTCATCTCGAGGTCCCCGACAAAATACAGAGACAGATATGCAACATGGTTGTTCCTTATCTGGCCTACCGTTTACAGTCGCTATCTCACAGACGTGCTGTGGCTTCCCTCTGTCCTTTCTACAAGTAATTTCATGGCAACTGCTCTGACGAGCTACTTTCACTTATTCCCAAACTGCATGAATTTACGCGTGCTACTAGGTTGGCACCTCCGTCCTACCATTTCACTGTCGAAACGGCTAAATATAGCCATCACTTTTCCAAAAGATTCTTATCTCGCACCTCCCGTCAGTGGAACTCCCCTCCCATCATTGCTTCCCTGATAGCTATAATCTTCAAATATTCAAATGTAATGTCAATCAACATGTTCTGATGCAGGGACCTTCATCCCTGTCCTTCTCTTTATCCTTTTTCCGAACACTACTCTTTACTCTTACTCTCATTCTCTGTATGTAACCTCTTGCGTGGTAGTGACACTCCCGCCTTGCTTGGGGTGATTTGCTTAAAAAAACAAAAAAAAAGTCTTTTGAAAAGATCTGTGAGATTCAATATTGTTTGAATATTCACAGCTTTCATGACATTTACACTGTTCATTAATTTCTCTTCCCTTTCGTTTAGTAAAATCCATCACTTACTTTCTTCTTTCTTTCTTTCTTTCTTTCTTTCTTCACTCATATTCTTTCTTTTACGCCTTCCTTTCTTTCCTTTTTTTCACTCTTCGCTTTCTTTCTTTTGCTTGGCACACACAACCAAAAAAACAATTTACGAACTTATCTATTAAAAAATACTGTTAAAAATACTATTCAAATAATATTAAAATACTATTAAAAATGTTATTAAAATACTATTAAAACACTATTAAAAATACTATTAAAGACACTATTAAAAATACAGAGGTATATAAATAACAAGTAAGAACACTCTCACTCTTTCTAAAATAAGCTGAAAAAGACATTCTACATAATTTAAATGTCTTCTTAAGGTTATATTGTGATTTTATTTGAAAGTTAATCGTCTAAAATTAATACGTGAACAAAAAGAAATATTTTAAACCAAAATACTAAAATAAAAACAAATTAATTTCCGCCCTATTCGATTACTGAATTTGCTGGACAACTAGATACTTCATCTTATTCATAAAAGCAATTTAACGTTTTTTCTGATTAAATAATGTCTTAGATTTATAGTATTTTTTTATTTTACGATTCAGAGCAGACTTTTGGTAACTGGTGGTCGATTTTTACAAATATCAAAAAAGGAATTGATGAATTAATTTCTCCAATAAATGATATAAACATTATCCGAATGTTTTCCAAGATCTTGTAAACTTACGGATAATTTTTGTATAATTTATGTTCAGAAAAATAACTATATATATATATATATATATATATATATATATATATATATATATATATATATATATATATATATATATATATATATATATATATTTTTTTTTGTTGAACCTGCATGTTTATAAATACGACCTTGTCTACCGAACGCTCTTTTTAGCCTAGAGGTAAGGCACGTCAGCCGTATATGACGATTGTTCCGAAAATAGGATGCAGGTTCGAACTGCATGTATAAAGAACGAATATTTTCTATGAAAATTTCTCGGACATTCGTAGGATGCGGTAAATGTTATTTAATACTGTTTATCATAAACAGAGCATTTGCTTTAAATACTTGTATCTATAAAATAACAACGTTAAACATAAAAAATGTCTTTTTAAATAAATTGTCGGACCTTGTCCATTTCTTAATATATATATATATTCGCAGAGACAGTATATATATATATATATATATATATATATAGGTATACCAAAGAGCCAGAGAGGTATTTGTGGCTTTTTAGGTTTACTTAGTTTGCTCTACTTAGCGTATCGAACACTTTGCTTCGTTATTTTTACTTTACTCGTGTCGGGGGTCTTTTTCTTTGGACTCTGAACTTAGATTCTAGACGATTATTTTCACCGGAATATATGTTCTTAGTTCTTTCTTTTTTCACCTTTTTTTCGCTTGTGTATTGGTTTAGTCATTTACAAGCTAAAACGCCTAAGGCTTTGTCAGTATACGAGTATAACTGCTTATATTTATAATATTAGTAGTATAATATATATATATATATTCTTCTGACGAGACATTTATTTATTTACAAAGAGGTACTGCATTACCTTAAATTTATTAAATTTTAAAGCCATCTTTTACTTAGACCAGAAAAATGTTTAAGATAAAAGTAATGGCGTTTATCTGCTTCTGCATCGGCCAGTAAAAGAAAGTGTTCTTTGCCGAAACGGCATTATCTAGCTATCAACTATGATAGAATTTATTTGACGAAACGAAACGTTTATAAAATTATTTTGTGAGCGTGTGAAAAGAAAGGAGACCTGGATTAATACATATTTGTAAAGCTAGATTTCGAATTTGATTGGACGAAATTTCTTTACGCCAACAAGGAAGAAAGTGCCTCAGTTATAAAAAAAAAATAAAAAAAAAAAAAGATACAATACCGTCATTAAGCCATATTGTTTTATGGTGATGTTGGTTATTTGGAGATGGAAGAGGGTTTGGAAGAGAAAACAGTTATTAATCAATATGAAATAAACATGATCATTACTTTTACTTCATTTTTCCCTCCGCCTCACAAAAGTCATTAAACTTAATTTCAGACGTACATTTAATTGACAATAAAAGAAAAAAAACATAATTCCGTTTACTAGTTATTTTCAATATCTCTTTAAAATCATTTTCAATTAAAAGTTTGAATTAAATGTTTACAGATATTCATAGCTTCCTAAAATTAAAACTTTATATTTTTTGGTCATAAAAACTTCAAAGACTGTTTTAAAAAACAAACTCTTTTCTCCTTGAAATAATTACTTGTTTGTCTTTTAGAATATACGACCACATCATGATGAAAAACTAGTACCCGTACAATTACCAAAGTTAAGCAACGTCGATCTTGGTCATTACCTAAATAAATGACCGTTTGGAAATACCAGGTGCTGTAAGCTTGGATGTGCGGGTGGTGTAATAGATACTGGTTCGAAATTATTAATAGTAGAGCCGAGTTCCAATTCCAGTTGGGTTTGTTATATTCACTTAAATAGCCTTGGAAAATGTATTAATCAACATTCAAACCCAGCTATGGGTTAATTAGTAATGCTTCCCCGAAGTGTAGTTGTTTCTTCACAAGACCTCATTACTATAATCAAACCATACTTATGGGTAGTTTGGCTGTGTGCTTCTCAGAACTGAACTGCTGACGTTTCATAAGTCGGAAGTGACTGGAGAGTCTAATGTATGTGCCGGATTTAACAGCAAAATTCTCCAAATCGTTTTACATCATAATTGTCCATCCCACAAAACGTTTTAAATAAAAAAAAAAACACTAAACTAATAGTTTTACTATCTTAGATTTTTACAAACATTTTAAATTTAAAATAGGATGTAATTGCCCTTTTTATACATTTTTTTTAATTATGTCAAATGCATTTTCGTCCCGAGGACATAAAGCAAGAAACATCAGCATTCCTTGAGAAAAGTGGTACCATAAATAGTGTTAGCCTTAACAAAGCAATTCGTTATGTTGGTGCAATATCTCGAATTCTACCAAAATGTCCCTCATATTTATCTTCGCTAACCCCTCTCTTGAGAGTGACCAGAGTTCAGAAAAAATTCAACTACAGAATTCTTCCCGTAATAAAGCTTTAGTTCAAAATATTGCTGATGACTTGGAATACCAACAACAGGATTTTCCACAGCATTAACAGGGAAAATTTCTTCAGTATAGTGAGGCAACAAGAGACTCTTCATATTATATGTCACATCATCAAGGCTCCATATCCCCAAATCAGTCAATCTGTTATAATTGAACCTGATTTTGTAGTACATGGGTTCTGTGTTGATGTGGAAATTAATGCTATATGGAAGTATCATATTTCTGATTATGTAAGTGATACAAATACTTTCGTAATTATTATTGGAAACATGAAAGAAGATGTACATAGAAGACTGTCAAACCAAACCTCAAATTTGGATTTCTCTATTACATTTTATAAGGTCCTTTCTACTATTAGTGCAAGACGAGTCATTTAGATAGTTTTATCCAGTTTCATTTATATATGAGCAGCTAAAATTAATAACATATATTACCTTTGATTATTCAGCAGAAATGATAACATTTTTCTTCATTGTTGTATATCTGCTCCTCTACAGAGATTTGGCTTCAAGTGACATCAAAAAAATAATTTTACCTAATTATTCAGGCATCAGAAGACTAGCCTTATCAACCTCTATGAATCTTATTGTTGAGCAACATAATGATTTTCTTATGTATATTAGATATAAGTTTAAGTTATAGAGAAGAAAAGCCTTACGGTATCTTTACCTGTAGATGAAATTCACCTAAAAACTTACTTTGGTAATAAATGTGATGTGAGTTTGCAACAAGTGCATTTGCTTTTATGTTTAGCGGTGTATAAACATGATACAATGATGTTGTGTATATTATGCCAACTAAATGTTTTAAAGCTGAGGATTTATTTGATATTGTTAACCATGTAATAATAGATCTAGAAGAGATGAGATTTAGGAGTAACGTCAGTCGTAACAGATATTAATGCAATAAATAAGAAAGCCATATCTTTCTCTTGTAGTCCTGCAAAACTGTCAATTGTATATAAACATCCAGTTATGAAATCTAGACCTCTTCATATTTATTTCAGTTCGTATACTAAAATACATTAGAAACAACTGGTTTCGCCAAAAAGATGCAAGTAAATGCATCGTGTTCCAAATTTTTGTCATAATGGAAATCATTATTTTGATAATATGCAGAGTGCGACATTTTGTATTTTACAGAATCTTCATGCCTTGGAATCTCAATTTTAAAATATTGCCATAAATTGACCTCAAAGGATCTTTCTCTCACTAGTTTGGAAAGGTAAAATGTTTCAATAATCTTGCAAATTTTTAACCAATTCACTATTCAGGGATTGATGTGCTTAGGAAAAACAGAGATGTTTTCCTAACTTTGCAGAAGTTTCAGAATAAATAAACATATTTTATACTTGTTGGACAATACTGAATGTAAAAACACCATAAAAAGATTTGCGGCTTAACAACAATAAGCCAATCTCCTTAATGATTTCAGTTATATATTTCTCAATGTTTCAGCAACTGGTTAGAATCTTGGAATAGCATTCCTAGAAATAATGGAAAGCTAACAAATGAAAACTTTACGGCTACTCATGCAATTCTAGAACTGACCAAATATTGCACAGAAGAATTGAAAATTATGCATGCATTAGCTGATAAATATCAAACAGATCAACTTAAGGATAGGTTTGACAAGTACCAGCAAATTTGTGGCAATCAATATAATATCTCTGTACGTCGAATGCTTGAGTGTGAAGAGAAAAATCAGAATGACGTCAGTTATAAAATTGAGCCTTTCACTTAATAACCACAGCATTGATTTGAAGAAGTAACAAACTAACTGGGATGAAGTAGCAGTTGATACTTTGATATCTGTCTATATTTCTGAAATGAGGTATTATGTACATTATTTACATTATTCGGACTATTGTCCTCATCTTGTCGCCATACTTATTACAACATTTCAACCGTTGTACGCTCCGGTCTTCTTCAGGTGGTTGGAATGTCGAACTGAACCCTGTATTTTGCGCACTGTTCTAGTTCCACGTGGCATGTTTTAATGGATGTCAGTTATCAGTTATCTCCTGTTAATTTCTCTCTGAAAGTTATGCACTGCCTTATCCGGGACTTGAACTCACACTCTTTGGGTCCCGTCACTGGATCTAACCAACGCCTTTATCCACTGTGCCAGTGAGTGCAATAAAGGGTTCAGTTCGACATTCCAACTACCTGAAGAAGGCCGGAGCGTACAACGGTCGAAACGTTTTAATAAAAATTGGCGACAATGATGAGGACAATAGTCCGAATTATGTAAATAATGATATTTTGATATTTATAAATTTAGAATAGATTTAACAGATGAGGATGTTAATGTATACCAAGAAGCCGTTGCTGTTATATTAAACGTAGCAGGTAATTGCTGTTATGCAGTTTTTAAGAAAATGAAATGCAACAGTTACTGCAATTTAATATCAGGAACTGGTAATGAGGACAAAATACCTGAAATAAACAGCTATCTTCTGGGCATTAATAGAGGTTCTTTGCTATATTCTAATTATGCCATTACTATGCTGTTATTTTTAATTATATATTTATTAGTAAATTCACAAAAAAAGTTCTTCTTTCCTTCAATCAATATATCAAAAGAAATTAGCTCTAATATTTTCAAAAATTAAATAAGCTGTTGTAGATAAGGTTTTCAACAAAAATCCAACAAGTAAAAATCTTAAGATTTCTAAATTTTTTTTAACAGAGGACGGAAAATGCGGCACTAAAATCCGAACGCATGTTGGAATAAAGAAAGATGTCTTCCAAAATTTAAGCAAGGTATTAGGAAACAGGAAACAAAGTATTAGAAAAAAAAAGGAAAAGTATAATGAACTGTAATGTAATAACGGTCGTCTTATATGGTAGTGAATTATGGACAACCTCCTCACAGATAAAGAAGAGATATGTGGCAATAGAAATGCTGTTCTACAGAAGGATGCTGAGAATACCATGGATTGAACATATGAGCAACGACAAAGCTGTAGAGAAAATGGGAACAAACTTGATTCTTATACGTATAATCAGAAAGAGACAACTGAAATTTCTAGGATACATAGTGAGGGGAGAGGGCTTGGAATGTTTGATAATCCCAGAAAACATTTAATTCCAGAAGGACATAGGTATACAGCGAATAACCTACCTCATACAAATGATTGGCAGAAGATCGATTAGAGGAAATAGCAAAAAGACAAACATTGTTAAGAGCTAGAAAGGAAAGGAAGCTGTGGAAAACTGTGATCAGCCACATCCTGAAGGGTCACGATCCATATAAGAAGAATATCATTGACTCGTTTATAATTTCGGCTCCAAGTTGTATATTTTAATTTCTCGGTATACACATTAATTCTGTTTGAATTTCAGACTGAATATAAGTTAAGTATGTGATGTCAAAGCGAAGGTTAAGTTAGAAAAAATCAATTTCTTGAATATAATTGAAGATAATGTAAATTTATTTCGCATTAATATGCACCTAAACTAAATTCAAAGTTGTTAAAGTCAAAGGCCACATTAAGAGCAATAATATGAAAGACAGTATAAAGATAACGTATAAATTTTTTATCGTTATTTATTGAACTCTTGATTTAACTGTGTTAATTGGAGTTCGTGATAGAGCCTCTTCATTGGTCCAAGCGACTCGGTGAATGTCTCTTGTAGATGTCATGCATCGGTCAGCACAACGTGTACAAATTTCAAAGAAAAAGGAAAAAGACAGAAATAACTGTCATTTGAAAGATTAAAGAATTTAACGAACTGCCTGACGGTGTCATTTTTATATTAACCCCGAGAAAAGGTATCTGCCTCATTATCCATAGAGCAACCTAGAGCCCAATAGTTCTTTAAAAAAAAAAAAAATATTTTACACTGATTTTTATTTTAAAAGAGAGTTGGTTAGGAGCCAACTTAACCAGCGTTTATTACTGTGGGTTATTGTTAGAGTGTTAATACCGTGGGATTTTCACAGGCCAAATTAAAATGTTATCAATATATTATTTAATTAGTATATTTTATATATTGTCATGAGTATTAGGACTTAAGACAATACTTCATGATATCCTTTAGACTGGCGCGAAAAAAGAAAAACACTACCCATAATACAATAACACATCACATGAATACTTTCCACAGCAACAAATAAAATGTGTAGCAGATGTAACTATAATGGAAACTAATGTTATAATTAAGAAGTTAACTTTCCACATTAGATTAAAAATGAGTTTAGCAAGGAAACTCCTGTTATTATTTGAGAAATTTGAAACAGCGAGTTTGAAATATATACTTTCGAGAAGAGCAAGATTTTTGTAAATTTCAGCCAATAGTAACGTTGAGACTTCTTTCATTGAATGACGAATGCTTCCTGTATGAAAACGGCTGTTCTCACCATTACCAATGATGAATAAAAATAATATAAAAAAAATCTTTTATCTTGAAAAATGTATTAAAAAGCCAGTATTAGAAAATTAATGTTATCATTTCGACAATTTAAATATGTGTTGTGGCTTTATTAGGGCCAGAAATAAAGACACAAAAGAGAGGAACTGATATTAATATATATATATATATATATATATATATATATATATATATATAAACAGAAACAGTAATACAAACATATACAAAACGAGAGTGTTATAGCAAGAATCTTCGGCCTGACTGTCAGAGCTAAATGCTGGAAATGTTCCTCTTCAAAAAGGCAGCACCTGCTCCTATTTATAGCTGGGAGAGTCCATGCGTGCTTGGTTAAATTACCATAACAATATGCAAGCGAGGTTTTCATTTTATTTTCTGTAAATGAATAAAATTACTTGTAATTCAAATATATATGAGGACTAAAATAAGAAAAAGTTTATAGTTTTTTTTACAGATGTAGTCAGAAACTTTATGACTCATTATGGAATTTTAACTTGTCCATTGCTGAATATTGACTAAAACTATATGTGAGATTTTGAAAGAGATGGTAAATGTCAATATTTCATAAACACTGGTTAGTGAAGCTCTAACCTTATATCCCTAGTTAATGTCAAACTAATAAGACCTATAAAGGACTGGAAGTTGTGGAGAGCCGTGATCGCCAACGTCCTGATGAGGCATGACACACAGAAGAAGAATAACTGGAAGAAGTAATTGAAAAGCAGCAGCATCTCCAAAACAATGCGCATGGTCGACACGTAAGAGAAAAATAAAAGTGATATATCCGAAAAAGGGATATATTTGGTTACAGAAAGAATTTACTGGTAATTCCCACAAATTGAATAATACTATCCAGTCTATACCAAAGAGGTTTACTGAAGCAGGGAGCACATATACTTTCGATTTGTGAATTTTTCCCATGAACGAAATGTTACGTTTTAACTCAATTCCAAATTTGAGTCTTTTTCCAGACACTCCTCTGGCAATTTTGTCTGTTTTCGCCAACGGTGGGTAAACAATTTTTTCCATGTTAGCTCCTTTATCACAGAGATATCACTTTCTGAATCAAGTAATAATTTTACGGTCTGCCCATTCATTTTTACATGGAGGTATTTTCTTCTTTGACCCTCCTCAATTTCGTGTTTAGACAAAACTACGTTCGCTTTTGCCTGAGACTTTGTTTTTTCATTTCTCTGTTTTGTCCGACAATGTGAACTTTTATGGCCTACACGCCCACAATTATAACATGTTTTTATCCTTAAAGTAGCAATCCTTCTTGCCATGCTGTCCGCCACAGGCACTGCATATTATTTTTCTTTCTTTTTATATCCACTCCTTTTGTCGTACAGTTTATATTCGTGAAATGTTCTTCTCCTCAATCCGAATAGTGTCTTTTTTACGCTTATCATTCGTTGACATTCTTCAGTTATATTTTGTAACGTAATCTCTTGATCTCTTTCCATGATTGAGAGGATTCTTGCTCTAATTCCTTTGTCGCTTGGTGTCGTTAGACTTTGCACAAAAAATTAGACATTTGAACATGTCGCTTGACAACTCTTTCAACTTAAACGCCTCACACTGTGCGTTAACTATACCTGCGTATGTAACAAAATCATCATCATTATCTTGTTTAACGATATTCAGACACTTGTAACGAGTATGAAACAGGCTATCTCTTAAATCAAAAATTTTTAAGAAAATTTCCACTGTTTCGCCGAATGTCATTTCTTCTGGTTCTTCGGGAGGATTAAATTCGTGTATTTCGTATTTTCTTCTGTTCCCAACTTCTGCAACAATAAAGTAATTTTTTCCTCGTTGGACTATTGTTCGCCCCTTTTCGTAAATATTGTTTCAAACCTACGAAAATAAGCCGGAAACGTTGAACCACTGTCAGGCTCGTATTTAAATTCCGAGAGTGAATTTGAAATTCCTTCCGCCAAAAACAATCTAGACCCCGCTTCCTTTGTTGTCCTAGATAATTCGTGTTCGAATAACTTTTCAAACCTTTCTTGTTGCTGTAACTGTTGTTGGAACTGTTGGTGGTGGTGGAATTGTTGCTCGAAAGCGTCTTGGAGCACCTTAGGTAATTCCGCCATTTGTTCCATTTTGCCAACGTACTCACCAGAAAATAATTCCGCCCAATAAACAATAAAAGTCTTATTCCAAACAAGAGGGGGAAAGCGATTCACAAGTTTTTCTAACGTTCCTCGTCAATAATCGTTAAAACAAACATGCGTGAAAAAATTACTTACTCTCTGTAAGCGTCGAACAAGATTTTTAACGTTATTTGTTAGTACACGTTGTCGACTGTTTTTGTTTTCTTTGTTTTAATTTGTGAGATCGTTATGAATCTCCTCGCCAACTGATATGTCCCTGAAAGAGATATATTTGAACGAAGTAGCTAAGTGATTTTGGCTACAATAACCAAGTAGAATACGGTAGCAGTAATCGACTGGTACGCGTCGTAGTCGCAGGTAAGAAGTGTAGATCAAGAGTGTAGTCCAATGGGCGTCGTTATAAAACTTAGCTCTCAGACTAAGGCTTTCTCTCTTCTTACTTTCTTACACGTCCGTCGATATTTATGACGGACACCATCCAATCACAGGGAAACACAGGTTTATGCATATTCCATTTATAAAAAGAATATGATATGTTTTGTATTTTAAAATAGAGCAAAATCGGGGAATTATCGGATTTCATTGAAGATTTTAGCATTTATTTAATCAAGATATATTACATTTTAAAATTTTTTGGAAAAAAATGTCAGGACATTTATACACCTCCTTCATGATTAATGCATACTGACGTCCCTAATTTTCAGATATTTGTAAAGCTAAATCCCGCAATAATAATAATAATAATAATAATAATAATAATAATAATAAAAAGACGGCAGAAGACAGTGGGCCAATATCTGCACTAGAAAATCAGAGACGCTTACGGAAAGGGAACTGCAAGAAATTGGTATGAACACCACCCAGACCCAAATACAGAGATAGGACGTGTACTAATTTTACAATACACACAGAGAGAACAATCAAACTAATAGCCCTGACATCGCGATTAGAGTCCACAAAGACAGAATGTGCCTGTTTATTGACATGACAGTCCCTGCAGACTGCAATGTATCTTTGAAGATCTCCAAAAGTCAAAATACAAGGCTTTTGAAGTATAAATTTAAAAAATGTGGCACATGATGACATTTCCAATTCCACTTGTAGTTGGAGCCCTCGGACGGATTGATAGACTCACTGAAGGAATCTCTGATAACCCATGCCTTAAAGAAATACAAAAAATTGTAGTCACAATTACAGCCCACACCTTACGAAGTGCTTTATCTATGTAAAATATGTGCGATTTTTTTCTTCAAAACTGCTCAGTGGAAAATGTCAGGATGGCATTTTTGACCTTAAGTCTCTGGTTGGGACCCGAAAAGAAATGAGTATACGCAAGAAACCAAAGGAAATAAAGCAGTAATAATAATAATAATACTGTTTTATTTCTTGCTGCACAATGTCAACGTTTGCTAACTAAAAATAACTAAGCATATAAACTGAAAAATTGAAGAGACTCGAAATGCAGATTCTGTGATAAATATCCAGAAACAATTGAACATCTTGTGTCAGGTTGTACGGTATTGGCACCCACTAAATATAAAACACGGCTTGACAGGGTGAGACAGTATCTAGACTGAACAATGTGCAACTTTTATGGAAAGAAAACAGCAACAAACTGGTATGAACACCATCCTCACTCGGTTACAGTCTTAGGACCTGTAACAATTCTATGGGACTTCCCAATACACATAGACGGAACAATCAAAGCTAATCGTCAAGATATAGTGATCAAAGATAATAAAAAGATGAATGAGCTTTCTTATTGTCATGGCAGTACCTGTACATAGTAACGAATATATGAAGATCTCCAGAAAACTATCTTGAACTGGAAATCTCAAAAATGTGGCACAGGAAGACAGTAATTCCCGTTGTAATTAGAGCACTCGATTCGATTGGAATAGGTTCCGGTACACTCATTGAAGGGATTCCTGGTAGCCCATGCCTTAAAGAATACAAAAACTGTACTCACAAATACAGCTCACATCTGACGAATGGATTTATCTATGTAAGATGTGTATTGTCTTAAAGTCCATCTTTTTAATTTTTTTTTTTTCACAAAAAATAGTAAGTGAAAATGTCGTGAAGTCATCTCTGACATTAGATTTCTGATAGGGACCCGGAAAGAAATGAGGATACAAAATAAATGAAAGGAAATAATAATAATAATAATAATAATAATAATAATAAAAGATTGCAGTAGACTAATTGAAGGGATTCCTGGAAGTCCATGCCTCAAGGAGATACAAAAAATTGTTCTGACAATACAGCCCACACCTTACGAATGGCTTTATCTATGTAATTTAATTCTTTTTTTTTCTTTTTTTTTGTCAGTGGAAAGTGTCATGACGCAATTTCTAACCTTAGGTCCCTGGGCGGGACCCGGAAAGAAATGTGTAAACACCAGAAATCAAAGAAAATAGAAATAATAATAATAATAATAATAATAATAATAATAATAATATCGGTTGTGAAAACATCGAAGAAATATGATCCGAAATCTTAAGAGTGATGAATAATTACTGGCACTCGGTAATAAAATATGTTGTATATTTTTTCTGTTTACACACGAAAATGTTCTTGAGTTTATATTTATTTGTGACAAATTGACTTTCAGAACTTGGTTTTTGCTGCTAAATTTGATAAAGAATAAAAATGTGTTTGAAGAATTGAAAAATGCAAAGTTTAATGCGATTTTGGTGTCAACATTTTTTAAAACAGGCTTTTTTTTTCATTTTCCAAATATTTGATTTTTTTATATTCTTTGTAAGATCAAAAAACAAATAAGAGAAAATAAAATTCTGTGACTCGCGTATTTCCATTCTGAAGTTTAGTTTTTTATATAAACAGCTGTCATCCGTTTGCCGTGTATATACAGATGATATCGTCGCCCAGTTTTGTTTTCTGTTTTTTCTGCCTTTTTTGATGTTATTTTGTATTTATTTATATGAATAGTAATGTCAACGATAAAAGTAACTTGTTCGTTTAAGTTCATCATTTTTTTTTCTTGTATTTAAACGATTTTTGGTCAAAAATTAATAATGTTTTAATTGAAATAAAAAATGCATAAAAATTAAAATTAACTTTTGGTTTTGATTATTTCGTTTTTTTGCTTGTTTTTTTTTTTTCAGTTCATCCTATGAATTCCACTGCTTTTATTTCCAAAGTCCATTCAGTAAAATCTACACTAGTATAACGACTAAATTTCATTATAATTTTATGTAAAGATTTACAGGATACAATATAATTGTGTATATTTTTAAAAGCCTATTCTTAATGAAATTCATTTAGAGAAACGCTACTTTTACTGGCAATTGTAATCTGATGCGCTAGTCATTCATAAAGAAGTACAATGGATTCTTGGACATTCCCCTACTTAAAGAAATGTCGTTGTGTAATAAATTGAAATAGTGAAACTGTGCAATGCTTACACCGGAACCAAAAAGATGAAGCATTTTATTTACGTTGTGGGAACTGATCTAGAATTTTATTGGGTGACAATGACAAGTGTATATCTGGAACATTTGAATTCTAGATTATATCAGCTAGACGTGAGATAAGTAAACAAATATATAGGATAAACACTCTCCATTTCGCGGGCGTCATTTTGCAATCGCTGTTCTATAAATTAAAATTAGGCTTTTGTTGTTTTAACAATGGTCGAAAATTCAAGTCAAACCTATAGGCCAGTGTTTCCCAACTATTTTTAATTCAGGGCCTACTTGTAGAATAAACTAAAACTCTGGGGTGCACTTTAATGTTCAGTAAGTCTAAATTCGTCATGACATTTTAAAATAATAAAGTCTGCTGAAAGAAACATTTATTTTTAAGACATAATATTCTGGATCGTGTGCAAAGCAAAGACTTCAGTACCTCATAATTTGATACCATTTTAACTAGATTAGTGATTCCCACTGTTTTATTAGTTTAAGTCATGAGTAATTTCCATTTTCAGGGCCAATTGTAATGACGAGTATACCATCCAAACTAACAATTCCTTTCATATATCATAACAGGCCTTAGAAATGACTGAATACACAATGTTCAAGCCAAAAGGATAAATTTCCAAAAACGACGCCATAAAGCTGAGTTCTATGGAAGAATGTTTAATGCTGTGTATATGGATGGATCGTCGGGACAATATTCATTTAGCGTTCTTAAAAATGTACATTTATAAGTACAGCTGCTGCAACACGCCCGTAAATGTTTGGTCGAAAAGCACCCTGCACTCGTCAAAAGTAAGACTATTTTTCTCCTCCATAACAACTAAAGATCATAGACAGCATCAATAACAAAAGTTGATCTTGGAATTCGGTGAATCCGCTCGACCCGAACCGCCATATTCACTGGCCTTGCACCAGGTAATGGACATTACGTTTTTCTATCACTGTAAAACGCTTTGTAAAAAGATTATGTAATGGAAACCAAATTCTAGAATTCAGCGCAAACATTTTCACATCAGAACCTGAGGGATTTTAATCAAAATATATCAGATAAGAGTCTAAGTTTCAATACAGTGCTAATAATGGTTAATATATAATTGAATAAAATATAATTATAATATATTTTTGATGAATAAATTTGCTAAACAAAATATGTAATTATTTATGACTAACCTTAATACTTTTTTTTTGTTCTATGTAGTATTTTTTAACGTTTAGCATGCACTTCAGGCTTCATCAAAGAGGTATTTCGTCACGCACGTTACAAGCCCCGTCCACCAATAGGGTTGTAGGTGTACAGCATTTACTGTATCCCCAGTAGCAGTGTGTGTCTAGAAAGAAAGACTGACAACGCCCATACCTCTAGTTCTGAACTCAATGTTTTACTTTACGTAGACTATTTAATCCATAGCTGGAGGAAGAAGGGACGGAATCATACCATTCCTTGTTGCATTTGTGCGGAAGCAAAATGTAACGGACTCGGTGGAAATTTTAATTCAACTGATAATTTTTTCCTGAGCCGCGAACAGTAAAAGTTGATTTACTGTGTCATTCATGGCAATTTTTATTCCAGAAACTATCGTACATATCTATACGTCTACCATTTGCCCATGCGTAGAATATTGCTGCCATATATGGCCAAATGATCCTGCTATACATCTTCAGAATCTTGATAAATAAAGTATCAATGATATTATTAATCCTGTTGTGGTGGCTTTTCTCTTTCCCACTGCCGTATGTGGCTTCATTGTGCCTTTCTTATAAATACTTTCATGGTAATTGCTCAGATTAACTTTTCGCTATGGTACTTACACTTTATTTATTTAAGGACAGTTCTATACTTGATTCGAGGTTTCATTAATTTACAATTGAGTTAGATAGATGCAGCCGTATGGTCTATGTTAACAATTTCTTTTTTCCTACTTTTCGCTTGTGGAACACACTTCTTGTTCCATGATTTAGAGTCAACTTTAATCTTAAAAGAAATTAAATGTAATGCCAATCGTTATCTGATTACACTCTTTTGATCACACTTCATTGGGTTCACGGACCTTATTAATGGTTTTGTTTTTTTTTAATACTGCCGCACCCAGTAAACTCCTTGCGTCTTATTGGCTTTACGGTCTTGCATGGGGTGAACGCGATTAAGAGAACAATAAAAAAAAAGGATCAAGTAGCCCTAAATATTTGAAAATATCATAACGCCTCTACATACGCATAAAATGTATATTTAAATAGCCAGTGATTATTATTTCTATAGTTGTAATTTTAAATAAGAAACTGGAGCAAATGATTGGAAGATTCGTTTGGTTATATTTGAAGAACTAACGCCTTTGTCCCCAAATGTAACGAAACGGGCAGATTTTTCTTTAAGCATTTCACCCCAAACAAGGCTGGAAGCAACTAGCACGCAAGGGGTTACATAGAATTTGGAGCGAGAGCAGATAGGAGTGATAGCGGAAAGGATGAAGAGAAGGATAAGTGGATAGATCAAGGCAACTGGAGATGTTGATTGACATTATATTTGAATAGTTGGAGATTAGAGCTATCAGGGAAACATGAAAAGGGAAGGGAGTTCCATAGGCTAGAGGTGCGAGACATGAAGCTATTGGAGTAGAAGAGACGGCTACATTTAACATTTTCGATAGTGAAAGGGTGAGAGTGGGATGCCAGCCTTGTAGGACGCTTATATTCATGAAGCCTGGAAACCAGCGAAAGCAGCTCATCGGAGCAATTATCATGTAAGTATTTGTAAAAAAAGACAGAGAGAGGCGACGGCACGTCTGTGAGAGAGCATCTGCAGACGAGATGCCAGATCAGGGCCAATTATATTGCATATCCGCCTCTGGATCTTATCAAGAACCCCGAGGCAAACAGAAGGGGCTCCAGACCATATATGGCAGCAATACTCCATGCAAGGGCGAATGGTTGATTTGTCGATTTGAAGGATCGATTCCGGGGAAAAATATTTCCTGGCGCGGCACAGGGGGGCCAACTTTCCTTGCGGTAGACAAAGCAGTAGACTCAATGTATTTGTTCCATCTTAAGTCAGCAGACAATGTGAGACTGGGCAGCCGCAGAGAGGTGCTCTCGAGAAGTTGAGCGTCAGACATTCTAATGGGGGGAAGGGAAGGATCTCTGTGGTGATTAATAGACAGCAATTTTGTTTTTGAGGCGTTAAATTTAACTAGCCAATTCCTGCCCCAGTTCACAACCGATTGGAGGTCCTTTTCGAGACGAATGGTCAGGTTAGTTTTGTGATAGTGAGAAAGACGATGGATCATACATTATTTACATTATTCGGACTATTGTCCTCATCTTTGTCCCCATATTTATTAAAACGTTTCCGTCTTTGTACGCTCCGGCCTACTACAGGTGATTGGAATGTCGAACTGAACCCTTTATTTTACTCACTGGGGTACACTGTTTTAGTTCAACGTGCCGAAACGTTGTAATAGATATATCGACAAAGATGGGGACAATAGTCCGAAAAATGTAAATTATGTACATAATACCTCATCACAAAAATATACACAGATACAATAGATCATTTTTCTACTATCATACATTTGAATATTTATTTGTCGTCTAATTACGGATGAGATTCACTAGAAATGTAAATTAATTTACCGTTTTCTATTTTTATTTTTGAATTTATGTTGATTTTTCCATCTAAATTTCTATTTCTTTTTTCCCTTATTCATTCTCCAATGAATAAGGCAAAAACATTTAATAGAAGGACATGTAAAACACTGGTTCTCTATCTATTTCCTTTTTTTAGGAAACATATTCGCTGGTCTGCTCTTTAAAAAGATAGAAGGAATTTGGGCGTGAAATCATTTTTGTAGATTAGCATTGATTATATCTTTCAAAATTCAGAACATTTGTTAAAACCAAAAAAAAAAGTGAACGTTATAATTTTAAGAGATGGTCTCCTGTTTATAATTGTAATAAAATAAGTTCACTTCTATTCGTTCGTAAAATATTTTAGATTTGCATATCTATAAGTCTATCCTTCGCCCATACTTAAAATATTGCTACCAAATATGGTCCGGTCCTCCTGCTATATATCTTGAACTCCTGGATAAGATCCAGAGAAGAATCAATAATATTAGTTGTCCTGTTATGGTCGCTCGGTTTTAGCCACTTGTCCACCACCGTAAGATTGCCTCGCTGTGTCTTTTTTTATAAACACTTTCATAGTAATTGTTTGGACGATTTCTTCGCTATGTTACCTGGATTGTATGAATTTGAGGGCAGTACTAAACTGGCGGCGAATTCTCATCAATTCACAGTTGATCTGGCGAGCCGTAAGTTCTATGCTAAGAGTTTCTTTTGTTGCACTTCTTGTTTGTAGAACTCACTTCCGGTTACATGCTTTATAGTCAACTTTAATCTGCAAAAATGTAAATCATTATCTACTGTCCTCCTGATTAATCTTTTCTTTTTTTACTCATTACTAATGTTTCTGTTCCTAATTCCGCCACACCCTGTAACCCCATTGCGTCTTAGGGGATGTACTGCCTTGCTTGGTGTGATACCGATAAAAAAAGAACAGCATCTACTTATTTGTAGTCATTATATTACAATAATATAAATACAGTCCTAAATCAATGTCTTATTTCTACTACAGATGACGTTCTTTTTTTCCCTAAGTCATAATAATAAGTGAGCATGCGCATTGTTGAAATTTCTAATGTCGCACTGGTACAACAGAAACGAAACAGTAAGATTTGGGCGACAATTAACATTCGATTGATTGAGTTATTTGTAGCGTAGATTGTAGAAAAAGAAGACATAATCTCCATAACGTTATCTGAGGATCTTTTTACTGATTCGACGCATTTAAAAAATTGTCGATTTTATTGATTGAAAGTTTTTTTTTTTAACTGCTACAATATGCAGTTATTAATGACGTAAGCGGTTTGAATCGTGACATTTGTAATTGCTTGAGTGATTGTTTTTTATGATTTATCGACACTTTGCAGGTCATTTAAAGCCAGAAAATATTTTAAATTGTAAGACTTTTGGGTAGGGAGATAATAATGGTTTAGTGATACTAGTCCTACTAGTTAGCCCATAGCTGGGGAAAAGAGGTGGATTTATACCTTTTCGATTGGCTTTTGCGTGTAAGTGTATATAACGAACCCAAGGGGAACTGGAACTCGGCTCCACGATCAACAATTTCGAACCATTATCCATTACACAAACCGCACATCCACATCTTACAGCACCTGGTATTCACAAGCCGCCACCTATCTAGATAAGGATCAGTCCTAGCGTTGCTTAACTTCGTTTATCTTACGGGAACCTGCTTTTCAACGTGATGTGACCGTAAGCCCTCATGATATAAGTACAGTGTCAAATCAATCTCTGATTTTTATTGTTGATGTTGTTCTTTTACCAATTCGTAATAATATGCAGTTACTGATGATGTTTCAGACATGTCATTTGTAAATAAAAACAATGTACAGATAACTCTTTAAGAAGTCAGGAATCTATTTGACACCGCATTTTTTAGTCAATATCTTTTCGATTTTGGCAAATGAATGATGAATGTTACAAAAACTTTTCTCAAAAATATCTTACCAATATTTTTGCTACAAAGCGAACTGCGTAATTTTTGGCCAATGTCGTCTCTTATAGACTTATTATACGAAATCGTCAGTTTCGGATTTTCTCCATGACTGCTTATATTTGCAGAATAAAATAAAAGTCTTCATTCGTTGATCTCTCACCAGATAACTTCATATCTTGTCACTGGCATGCGACGAGAGTCTACAAATAGGTTGACGAGATGAGAATTTAAGCAATTTGTCCATCTGAGTAGTAACAGCCAAATGATTGTCCATTGACCACAATAACAAGGGAAACGGGAAGAACGAATGCTGATGAATTCTCAGACAAAGCAAGAAATGAAAAGTCCTGATTTTGTCAGAGTTTGGCATTTCATTGCCATCGTATCCAATTAATTCATTTGACCCTCAGTAGAAAAAGAAAAACCAAATAATTTCCACGTCGTCCTCTTTCTCTGTCTCTCCTTTTCACCTTCTTTCTATCACCCCCTCTCTCTCTCCACCTCTCTCTTATCTCCTTTCTATCACCCTCTCTCTCTCCATCTCTCTCTTCTCCTCTCTCTCAATCTCTCCCCCTGTCTCTCCCTATGTCTCACTGCATATCTATTTCTATTTAATTCACACTGAAAATCCTGTTCCAAGATTAGTTTCGAAACATCACATTTGCATTGATGTGAAGAAACCCGTTTGAAACACCCGCCGTAATTAATGAGAATCTATGCGTCGGGGGAGCAGATAGCAGTCATCTTCGTCCCCTGATGGCAGGATTGAGGAAATTCGACTTCATATTTCGAATATTAGGCGTCGGCGAGATGCAAGACGCAGCGATCTTTTCCAATGCGACGTTATTAAAAAAAAAGAAGATATTTAAAAAATATCAAATATTTGAATATATAAAAATGAATATCCTATAACCAAAGGGTTAAAAGAAAGAAGGATTCCGCCAAAGGACCAAAAATTAAATTTAAACTGTTTTTTTTTTCTCCCTAAATAAAATAAATAGAAACGCTAATCGCTCGCTTAATCATTACTAAAAAACAATGCAAAAATCTATTTTGATTAAGAAATTCCGCCCTGGGGATATACTAATTGAATTTGCAACATTTATTGCGGTCCACAGATTATTTTCTGCCAGCAACGTAGCCCTTCACATTTTTTAAAAATTGACAGCCTTAGCTAGAATAAGGTTAAAATAGTTTGGAAATGACCTTCTGGATAGCAACCTGTCTTTAAGTCTTGTGTCAAAATAGTGTACGGGTTTATTACCTGGAAATAAATAACCGAGAAAAAAATAATTAAAAAAAGAAAGAAAAATAAATGGAAATGGACAGAGTAAAATAAGAACGTATAGAAGAAAGAAATGACAGAAATAAAAACAAAACGAAATCGTGAACAATGTAAACGAAAAGGAAAGAATCTAAGGAAGAAAGAGTGGGTAAAAAAGGAAATTTAGTTTGAAAATAAGAAAGAAAGAAAGAAAGAAAGAAAGGAAAGGAAAGGAAAGGAAAGGAAAGGAAAGGAAAGGAAAAGTGCAGATTAAGGAAAAAGAATGAACTGAAATAAAGACGATGAAATAAAAACAGAAAGAAATGTGAAACTCTGTAAGAGAAGGAAACAAACAAACAAATAAAATAAGAAAGAAAAAAGTGAAAACAGAAATTCAGTTTATAAAGAAGAAAGAAATAAAGAACATAAATAAAAACAGCGAAATAAAATCAAAACGAAATGGTGAACAAAGTAAACGAGGAGGAAAGAAAGAAATAAAGAAACTAAGATAAGCGAGTGGTAAAAAGAAGAAATTCTGTTTGAAAATACGAAAGAAAAAAAACAAGCAGTTAAAGAAAGAAAGAAAGAAAGAAAGAAAGAAAGAAAGGAAGAAAAAGAAAAAAAAGAAAGAAAGAAAGGAAAGAAAGGAAAGAAAGAAAGAAAGAAAGAAAGAAAGAAAGAAAGAAAGAAAGAAAGAAAGAGAGAATGAATGAACTGAAATTAAGGACAAAAATGAAGACACAATAAGAACACAAAGAAATGATGAAGACTAAAAGAAAACTAAAGACACAAACAAAGAAACTAAGAAAGAAAGAGGAGAAAAACAAAGAAATGCATTTTAAAAATGCAAAAAAGAAAGAACGGATGAAAGAAAATAAGTTTAAATGAAATAATGCAGAAAACAGAAAAGAAAAATAAATCAAACAAAGAAACGGTGAAAATTGCAAGAAAGAAAGAAAGAAAGAAAGAAAGAAAGAAAGAAAAAAGTAAGAAAGAAATAAAGAAAGAAAGAAAGTAAGAAAGACAATGAAAATAAGAAAAAAGATATCACAGAATATCATATAAACAAAATAAAATGAAGAAAATAATGCCATGATGAGAAAGGAGATTAAGAATGTAAAATATCTTCAAAATGATTTATTCTGTATGAAAAACGAAAGAGACTGAAAAGAAACGAAAAGAAAAGAACAAATAGAGTGGTGAGAACTATAGCAGAGTTACTTTAATTCCACTAGTGCCATTGACCTGTGCCAGAATTTAAAGAAAATAGCCAATATTCACAGTGTAAGAATCGAACTTTGTGTTTGAAATTGAATCAACACGATCTTCCCCGACCATGATGCGGCCGAGTAGCAGCACATTTCATGTCTGAAATCCTTGTTTTTAATCAATATATTTTCCTTTCCGTTCGCAGTCTACATTTTCCGACCATTGAAGAAATAAAAGAAGGAAACGGTAATCTGGAGCGGAGATTCTCACTTCATTTGATCCGTTAAATCTGGTGAAAAGGAGAACCAAACTTAGCATATCCCTTACGTTGCACACTCTAATATCCAAAGCTCCATCTGTGGGGAAAGCAGAGAAATAGTGGCCTAGAAACAATAAGGTAACTTAATCAAGTGCTGTGAAAAAAATGCTCCCTGGACGTCTGAATGCAGTTCCATTGTGAGGTCTTTGCAATAAGGCAAACGCGATTTCTACTGGTGTATGCGACTGAAAGGAAACTGAGTCAATT
>CAHIKZ030004056.1:2252500-2352500 GCA_903632075.3 Acanthosepion pharaonis
TATTGGTTTGATCCAACTAAGAGAGTGGTAATTAAAAGGAGATAACTGATAACTGACATCCATTAAAACATGGCACGATCCCTTGTTGAGGAAGAATTATTTTCCAGCCTTCAACCTCTCTATTACAAGAGGGATGTGGCGAGTCTGTCACTTCTCTACCGCTGCTTCCATGGAAAGTGCTCGGACGGACTACATTCATTGCCTCCGTCAGGTCTAGCCTTCAAGGCTACAACCCGTCATAACGTTTACATAGCAGGAAATCACACGTATTCACTCGGTATTTCATCAGTGAGAAGTTCCACTCGAACAGCTTCTTCCCGCCAACCACTGGCCTGTGGAAAAACTCCCAAGAGGAGGTTTCTCCGGTCGCTACAATCCTGTTCAAGTCTAGAGTTAACAGTTGTCTTTCCCTCTAATCCATATAAACTACCCATTATCGTAACAGTAACCTCGAGTGTCCCCCTTGTATAAGGTGAATATTATTATAACAAAAAAAAAAATTATTTATTTTTGGTGGAGGGTGGCGGGGTATTTATGTCCTAAAATCATTACACCACCAACAAGTGGAGATATTAATGCAGATTAATTAACCAGTTGCCAAGACTGGGGCCTAATGTGTACGTTTGTTATACACTTGTTATTTTTTAATCATTTTTCTCCCATGCAAAGCAATAAAGCGACTAAGATGCAAGGGATTAATGAATGTGAGAAGATACGAGAAAAATACAACATTCATAAGAATAGCAAAAAAATAAAAAAGAACAAAAATTAAAAAAGAAAAACAGTATATAACGATTGACATTGCATTTAAATCTTTGAAGATCAAAGCGAGAGTTCCACAATAGAGAAGAAACTGTTAGAATAAAACTTACATCTAAATATTTCAAGTCAATGATAATTAAAATTTTCCGTCAAACTAGCAGCGTGATCTGGAAGCTAGAGAGGAAAGTTGATCAGAACAGTTACCATGAAAATATTTATAAAAAACGAAACTAGGTTACGCCGGTGCGAAAGTGACTGCAGGCGAGATTACAGATTATTCTTTCTATTTTATCAAGAATCTCTAAATATGTAGCAGAAGAGCCAGGCCAGATTTGCCAACAATATTCAATGCGCGGGCGAATTGTAGACTTATAAATATGCAAGATAGCTTGTGACAAGAGAAAATATCTAGCATGAAACAGTGAATCAACTTTCCTTGCAGCAGACCTAGCAATAGATTCAATGTAATGTTGGCACTTCATATCAGAGGAAAATGTTAGCACGAGAAAGTGCGAGGAGTCATTCCCCTCGAGGTTAGCATCAGCTCTGAAGATGGAAAGCCAAAAGTGTTGTCTTAGCTGATTAAAAGAGAGCAGTTTGGGTTTGTAAGCGTTAAAATTAACAAGCCATTTCTTGCCCTAGTTAACAACAAATTGTAGGTTATTTTGAGATCAGCGGACAATTTTCGTAGATGTTCTAGTTGACTATTCTAGCAATTAGAATGCATAATTTTAAGTTATACGATTCTCATTTGAAAAGCTTCGTGTAGTATAATCTTTCTATTATATCTTTTCTACTTAGCATTGCACTGAAAAGAAAATGAGGTCAAAATAAATTTAAAATCTTGTTCTGTTTTGATAAGTGACATTCTCTTAATCGACGCGAAAGTTTTCATTATTCGACAAGATAACAACTTTAAATTCTGACCGAATCTTTTACGTACTTTGTTTTTGTTACATTCTAACTGTACAGATTCCCCGCTGGAGTTTATGAATCATCAAATTTGTTTCCGAAATGTTTAGGCCTTGACACGTTGGAGATGTTCGCAGTACATCCAACTAATTATCAACCTTTATATGGTGCGAGAAAAGATGGGTTCATACATATTCATGAGTATTTGTATGAAAGCCAACTCAGTAGAATTTGAATTCTGTTATTACATCCTCTTGCTCGTTTTGTCAGTTTCAGAGATTCAATTGTAAATTCATTCTGATGCTCATTGCCAGATTAACAATTAGAAACTTTTCATAACATAAAGGAATCATCAAACCAAGACTGAAACTAATTTAATGATTATTCACAATATTTTCGTTTATTTGGACTGTTATACTCATCTTTATTTTCATATTCACAACGTTTCGGCCGTTGTACGCACCGCCATTCTTCAGGGGATATATGGTAGAATTTTGAACTGAACCCTTTATTTAGTCCACAGGAGTAGATCGTTCTAGTTCTACGTGCCGTGCCTTTTCTGGATATCTCAGTTTAGGCTATTTCCATTTAATAATTCAACTGTCGAAGTTTTTGTTAACCTCTGCTGTGGATAGGTATTGAACTCACAATTCTTTGGGTGAAGTCACTGGATTATTTCAACCAACGCACAACAGTTCAAACAATGTAAATAATGTAACTACTTACAATACCTCATCTCAGAAGTTAGATAGATACTGTCGGGGTTACCTCCTCCTTAATTTCCTGATTTTTGGAACCGCTACTTGGGGACGCTCTCAGTTGACTATATATACTTGGTGAGACCTCGTCGTATCTTCTTTTTTTTTTCTCACTTTTCAGCTGATATACCACGATGTAAATCTCTAGTGAAAATTTGCGTCTTCCACTTCGCAGGGTGCGCTATGCGTATGTTTCGGGAAACACGCATGACTATTATCTACACACACACACACACACACACACACACACACACACACACACACACATACACACGTACGCACGGACATTCACATTAACTACATTTAACTCAAAGTTTCTACATTCATTCATACGTACTCATTATCGTCTTTGTCTATTGTAACCCTTATTGTCTGTTAATACACATATACCTTTTTTGTATATATATATATATATATATATATATATATATATGTGTGTGTGTGTGTGTGTGTGTGTGTGTGTGTGTGTGTGTGTGTGTGTGTGTGTGTGATGGTCTTTATTGTTTTCTCACATTTCTTTTCCTATTCCTTTAGATGGACTCGTAGATACTCCGAGTCCGCCATGTTTGTAGTGGGTTATTTCAGGAGACGCACGTATTTGTCTCCCAACGCTTACAAACAGCCCCATACAGATACCTTGATGACACACAGAAATTACATAAAATTTATTATAAGAGACACTCAAGGAATATAGTCTGATGAATAATCTATATCAGTGAGAAAAAAGAAGCGATGACAAAGAAGGTGAAACATAATAATAGTAGCAACAGTGGCAGCAGCAGGCAGGCAATAAATACATTATGTTTCAGGGCGCAAGTTCTAGGTTCAGGATTGGGCCAAGAATCTTCTTCTAAGTTCCGTGTTCCTTTCAGGAAGTAGGAAACCATGGCTCTCTACTCTTTCTTCTTTGGAGTAAGTAATAAATTTTGTCATTTTGCTATCTCTCTTAAATATTTTTTCCGACATCTATTTACTCAGGATCGCGTAGTTTCCATCTTTCTCTCTTGCCTTCAATCTATGCCGAGTTTATAAAATTTTCAAAGCCTCCTCCCCTCATTATGTGCGCTAGAAATTCCAACTGTCTCACCCTGGTGATTCTTTTTATTTCCATTTTCCTTAAAACTTTGTCGTTGCCCGGTTCATGTTATTCTCAGCAACTTTATGTAAAACCATATTTCTGTTGCTTCAATTCAAGTCTCTTCTTCATCTTTGGGGAGATTTTCCAATATTCACTGTCATATAATTATTTACCCGCTGCCCTACGCAGCAAGATATGGCAGAAGGCCGAGTATAAAGTGGGGTATCCAACCCAGTAGGCTCGGGCAAAAATTCCCTACAGACCACGTAAAAACGGAGTCAGTTTCCCGAGACGAGACGCTGCCCCTCGGCAGAGCCTCGTCTGGAGGATACCTTCTGACATAAGCCAGGTAAGTATAAAAAATATTCACTGTCATATAGGAGAACATATTTCACGTGGAAGTTCAGTATTCGTTTGTTTGTTTCTAACGAAATTCTTATTTCTTCGTATTTTGTCTAGTTTTTTTTTGGAAGAAAGCTGTCACTATCCCAAAGCGCTTTCGTGTCTCAATAGAAATAATAGCGTTTTGGATTATAGCATCGGTTCGTGAATTCGTTGTCATCGTAATCGTAAGTTCAATCCCTGTAAAAGCTTGTACAGGCTCGGTGGAAAATAAACTGAGTAACAACTAAGCAATGCTAAAATATAGAAGACACAGGACGTAGAGGAAAGAAAATAAAGTGTTTAAAAATACGCAGCATTAACCTCTAACTTGAGAAAGTTGTGGCTCGATGCTCCAGAGCGTATTGACAGATTTAGCTACAACATATATTATTGGTAGTTGCACTTTAGTAATGTTTGCCTATAAAGTCACGTGAGTTAATATTAATTCCATGCATCTCTCGTCATCCATCATTTCTTACGACAGCGAGTAGTTAATAGCACACCATATAGGGATCTTTAAACTTGGTTGGTTAGTAGTCTACAAGAAGCACAATTCTTTTCAAACCCGCTTGAAGGTAGGGCTACTAACATTAAACCTTAAAAGGTACTTGCTACGAGATTGTCAGAACCTACACTGGCAAGTCTTTAACATTAGTCTCCACATGAGATTCTACAGGGACGACATATAAAAAAAAATTATATATATATATATATATATATATATATATATATATATATATATCCAACACTCTAATTTTAATTATTATATATATATATTTTTAGAATCCTTTCACACCAAGCAAAGCGGTAATGCCACAAGTATGGAGGGGATTACAGCAACTGGAAATGAAAGAAAAGGCTGTGTATAGGGAGGATTGAGGAAACGACAAAAGATTAACGGGGTTCTTGAAGATAGCGATTGGCGTTGCATCTAATTTTTGAAGATTTAATTGTCGGGGAAGCAAAGAAATGGAAGGAAGTTCCACAGGTGAGTAGTGCGAGAAAAGAAACTGCTGGAGAAGAAGTGGTCGTTGTATTTAGAGTTTTCAACAGTAAAAGAATGGAACCTAGATTCCAATGTAGCAGCAGGCTTAAATTCATGTATTCGGCGCACCAGAGAAAAATCTCGTCAAAGCAGTTAATATGAAAATATTTGTAGAAAAGACAGAGGAAAGCCACGTGAGAAAGTGACTGAATTCAAGATGTCTGGTCAGCATCAGTTACATTACACATCCTTCCTTTGATTTTGTCAAGAATCGCACGTTGTACAGCAGGAACACCAAACCAGATATGGCAAGATTATTCAAAGCACAAACGTATGATGAAATTGTAAATGTTCAAAATGGATTCTGTCGAGTAAAATTTTCTGGCACGACTCAGTGACCCAACTGTCCTTGCAGTAGATGCAGCTATTGATTCGATATAGCCGCTCCGATTCATGTTAGTTGAAAACATGGACCAAGAATCCGTAGTGTGTTGCTCACCTGGGGGGAGTCTGCTTGAAGCTTTATGAAAGCGATATTAATTTCACCCCAGGCAAGGTTATAAAGCCATTACGATGCGGGGAGGACAGGGTGTTTGAGAATATAAGAAGACTTTAGTAAGGAGAAGACAGGAGAAAGGACAATAATGGAACGGGGTTAAAAGACGACAGAAGATTACAATTCGGGTTGCGCTTACATTTTTGAAGATTGTTGATGGCAGGGAAACTAGAAATTGGAGGGGAGTTCCTCATGGAAGAAGTGCGAGAAAGAAATTATTAGATTAGAAATGACGGTTGTATCTAGCGCGTTCAACAGTAAAATGGTGATACTTAGTTGTCTATCTATTAACACGCTTAAATTTATGCAGACGCCCCCATAAGGTGAACATTTCATCAGAACAATTACCATGAAAATACTATATATATATATATATATATATATATATATATATATATATATATAAAAAGTCAACACTTAGAGGCGACAGTCTGTTTAATGCTAGATGCAATCGTCAGGCCACGAGCACTTTTATAATTACACACGCTCTATCTCTGATATTGAGACCATAAATATAGCACATCTTAAGCCTATATTTCTTCTTTTATATATATATATATATATATATATATATATATACATTCGGATCGGGACTTGATAACAGCTATTTTATTATCTTCTCTCCTAGAAAACTTTTACGCTCAAAAGATCACGACACATTATAAGAATCATGCATAAAAAGGACCATTATTTTTGGTAAATCCTCATTTCATTTGAAATTCTGAACCTTGAACATATTCCATTCAAAGAAAATCTTGTCCATGAAATCGCAATAGTTAGTTCTATTCAATTTAAATCCTTCGTCGACTTGGAATGGTTCAGTAATTTTTCACCAATTCCAGCCCATATCAGCATTGTCATTTACTTGCTGCCTTCTTTCAGGCCTGGTTCATCTGCATTGAAGAAAATATATTTAACTTCACAGATTAAACATGGAAAATAGAAATAATTGACTTCTTTTCTGAAGCATGCTAAATGAGGTGTGTCTAATGAAAATCACAGATGCAAAACACTTGATTGAACACATAAAGAGTGAATGTGCTAATATTGACGGCAATGTGAAGTTACTGTATCGAGTTCACGTGAATCTTGAAAAGCGCATCAACATTTGCATCACAAGTGATGGAAATCATATTGAAGAAGGTATTGGTTAATTCAATAAAATGTTGCTGAAAAATTCAATTCTTGAAAACATCCATTTTTGCCTGTGTCCAGACTTTACGGATACCTTGTATATAGTGTGCTTTTTGTACTTCTCGGTTTTGCGTATAACTTCTTCCTTATATACAGTATTTACATTAGTCGGACTATTGTCCTCATCTTTGTCGCCATATGTGTCTTCAAGGACACATGGCACAGTGGATAAAGGCGTTGGTTAGAACCAGTGACAGACCCAAAGAAGGTGAGTTCAATACCTGGTTAAGCCAGTGGAGAACTTTCAGATTGAAAAATTAGCAGGAGATAACTGATAGCAGACATCCATCAAACATGGCACGTGGAACTAGAACAGTCTACCCCAGTGATCGAAATAAAGGGTTCAGTTCGAAATTCCAACCACCTGAAGAAGGCCGGAGCGTACAACGGCCGAAACGTTGTGACAAAAATGGCGACAAAGATGAGGACAATAATCCGACTAATGTAAATACTGTACATAATACCTCATCTCAGAAATATAGACAGATTCTTCCTTATATTTTCAGTGTCTCTTTTCTGGATGGTTCTTGTTTTTATCTTTCATCTTTTCTTGAAAGGACATTTAACGCTAATCTTTTCTTTGTTCTTCGTTTTCTTTGTTAAAGAATTTCATTCAACGACTTTCGCAAAATTTGATCCCGTTTCTTTCATTTCTCTTCTGCATTGTCTTTCTTTCTTTCTTTCTTTCTTTCTTTCTTTCTTTTCAAGCTATCACGATACATCTGAGTACAAATAAATTATATTTAAGCTCCTGCCAAAAAAATATGGACCGCTCAAGAAAATCGAAAAAAAATCGATATTGCTGGAACCTTCTCTGTGAAATCTTACAAGAGATTTTAGTGTCGAAATTGATAATGACCTAGGTTGAATGTTTCATGGCAAATGAAATTGGAAATTCAGGAAAAATATATATATATATATATATATATATATATATATATATATATATATATATAAACAAAACACAGACAGACACACACAAACACACACACACACACACACATATATATATATATATATATATATATATATATATATGGCAATGAGAAAAAACAAATGGAGTAAAAAAGCCACAGTTCGTACCATTTACATTTTAAAAAGTGCTCAATACAAAATAGAACAATAGATTGTTATTGTAAAAGATTATAATAACCTCTTCTTTATAAAATATTTTATCATAATCTTTTTTAATATATATATATATATATATATGTGTGTGTGTGTGTGTGTGTGTGTGTGTGTGTGTGTGTGTGTGTGTGTGCTAATTGTAATATTAGACGTTTCTTTCGAAAGAATCATTCGGAATTTATTGATTGAACAGGCAGCATATCATTTCAGTTGAAATATATTAAATCTTTAAATATTATAGGAAAATATATTTCTCATATGCAGTAGCTGTTAGCGCTCTTTCAAGTAGTGGTGGCTGTTTCCTTGCTGACCTTCTGTTTGAAGTAGTGTAGAACGTAAGCATCTTGATTGTGTCATTACTCTCTCTCTCTCTCTCTCTCTCTCTCTCTCTCTCTCTCTCTCTCTCTCTCTCCCTTCCTTCCTATATCCATATCATTTTAGTTGTTGAAAGTCTTCAAGTGATGTTTCTGTTGTCTGGTACACTTCTTTGTTTGATATGATAAGTGAAAAATAGGAAAGGTTTATAAATCTAACATGTTTCTATTTTATTAAAGCTTCATCAGAGAATGAGATATGGAGAAAAAGAAAGAGAAAAAATTCTGGTATTTTTAATTTTTGTGTTTATTTTTATTGGTTACACACTCTTTACAAGCACTTGTGAAGCAGCGTTCGTGTTTATAATTTATATATGTAACTGTATCGTAATTCTAGTTAATGAGGCATTTGGATGTAAATGTATATTCGTTTGGGTGTGTGTAAGTGTGTGTGTGTGTGTGTGTTTGTTTCTAGTAACCATTTTTGTTTGTTTCGTGATTGTCCGCGTGTTGATTTCAGAACGTTTATACGTAACATAGGATGTAGTATTAGTAGTAGTCGTTCGTAGACATATCTTAGATTCATTAAGTATTGATTTTATATTGATTTTAAGTATTGATTTTATTTGTGATGCAACATAATTTGTTTAGCCTATGTTTATGGACAGTGAAATATTTATCAGAATTCGATCGAATTATTGCCCTGGTTCTTTTTAAAAATAAGTGTGGCACTTTTAGAACCAAAGTTATTGTCTGTTCCTGTGTATTTCGGGCGATTTTAAAGTGTTGTACCAACGTAGTTCCCTCTTATGTTCGTAGATGTGGGCTACCTAGATGTCTCACCAATGTAAGGGTTTCTACATTGCAAGCGCTTTATTTCATAAAGTTCTTTGTATTTCTATAGCTTCGAAGAAGTATGATCTTGGTCAAGACACACAGGCTACAGTCGTTCAAAACAATTATTGATTCTAAATCTAACATTATTGTATCTTTTCTTTCTACAGTACGTAATTTTACCATATTTAATTAGATGTATATTTCTACAGTATTTTTTTTTTTATATTGTTTTTCTTCTTTTGAAATTCTGTTTATTATTTTAAATGTACAACATAAAGATTCAGCAAAAAAATTAAGTAAATTAGAAAAACAATGAATAATTATTAATCATCAACGTTTTGCATTGGGTTTTTATTTTACGGTTTATCAACCTTTTCAGGCTATTCAAAGGAAGAAGCTTTTTTTTAGATTGTAATAAAATTTTCTCAATAATAATGATTTACTGATCAGTTACTTATGTGTCATTCATGATACCTGACTTAAGAGGGAATTTCTTTCCCGAACTAGGTTGACATTTATATAACTACTTCCTGAAGGAATCATGTTTTCCACCCTGTTGGAAGTCCTAATCCATTGTTCCTGTCTTTAAGAAGTCTGGATACCCTTCCGACCCTTCTAGTTACCCTCCTATCAGTCTCCTACCACTCTTCGGTAAAGTCTTTGAAGCTTCAATCAACGCCGCATTTGTCATGCACCTTACATCCCATAATCTGCACTCCGACAAACAATATGGTTTCCGCTTTTCTCGTTCTACAGCTGATGTGCATACGGAGCACTTCATAATAACGGAGAAGCTCGTGCCGTTGCTCTTAATATCTCCAAAGCGTTTGATAGGGTTTGGCATGCCGGCCTTCTTCGCAAGCTTCATGGTTATGGAATTACAGGTCGATTGTTCGAGTTAATACAATTATTCCTGTCGAACCGTACATTGAAGGTCGTTCTCAACGGATTCTCCTCCAGCTCCTATCCCACGAACGCAGTTGTTCCCCAAGGCTCTATCCTAGACCCTATTCTGTTCCTTATCTTCATTAACGATCTTCCTGATGTCATAGATTTCTAAGTAGGCATCTATGCGGACGACACTACGATTTACTCCTGCCTCAAAAACAAATCTAGTGTCGCCGACAAAACTAACCTGGCCGTTCGTCTTGAAAAGGACCTTCAATCGGATGTGGACTGTGGCAGGAATTGGCTGGTTAACTTTAATGCCTCAACAACAAAACTGCTCTCTATTACTCACCAGAGAGAACCAACCCTGCCTCCCATTAGAATGTCTGATGTTCAACTGCACGAGAGCACCTCTTTGCGACTTCTCGGTCTCACATTGTCTGCTGACTTGAGATGGAACGAATACATTGAGCCAATAGTTTCGTCCACCGCAAGGAAAGTTGGCTCCCTGTGTCGCACCAGGAAATTTTTTCTCGCCGGAGTCGATCCTTCAAATCTACAGATCAACCATTCGCCCTTGCATGGAGTATTGCTGTCACATATGGTCTGGAGCTAATTCTGTTTTTCTCAAGGTCCTTGATAAAATCCAGAGATAGATATGCCATGTAATTGGCCCTGATCTGGCATCTCGTCTGCGGTCGCTCTCTCACGGATATGCCGCTGACTCCCTCTGTCTATTTCACAAATACTTTCACGGTAACTGCTCCGATGAGCTGCTTTCTCTGGTTCCCAGACTTCATGAATTTAACCGTTCAACTAGACTGACATCTCGCTCTCACCCTTTCATTGTCGAAACTATTAAATGTAGCTGTCTCTTCTACTCAAATAGCTTCATGTCTCGCACTTCTCGCCTGTGGAGCTCCCTCCCCATTTCTTGTTTTCCTGATAGCTATACTCTCCAACTATTCAAATGTAACGTCAATTGACGTCTCCAGATGCCCTGATCTATCCCCTAACCTTGTCTTCATCCTTTCATCTATCACTCCTATTTGCTCTCGCCTCAACTCTCTGTAACCCCTTGCGTGCTAGTGGTTTCCCGCTTTGCTTGGGGTTGAATGCTTAAAAAAAGAAAAAAGCTCCTGGGATTCCCAAGCGCTCACTCGTCTAGGTACATAATAAGCTCGACGTTGTTTAAGTTCCGTAATCTTTTAAGAACTGGTGTTAAACGTGATATAGTCGTAAGGCTCAATGTTTTGCCCTACCGCCCAAAATATACAGTTATTAATACAACAATGTCTGATTCTTATTTCTGGGGAGAAAGAGAGAGACAGACAGACAGACAGAGAAAAAGAGTGAGAGTATTGGCAAAATACGTGCATTGTGATTCAAATGTCTGAAAACTTACTTATACATGCCAGGCTCTGATATAAGAGATGCAACATATAAATACAATCTTATTTGTCATTTTCAATGCAATCACTAGAAGGAAGAGTAAAATTTGAAATGTTTCTTTAGTGATTTCTATTGATGATAGCCCACAGGTCAATATGTCATTATGTAAACAAACCTCACGGTCCATTGAATTTTGGCCCTGTTTTACTTTTGAGAATTCGTTCTCCTTAAGAAACTACTCGATTCAGATGATTGGGTTTTCATGAAAACAAATCAGTCTCAAGGGAGCTTAGAGATAATTGCCGATTTTGACAGGGAAAGTAATATATCACTAGTCATAATTTTCGGACGAATTGGCGAGTATAGCAGTAAGGCACAAGGATGTGCCCAATTTAAAACGAACGATCATGGCTCTCTACTATTTCCTGTCATCTATTGCTCTAAGTAATTTCTGAAATATTACGTCAGCCTTTCTTTCATTCACTAAAAATCGTTAAGTAGATGCCTCACTATTTAGCGCTACTTTTCTTCAATATATTAAATGAGTATTTCTTAAATGTCTAAGAAACCACATCTGTCGCTTTCAGGTAAATCATTTCCAAGTTACTATCCGGCTGAAATTGCCCCAGACCAACTTAATTTATCTAATTTCACGAAACTAATTAACTTTCTTAATTAGTTCTTTTTCTGTATTATATTACATTAATCGTTAAACTTAATGATCGGCTCCATGTTCCGCTCCAGAAAGTATTTGATTCCTACTGAAAGGAACTATCTCTACAAGAAAGGGAACAGATGAGATAAGAAAATGCAGTTTTAGTGCTACATCTGCACCGAGGCTGAAGTATCGTCACTCTCAAACCTCGACAGAGTTCAAAAGCATTTGCCCTGCGTTGTGGATATTGAATTCTTTTCCAAACTTCTCTATTCTGTCGCTGTTTTTATGACAGATGTTCGACAATTTGTATTCCGTAGTTCGTCCTGAATCGACATCCACTGCTAGTCTCCGCCAGACCGCATACACTGAGTCGACCCATCCACATACCGTTCTTAATCCACTGGTAAGGAATAAGTTACACTTAGACAGCCTCTTCCCTCTCTTAGACGTGGAAGGGATTCTTGCAAGGGCGCTTCCCTGATCACTGCAACCTCTTCAAACTCTTCAATTCGAGGAGCATCAGTTATCTACCCCGCATATCCTCATGATATGAAACATTTGTTACATATGCCCCTATGTTATCCTCATTCAGTAACACTCTAGCTTGAGTGGCACTCAGATATTGTATTGTTTGATAAATAGTAAATAAAGGGCTTTCCTGTTTTCCCTAGTTCTATATATTAAGAAGGAGGCACGGTGGACTAATGGATAGCGGCTGGGATTGAGGAATCGGAGAGCCGAGTTCGAATTCCAGTCGAATCCAGTTACATTCACTTACGTGCTAATACCCTTGGGAAAGATGTGAATCCTCTTCTTCTCCCCCCAGCTATGGGTAAATAACAGGACAGACTGAGTTCTATAGGCTTGGATGGCAACTGGTCTCGGAGAAGGACAACTCTGAATTCAAACCTGGAGTGGAGCCCCTAAGGCGGATGGACGGCACTTTGTGCTACCTTCCGGCAACTCCTGCAGCCCCGCTGGTACCAAACTGTATCGGTTTATCCTCTCCTTTGTATTCTGCTAGCAAAGCTGAGAGGGGGAACTAGACGTCTGGGCAGCCCTAGTTCTCCATATATCCGGCCCAGGCTCGTAGCGCACCGCGCAATTTCATCGTCTCTCGAGACGGACGGATGCCGACGACGACGATACATTAAGACCTGACCGTTCTATATTAAACTTCTTGAGCCACGACATGCTTAGAATTATGTGGAGTTACGAGATAACACGTTGTGTTGTATTTCTGTATTTCTAAATTTTATGTTTTTTTTTTTCATCTCTTCTCTATTTGCTTTGTGTTTTGCTTTCTTCTACAGTTTTAGACATTTAACTTTAGCTTCATCAAGTATTTCATTATTGCTAGAGTTAGTTGTTAATCTGATTGTTACGACGCTGATATCATTCGCTATTTATGTATCCCTGGTTGCCTAAATCTTTTATATACTGTTTAAAACTAACAGTATCCAAATCCAAAGGCAGGACATGATAGTTGATTACGCTTCCAATTGTTGCAGTAGTGATTTTTACATGATGGTCTTTAATGAATTTTACCAGTTTTATCATGATCCGTCGAAGATTCTTGGATATTTATTGATTGATGTTACCTTCGGCATCCTGACTCCAGAGTTTCGAAGGCGGACCTGTCAGTCAAACCGTCAAGAGTTATCAGCTATACTTATATAGAAAGAGTATATATATATATATATATATATATATATATATATATATAGGCTTAATGCATAATTATATATACTTAGATGACGAACATTACTGTGACCAAGTAAATGGTTAAAGAAATAACAAAACAAGTGTTGCAGATATATATTAAACAGTAAGTACAACAGAAGAGTATTACACGCCTAGTGAGTGTGTATTGGTTGACACAACTTTCAATCTATTCGACTGTTCCCGCCAAGACCTTCTCCCCTACTAATCTTATAGTAGGCGGAAGAGTCCAACAAAGACTCTTTAGAGGGAGGACACCGCAACAGTAATCATTCGCAATTGTCTGCCGATTTTCTCATTTTGATTATTTTTTATATTAATATATATATATATATATATATATATATTTCAGACAGGTAAAAAAAAACTGTGAATAAACAATCTAAGTAGATCCTATTGATATAAAATATTTAAGCTGATCCACAAAAGAGAGCTTCGTATATATATATATATATATATTTTTTTATTTTTTTTTTTTAGCATATAAGTGATTTAAAATTACTGAGATACAAACAATTTCCTTCATACAGATAATCATTTTGTCCATGGGAAAGTATCTTTTCCCTGGCCTTGTCAATGCAATTGCATTTATTAAAATAAGAAAATTCCACTTTTCTCCACAGGAAATACGAAAGGCAAAGGAAGGAAAAAAGTAAAAGAAAGAATGAAAGGAGAGGAAGAAAGAATTGGTCTATCATAGAAATGGAATTATATAGATATAGATGTTTAAGGGACTATTTTGGTGGAGTCGAGTAGAGATAAACGCGACGGTTGAAAATGGACACTAATATAAATGTAACCTATCAACACCAGTGCAAGGAAGAACAGAAGAAAGATCCTTAAACATTTTAGAGAGGAACTTAAAATTATTATAGAATCTAAAATTCATACTTTTATAAAAATTGTTAATATTAAACCATTCAATACTACATCTTTAACTATATAGTAAAAGTTTCAGTAAAAAAAAATTAAGTAAATTATTAATACATTCGTGTGCGTGCAGACTGTGTGTGCACATGTGGATAGTTTGATAGATAGATAGATAGATAGACAGACAGAGGGCTTATATATTTTACGCAATTGTCAATGATAGCCTTTCTATATCTATGTTCAGGTTTATATACTAGGAAAAAATAACTTCCGCCCCCCTCCACTCACTGACCTTACTTTTCTACTTAGCCCAGACATGCTGAAATTTAATTGAATAATCAAGACATGCCCACAAGGACCAAATTGCTACTTCGTCGCAAAGCAATCATTTTAATTTCGTATTGTCTGATGATCGAGTTGCGAGAAACACGAAATAGCAGCTTGGGTGTAGTTTCTGTATAAGGTACAGTTGCTATATATATATATATATATATATATATATATATATATATATATATATATATATACACGCACACATATAAAGATTGCGATGGATTAATTGCCGTCTAAATTACGCAAAAATAAAAATAACCAGGACATCTCATTTTAACGGTTATATTTACCAAAATTAGATAAAAAATATCTCGAAATACTAAAGAACAAATTCATTCAATAAAATCGTCATTATCAGTCCATTTTTCTGAGATGAGGTATTATTATTGACATTGTTTGGACTGTTATCTTTATCTTTATTGCCATATATATATATATATATATATATATATATATATATATATATATATATATATTAAGAGGGAGATAGAGAGAGAGAGAGAAGTGAAAGGGTACAATGGTTAAATTGTTCGTGTAATTAACGCAAAAATGAAAATAATACTGACATCTCATTTTAATAAATAAAAGTACCAATATTACACAAAAATATCTTCAAATTCTAAATAATAAATTAATTTAATTTAATCGCCATTAGCTTCAACTGTGACTTCCAGACTACTTTGAACCTCCATCATCTCTTCTGGACAATCTCCTTTTTTAAGTTGGGGAATGCATCCATAATCTATGCCTTCAGTTCCACTTTGATGTTACAAGGATTTTTTTAGTCTCTCGCTTAACTGCGCCCACATTTAATAATCACAAGATGTCCAGTCTGGGGAGTTATCTGGCCAAATGTAAGGGGTGATGTGGTTGCAGAAATTGCCTGATAGCTATGATTGGACCCTCTTGTTTGTGTGGCATGGTGCAGAGTCCTGTTGCTAGACATAGAGTCTTCCAGCACTAATCCTCTTCACCCAGAGTAGCACTACCATCCCAAGACATACACACACAGTACACAGATAAATGAAGCGTCTATTTGTGTAAACATTTTTTCAGTTTAGTATCCTTCCTTGTCAATGCACTTCATTATATCATCACTATTAATACAAATTTCAGACGAAAATTTGGCCAATACCTATGTGTTCACCTATTGAACTACTCGACTATATATCTCTGTGTATTAGTGAAAAAATGTCTCAAAATAATTGGCGGACTTTGTCAATTTCATAATGTGTGACGTCATTTGTTTACATTTAGATACGCATCGATCAGATATGAATGTATGAGAGAAAATCATGGAGAATTGTAGTTTTAAAAACAGTAAAATCGACCTTGTTAACTGAAATGCTCCTTTGTGGCTCACTCGGTATAAGCACGTCAGGCTATATGACGGTTCCGTATAGGATACAGGTTCGGTTCCTGTCGGAGGATGCATATTTTCTATGAAAATTTCTCGGACATTGAGGCCGGTAAATGTTGTTAATACTGTTTATTATAAACAAAGTATTTACTTAAATGTCTGTATCTATTAAAAGAAAGTATAAACAAAGAAATGTCTCAAAATATACCTGTATATAACCAAAATTCTTTTGAAAATAAATATGGCTCTTTCAGTTTCTTTTCCGTTTTATTGCCTCCGTTAGATTTTTTCTAAGCTTGTCTTTATCAGGCACATGGTCACAAAATGCGTGGGTACTTCATTCGACCTCCTTCCAGACGAGGCTATTGATTTCATTGACTGAATGAGAAACGTCACACTTGGCGCTAAAGCTACATTTCATTAAATTTTGAGTTGTCTTAATCAGCTCGTAATTCTTTTTTCAATAATAGAAGACACTAATTTCGACTCCTTTTTGAAAAGCTTAATACGTAATTGCAGAGTCAATCGAAGGAAAATATATAATAATCGGACCATCTGGATAAGAAAATAGATTAAAATGTGTTTGTGTGTTTTGCAATTAATCCTGTTCAGTCGGGAAATATTTGTGATGTGAATCAGTTACTTGGCGTCATTGATATGAAGGCGGAAGTACAAGATGGTTTTTCATGGTTGATCATTTCAAGATGACAGGAAAAAACGAAGATTAATGAAGACAAAAATATAAAAAAAAGAATCCAAGAAAAACAGGCGTCTGAGAATAATGAATGGGAAAGGAACAAAAATAAAATTAAAAAAAAACAAAGCTGAAGTATTTATCATGATGATAGTTAGGCTCTGGTAAAAGAATTTGGTGAATCACATCTAAAAGTGCAGACATTTTGAAGACGATTTTCAAGAGTTACCTCCCCGCCACACACACACACACACACACACACACACACACACGTTAAATACACGTGGAATCTGATTAACCAATGAGAATCAAGCATAAAAGTAAATATACCTCAATTTCTTTCTTCTTTTTATCGTTAACGAATTCAGAAGCTTTAATAAAAATTAAACAAGACAGATTTATAAACGTGTGCGCGTATGTACTTGATTAAGAACAAATAGGAAACGTTTTTAAATCTATCTTCTTTCACTATTATTAAAACTTCATCAGAGAATGAAATATGGATAAAAAGTAGAATGACGTTATGTTATTTTAACGTTTGTGTTGTTGGACATTAATTTGCTAAGCATGTTTCACGTACATTTGACTTGTTAAACAAACTTTACTAAAATTTATGGCGTTCAGCTTTCAAGGAGAGACGCCGAGTCCCATCCAAGTTTCAATAAATCTATATGCGCATGTGCATTTACTTATTACTGTAAAATAAACTGAAATGCTTAAATTGTTAAAGAAAGAGAATGTTCAATGTCACAATATAGAGCTTTAAAAAGGGGTAACCACTTTAAAATGCGTGAAGACCTTCAACTCATGGATTTTGAGATTCATCCTGCTACAAATTTCATTATCTGTTTATATTTCTGAGATGAGGTGAAATTTGTACATTATTTACATTATTCGGACAAATGTCTTCATCTTTGTCGCCATATTTATTACAACGTTTCGGCCTTCTTCAGGTTGTTGGAATGTTGTACTGAACCCTTCATTTCGCTCACTGGCGTAGACTGTTCTAGTTACACGTGCCATGTTTTAATGGATGTCAGTTATCTCCTGTTAATTCCCCTCTCCAAGTTCTCCACTTAACGTTAACCAGGTATTGAACTCACACTCTTTGGGTCCCGTCAATGGATCTAACTAACGCCTTTACCCACTGTGCCATGTGTCCTTGGCACTCAAAAGGCAACTCAAAACTTAATGAAGTGTAGCCTTAGCGCCAAGTGTTACGTTTCAGTTCGACATTCCAACCACCTGAAGAAGGCCGGAGCGTACAACGACCTGAACGTTGTAATACATATGGCGACAAAGATGAGGACAATAGTCCGAATAATGTTAATAGTGTACAAATTTCACTTTGTCAAGAATCACGATATATGGTAGATATGACAACAAAATTTAATGAATGGACAATAGTAGATTTATAAATGCGTAAGATGGTCTCCATCGAGGAAAATTATCTAGCACGACAAAATTTGCTGGCAGCAGACTTCGCTATTGATTTAACATAACCAGTCTATTTAATGTGACTGGAAAACGTATTTATATTTGAGGTTGAATGAATGCAGCTGGACAGTTGAATTCGTCGATTGAAATGAAACTCAAGAAGGTTGATGAGTTGAAGCTTCTTAAAGTGCAAGTTTATTTCTCTCTCTCTCTCTCTCTCTCTCTCTCTCTCTCTCTATCTATCTATCTATCTATCTATCTATACTTAGGGTTAGGAGAGTTTGAAATATTTAATTCATCGAGTCTAGAAGAAACCTCAACAGAATGAAGTGGGCAGCCGCTTCGTTCGATATTTGGGACTACATCAGAAGTGCGCATCCACTACAGAGAATTGAAATCCGAAGTTACGATAGGAGGCAAACACCATAGCAACTGTACCAACAGGCATCAGTGACGAAGATGTAACGAATTAGACTCGATATAGCGCCGCTCGATCACATATTCTGCATATTTTATATATACTGAGATCAAATCCGAATTTCTGCTAAGCGAGGTTTAAGATAATGATTTTTTTCATCACTACGTCAATTTCCAACAAGGTGAACCAGCGAAAAATTGATAAGTCTCGAAGAACTGATGTTGTTAAACTGCTACAAAACAAGGTTTTAGCAGTAAATATTGATAAGACTTTTTGTATTCTGTTTTCTAATTATCTTTTATTAAAAAAATTGTTTTGTTCTTTAATTTTAAGTCATACATACACTCACACACATCTATCTATCTATCTATCTATCTATCTATCTATCTATATATATATATATATATATATATATATATATATATAATATTGATGTGCATAATAAAATCTAGCTCAATGTAAGATATGTTATCCATATTAACGGGAATTCGAACAGTACTAATGAAATGTAGTACTGATTTTGAGGCTTACTTTTTTTATAATATTACTTTTGTTATACACTCAAAACCCAAATATTGAAAATATTACTTACCAAAATATAGTTTCTTAACTATTAGGATCTTGAATAAGTTTTCACTGTTTTCCAACAGATGGCGTTCCCATAACTGCGCACATGTAGTTTCAGATGGCAACACATCTATAAGGAAGTACTGTAAACAAGTTTAAAATTCAGTGTATGATATTTCACCGAAGTGTACACAACTTTGTTTTTCATTGGGTTTAACATGTCGGATTTCATCAGGAAGAAAGTGTATTTGTATGGAATTTTATTCCACTACTTTATTCAAAATAAATGTGCAGGTGAAGCACACAAATTCTTGTTGTGACTTACGGCGTCCATGCTCTGCCGGAAACAACATCCAAAGATTAGTTTAGATGCTTCAAAAATAATGATTTTGATGCTGAAGATAAAGAACGCCCTGGCGCACCGAAAAAGTTTGAAGACGAAGAATTGGAGGCATTACGTCATAACGTCTCATGTCATGCGCAAGCTGAATATGCAAAATTATTAGGAGTTGATCGCACAACAGTTTTGAAACGTTTGAAGGCATTATGAATGAATCAAAAGAAAGGGACGTCGAACGGCGTCTTGTCACGTGCGAACAGCTGCTTCAGTGACAGAAAAGAAAAGGTTTCTTGCATCGTCTCATAACTAGCGATGAAAAGTGGATACACTACGATAACCTTAAGCGTTGAAGATCGTGGGGTAATCCCGGTCATGCATCAACATCGGCGGCAAAGCCGAATATCCATTGTTCGAAGCTTCTGATCCGCATTTGATGGGATCACCTGGGTGTAGTTTATTATGATCTGCTCGAACAGATTGAAAGCATCAGTAGAGATCGCTATCGATTTACAACTGATGAGTTTAGAGACCATCACTGAAGAAAAAAACGGCCAGTGTACGGCCAAAGACACAACAAAGTGATTCTGCAACATGACAACACAAGGCCACATGGTACAAAACGGGTGAAAACCTAATGTGAAACGCTTAATTGGGAAATCCTATCCTACCCATTGTATTCACCAGACATTGCCCCGTCCGATTGTTACTTGTTTCAATCGATGGCATATGGCCTGGTTGAGCAGCACTTTCATTCTTATGAAGATGCCAAAAAAGGTGTCGTCTCATGGCCTCAAAAGATGTGTCGTTTTCGCGGCGTGGAATTCAAACGCTTCCGGAAAGATGAGAAAAATGTAGTGGCTAGCGATGGACAATACTTCCAGTGACATGTTTCTTTACTAACTTTTATAAATAAAACATTACTTTTCATGAGCAATTCACGGTCCTAATATTTTCGGAAAAGCAAATAAATAAGCATCCATTATACAGTCACTTTGTCGTATACATTAAAAATAAATAAAAACCTATAAATATCGTTAATACAATTCACCGTTTTCGAACCAATAAGAATCACACTGACTCTTCTCCTCTAACGCACAAAAACACCTGACTCCTTCACTATCGGGCTGAGAGTCAACAAGGTGGTTGACAAAAATTTCAAGTCCTTAATTTTTCAGTCCACAACGGTCACACTTATCTCTTAACGCTCACAACCGAAATTCGAGGTAAGAAAACACCATTCTTTTTTCTCCAACTAAATTATCTGGATACCTACTATACACATTGTATAAAAAAGACGTATAAGAAAGGCTATATAACATTTACTCAGTATTACTGTTTCTTGTATCTGTAATACCACATTACACTGTCAACCAGATGATAAATAATACTTGTTATATTGCTTCTTGGTCTTGCTGTTTCTCATTTTTTTAAAGAGTATTTTTGTGTATATAAATGTTAAGGGGTTATAATTATTTACCCAGAGTTATAACTTCCCTAAAATACGTCAGAATTTAGAGAGAAACATGATTCAGTGCTATTTACAAAAGAAAAGTTATTACACGCACGACGGAACATTTTACGTTTGGACTTTCTTTTCCGTGATGAACTTTAAAAGACGTATCCATTAAGTTTATCAATAAATTTTTTTTTTGTATTTCAAATGCCAAACAAATATTTCGTAAACATGTACACGCTTATGAAAGATTAAGTATCTTAATGTATTTTTCTCGTGCAAATCTGAATTCTATTCATGCATCTACACGCGTTTTCCAAATGTATCATCTAAATCTATCAATTTGGATATAAACTTTCTATTCCATTTTTTTACTGCTATTAAGAACATCTTATTTTTTTAAACAGGCGTTTCTCACGTATTGCTTGCACCAGGGAAGAACACGTAAACCCTTCGCTAACATTTCGTTTAACTAGGGTTTTCTTTGACACGTGAAAGAAGGACATCCGGAGAGTTCAAAACTCACAGGACGTATTGGAGAGGTTATTTGAGCTGTTCATATCCTCCCAAAATTTTATCTTTATTATCTGCGCACAGGCTCCAAAAGAAAAATTCTCCAAAATACCTTGCTCAATTCCTGGAATCAAAGTCGTAATTTCTCTTTCTTTTTGGTTGGGGGATACACAATATAATTGAAATGGTGTTGCTACCTTGGGAACGGAGATGATACCAAAGCAGTTATTCTTACCAGGGCTTTGATAGCTGAGGTCAAATCGAAAGGTCAAACATTTGCAACTAGATGACGTTGTGGACTATGCTGATTTTAAATGTTAGCCACCAAATAGATGAGTATATATGGTGGTTTGCGATAGAAGATATTTCTTCTATCCTCTATACATATAAAAGATTAGACATCGAAAAATGGAAAAGGATGAAGCAATCCCTAATCTGCACACGTACTTCGTAATATGGCTCGTGGCCGAGTCGTTTGCATTCAAACCATATGACCAGGCTTCGAATATAACTATGGCCACTTTATGCGGAAGGTGACTTCTTGCTGTTATCGGTCATGGAGAGGCCGTCCCAGCGTGTGGAATCTTTGGAAAGTGTCTAAAAACCTAAGCCTTGTGTGTAAAATTGAGTAGATAGAACTGTTCTGAAATTGCCGATGTTAGTACAAGCACGAAGTCACGAGTAATCGTGCCCGAGTTTTTAGTGTACTGGCGTTGTTCAAACTACTTATCATGATAGATTATACCCACTCCCCCGGAAACTAGAACTAAAATCTGCCCAGGAATAATCAGTATAAATATTATGAGGTTTCAACGGGTCTTAAGTTATTTGATTTTCTTTAGCGACATATCAACCGTGGTTACTCAAAGCCGAAATCTAAATAATTGGAACACAATTTTATATCATCTACTAAATATATTTTAATTCAGTTGTATGCCTAAACTACCGATAAAATGTATTGCTTATCATTTTACTATATGTAATTTTTATATATATAAAAATGTATTGCTGGTATTCTTACAGATGTATTTTTATAATTTCATAGTGTTTTTTTTGAGGGGGGATCGCAAAAGGCCCATTGCTGAGACTCTAATAAATGCTAAGACCCTGAGTCAGGGTGAACATGAGAACAACAACAGTTACGCGGTGATTTCAGGCTGCTCAGAACCTCCAATCTCGCGATCAGAGGCCTTCTTACCTGATGCAGTTTATACATCATACCCAGGACTATCAGTTCCAAACAAACGCAAATTTATCACTTGCGACAGGGAATTGCAAGACGCTCCAGCAAACGGATGTGCTTGGTAAGGGAGAATACAAAACCATTTTATAAATAAGGGATACTATTTTTTTTTAAATGATAACAGCGCAAAAGAAGCAGAGACTATCGTATCAGTAAGTAGCCAACTTAATTGGTTTGCATGAGTTGATCACATAATAGTCATTAATAAGAAAGAAAGAAATATTCTTAAAACACAAGGCGTTTTGGAGATCCATGTTCCTCCATGTGAGAAAACTTAGGCACATAAAAATTAAAATATCGTAGACGGACGTTTGAGTTTATTGAGGCAAATAGTGTTATATCTTTTTCACCATGACAAATGTTGAAAAATAAGAATGTTAAATCGATCTTTCAGGTCGCCTTGAAACCAAAACTTCTCACCATTTCATTCCAACTAGCCCGATCGTCTTTGATCGACAATGACCCTTGTTGGTCTACCACTTGAATTCTTACCATAATCTTGATTCCGTAGAACAAGAATAGTCAACCTTTTTGAGAGTGCGAGCCAAAACCAGCCAAATGTCTGACGCCAAATTTTTCCACGTGCCAACAAGAACTTTTGAAACCTCAAAAATAGGAGGAAGTAAGTTGGAACTGAGCCTACCTGAAATAAAGTGAATAAAAGTATCAAACTGTTTTTTGTCTTGCTCAGTTCAAGAGAAATCCTTTCTCATTTTTTCCACTTCAGTTTTATTACTTAAGTTCTTATGGACACTTTCAAACTGTCCCTTCAGAAGAAGTCCTACAAGCGATTTTTTCGGAACAGAAAGGCTTTAATTTCTTTATTAATCATGCAATTTTTTTCAGTCCCGTATCCTTTAAATTCTTCAATATCCTCTTCATTTGGTTCTTAGCTGATGATTGTGACATTCTGTACAATTTGTAACGAGAAGAAAATAAAAAAAAATACATAAGTTAATGATAAACATGGAAAAGGAAAAGAATAAATGGAATCTAATGAATAAGTTCCGCGTATCAGAAACAAGTCATCGGCGTGCCATGTTTGGCACGCATGCCAATGGTTGTCGAAGCCTACTATAGAATTTCGTTATAAAACTTCTTAGTTACAATGGTCACAAAACTTTAATGGATTTTTTCAATAATGTTTGACAGGTTCATATGTAAGTTGTTTTCAGTTGGTCTTTAGTGCTGTTCTCAATTGTCGTGTGTATGTCTTGTTTTGTTTTTTTTACATTAATTTTGTAAATGTAAAATATTAAGGAACTAGCAGTATAACCCGCCTTCGACCGGGTGATTCATTACTGTGAAATTTTAACGTTCAGTTGGAGCAATTTAACTTTAAAGTCGTCCCACCCGAAAATCAATATTAGTAACAAGAATTGGGTGCAACTGAAGCACATCCTTAACTGGGGGTTAACAATTTGAATGGGGTGGGGCTAAAAAAACTGTTTTTGCGTTCTCATTCTTAAAAAGAATGAATATCTTCCATGGACCGTCATAATAATAATATACTATAATTTTTATTTATAATATTATTTTTTTTTTAAATTCTTATAATCTTTTGCGTTAGATTTCAACTCTCTAAATTGATTGTACTCTTTTTTTTTTACAGACATTAAATATTGCCTTTGATTTTGCGCAAAATGTCAAAAATCAGTTTTTTTTTTCGGTTTTTCACCTTCAAGGTTGTAGGTTTTTCCAGGCAATTTAGACTCAAAACCGATACTGAAGAATTATCTATTAAAAAAAAAAAATCATCGAAATGGGATGAAAACTGTGGAAACTCATAAACAACATCTGATCACACACACACATTTTGATAATTATAGATATAGATACTTAGGTAATTCATCGAGGCAGATCCTTACTTACTTTGAACCCAACAGACGCTCAATCGTCACCTTCATTTTCAAAAGAGTACTAGTTCTTTCAGAGAATCGAGATACGTTTAATCTACGAGGGTCATTCAATAAATAAGGTGAATTTTTCGGTATAAGGACTTCTAATACAGATATAAGCTTAATTTTTTAAATTTTTTTTTTTACTTCTTTTTCACATGGATTTAATTTCTTTTGCAGATTGAAAAAAAAAACTTTGAGAATTTTGGCGATTAACAAAGATGGCCGACCAAGAAGCATGCTCCAGGATTGAACAGCGGTCAGTTATCAAGTTTTTGATTGCTGAAGGGTGCAAACCAGTTGAAATTCATAGGAGAATGTCAACTGTGTATGGTGCCACATGTTTCAGCCAAAAAATGTCTACAAGTGGCCTAAATTGTTTAAAGAAGGACGGAGCAGTGTTGAGGATGGGAGGCCTACAGAAGTGAGGTCTGCTGAGGTGATCGAATCAGTCAATGACCTCATTCAGTCTGACAGAAGAACTACTGTGAACTGCTGAGGCAGGTCAAGAAAGACATAAAGAACAAAGGCAGGGGTCATCAGTCAGAAGGAGTCATCTTGCATCATGACAACGCAAGGCCTCACACAGCAGCCCAAACGGTGCAGAACATTAACGAGCTGGGCTGGGAACTGCTCCCTCATCCCCTTTACAGCCCAGACCTTACCCCTTCAGACTTTCACCTGTTTGGTCCCTTGAAAGCGTTCACAAGAGGCACGAAGTTTAAAAGTGAGGATGAAGTCAAAATTGTTGTGAGCGACTGGCTGAGACATCAGTCTAAAGATTTTTACGCTGAGGGAATACGGAAGCTTGTGCACAGATGGGAAAGTGTGTGACAGCGCTGGAAGACTACGTTGAAAAATTTAAAAAAAAGCTTCTATCTGTATTAGAAGTCCTTATACCGAAAAATTCACCTTATTTATTGAACCATTCTCGTATTTACGTTTTTGTTGTTGTTTTCCTTCTTCAGGGCGTTAGCGATCAGCTCTCTACACTTTCTTTTCGTTTCTAGTCTTTTGTATATTTTGTTTTTGCTATATATGCTAATCCCAGTTCTACTAACCATCTACACAAGCTCGTTAGGTCCGTTATGCGATGACTTCCTCTGTTCTTCTTGCCTTCAATATGCCCTGTGAGTGTCAAATTTTCCAAGCACTTCTTCCTCATTATGTGCGACAGAAATTGCAGAAAAATGGGGAAAAAAGCAGATTAAGTTCTAAAAAGAAAGAGAGAGAGAGAGAGAGAGAGAGAGAGAGGAGAAATTTCTTGTATTACGAGAACTGAAGTTGGCTTTTAACATGGTAGTTATTGCAACTTTATCATTATTGCAATCTTCATTCTTTAATCAGCGCTTATGTCTTCGTTCACTTCCTCTGTTCGTTACCTGTTAACTTTTTTCGCTCTTTTCTTTTGTAATTACTTCTTATTCTCGTCTCCTTAGTCGGTGTTTTTTATTCCCAAACACCAGGAAAAAGCAATCTCTGCAGGCAACCAAATCCGACGGTTAATCAATTCCCTTGTTCTTTTACCTGTCAGCCCGTCCTTCCTTCCCGCTTCCTTCAACCACAGATGGCGCCTTAGCATCGTCGCCACTCCTAACAAACACTTCCTACAGATCTCAATTTGTCTTTTTCTACCACTGACCCATTGTTAAAAAAAAATTAGAAGCAATAGAAAATATGGATAGAGACAGCATTACGAAGGCAAAGAAGGCGGGAAAAATTACAAAAAATACGGCAAATTATAAATGTGCGCCAAACGCTGTCTGGCATTTTTGACATGTTATACATCTTTATTACAAATACAGTTACAACCTAATATTTCATCATTTTCAGTCATGGAAAACAGTACATTTATAAAAGTACTTGTCTACGTTCCTATATGGCAATGCTAATTTTAGCCGTTTTCTTTATGAGGAAACAATTAGCATTCATTGACCGAGAAGCCATTGAAAGAGCTATAACAGAGAGATTTGAGAAATCTGTTTTCCTGATAGATTGATTTAACCCATTACCTGCCACGAGCCCCATGTGGGGATCTGTTAAAATTAAACTCACTACATGTTATTCCTTGTATTTACATTGAATTGCTTACATACATTGCATTTGCAGAGGTATATTTTACAAGTTACACTTTAAAGTTTTTATTATTAGCCGTAAGAAGACACTTTCTGTCGTAATTTTATGTTTCACGAGTAGAAAAATTAAGACTATTTTGAAAAGCATTTTTTTTAATTATTTCCAATCGATATTATTTTTTGTTTTATGCACATATATATCTGACGTTCTAGTTTCTATAAACACGACAATGGTAACTACTGAAATTAAACATAAAGAATAAATAAACTCCTAAGACACCTGCCTGGGCCAAAAACGCGCATCAAAAAAATGTGGCAGTTAATGGGTTAAGAGCTTTCTTTAAAAATAATCCTTTATGAAAATAGATTTCTCATGTCACTCACTTATATCTCTTGCCAATAGTGAGAAGCGTTTCCTTTCTAGCCTTCTATTTGAAGTCGTGTGGAATGTTCAATATCCGCCTCATTATGACTAAGGAGACTTCAAAAAGGAACTCGAAGATAGCCCCTATCACACGAACAAAGCTTGCTACTTTCACCTATGCTGTCGACACTAAACTATTTCTATAAGTTCTGATGCCGAAAGAAGCCGAGCAGAAACTGATGAGAATAGCGTTCGTATCTCAAGATTCCCTCAATTTGCGTCGTCCGGATCCACATTCTTGCCACTGCTAGCACGCGTATGCGAGATCTATAAGCATGAGATTTTCGGGAGAGATACGATCCGTCATCACGCTGACATAATCCCAGAAAGGGCGCACCAAAGGATAATGATAAAAGGCAGGCGATGTTCCTACCGATGACACTCGGGCAAATCCGTCGAGCCCCATCTGAAGAACATGTCATTGAGAGATAGTACGCCCCAAACCAATCGCCAGGTGAAACAAAAACTCAAAAAGACCAGTAACAGCACAACTCGATCGCTGACAACGGAGTAGATTCTTCGCCACCACTCCGCTAATTGACGGTAAAAGTTATTCCTAGGCAGTGAAATGCCAATGGACCGTAGAACGACCCTCGCGGCCGCTCGATATTCTTTGAGAAAACTCGACTGTTTCCGGGGCCTACGACGGCGCTCAGCCCTAGAAACGGGAGAGGTGATGCTAGGATCAGGAAAGATGTTTTTAACACACTTCTACAAGTGAGTTCTCTATCAAAGAGCGGCGTAGATAACCTAACCTCGAGCCGTGTCGTTGACTCAACAAGTGTGACAATCCCAACCCCACCATGACATGGACGCTGGACACAGATTTCTTGGCGGACATTCTGCTTGCGACCGCCCCGCAAGAGGGCCGATAACAAGCGCTCGATCGCCTCCCCATGGTCCTTGCCGAGAAGAACTACAGACAACCGGTAAAGGATGAGAGGAATTGCGTAAGTGGCACACGCCTGAGCCCTACCTTTCAACCGCCTTTGAAATCAATTCCGGGACGAAACTTGACCTTTGGCTGTACTTCAAACCAACCCTTCACTATCTGAACAACAATCCAAGAATGTGGTGGGTCCATTAGTCCAACTACAGCTCTCTGAAAAGGCCACTCCCTTACAGACACATAACTGCAAGCCAGAAGACTTGTTAGGTTTAATCTTGGCCCCCGTGAACATTTCGTGTCGTTCAACCGCATTCTGTACCCCCGCAATGTAGCTACGGCACGACACGAAAATCTATACATCATCAGCGTAGACTGAAAACCTAGCTCGATCCCAACCAGCGATAACAATTCCACGTAGATCATGACTGCTCGCCCCGTTCCAGCGACAAATCGTAAAGTAGGAACGATAGTCGGCAACTCTACGGAACCGATCGAGACAACGCAAAAGCGCGCGAGCGCTTTTTATTCATCTATAACCCTGCACTGGGCGAGCGATACAGGAGGCTAATCTATCTGCAGAAGTCGGGTTTGAATCCGGCGGCCTTCGGGGCAGCAGCCAGGTAGCGACGGTCAAAGCCTATCAAATGCCTTCGACTGATCCAAATTGATCAGCTCGGCTTTCTTGCCATTTTTACACTCTGTAAGAGCATGCGGATCCATTGCAGGTTGCTGGGAATTGTTCGCGCTTCCCTGCACAAGTTTGCTCGGATCCCAACAGAATCTCGGCAGCTGACTACAAACGCTCAGTCAGGATCTTCGCAAAAATGTTTAACTCTGTGTTTAGCAGATTTACGGGCCTGTAATCATCTTATTCCCGCCTTCCACCCTTGCCATTTTTCAACAGCGCCTGTTGATACAGTTGGGGGTATCCCCACAGTTGTTGAACACGACAGTCAAAATCGGCACAAAGGTGTGTGACAGACTCAAGTACAATTCATAGGGTAAACCATCAAGCCCCGGAGACTTGCAACTGTCGACCCTCTTTATACCAGGTAAACTTTGTACTCCGTGATCTCAACCTCGCAGTTGCTTGCTTCAGTCGGCGAAAGTCAAGTAATTGCGAAACTCTTCGTCAAAGGCACAAGGCTCCATGGTAAACCGGTTCTCTAAATGCCGACGAAACGCCTCACATATGTCATCGGTCTAACTCAGAGTATGCTCCTCCAGTATCGAGCTGAACCTCGACGTATCTCTTACTTGCTCAATAGTGTGCCCATGTTCACGTCTTCCTTAGACATCTTGTTTAACCTATGCCTAGCTACCTGACCCTGGTAGCGCTCGCTAGTCGAGAGCTCCATTGGCTGCCGAGATAAATCTATCTCTAGGGAAGCGCAATAAGCCTCTGAGTATCATTGAAAGCCTTCAAGTTTTTAGATTTATATAGAGAAGCCGCTGGTTATATTCGGTGCTGAAGGACCTAATTCTATCCGTAAACTTCACCCAACTGGTTCCCGCTGCACTAGACTAATTAGCTGTTGTCAGAAGTCCCGCTCAGATTCATATCTTCCGCTTACGGTAATCGACGCGTTATCTATCGACGAGACCAAACTCCGCATACGGATTAACGAGGCTAAGATCGTCCAATTCCCGCCTAACTCCTGGAACCCGACAAAAAGAGGGGTCAAGGAGCTAGCGATGTCCAGGATGGCATTCCAGTCCCCACAAAACTAAGTGCGAGGAATCCACCAGAAACGGCCCTAACTGACGGAAAAACGAGAGACCATTCCTGTGACAGTTGGAGGCATAAACCGCAGCGACGCGAAATAAACTATTTTTCACGGTAATATCGGCCACGATCAACCGGCCCACGTATTGACATAGACCGGGGTACGTTTAACCAGCAAGGTAACACATCTGGCTATATGCTGAATAGACAACATTGTCGCTAAACAGCACAAGGATAACAACCTCGCAAACAAAGTGTGTTTCCTTGATCGTGGCCACGTCTACGCTGAAGAACAGATCACGAAGCAGGCAGACAGCCTTACTCCAGTCCCTTAAGCCCCTCGCATTCAAACTAGCTATCTTCAGAAACATTTTCAAGTGTTGTTCCCCTAGTCACAGACAGGATGGAAATCTGCACGGGAAAGGACCCCGATGTATACGTTAGCTCTAAAGCTCTATATAATGAGGGATGGAGAATAACTGGGACCCTCCCTTGCCATAACTTTTGTAATTTTTAAGATCAGGTGTTCCCATCTCTACCATTCTGACACCGGGAAAGGCGTCTTTTGCTTCAGTGAGATGGTCCAAAACTTTAACGTTCCTTCCTGTGTTCCTGAACCAAGTTGTTTGGTGAAATTCATAGAGTCTTTCATCGATTTCCGTTGATAGAAGATACTTTACAAAGGGGTTTGAAGAGAGCATTTTAGGGGATTCTTGTCTTTATGGCATCATTTTTCCATTCTAGGGATTTTTTTTCTTTTGAGAGGTGTTGGGCGTGGGGGTATTGGGAGTGGTGGTATCGAGAGAGGTGGAAGATGAAACTCTAGAAAGGGAAGAAGGTACGATCCTTGATGCTGACAAATAGAAACAGAACAACGAACAAGAATTCTTGTACGTAAAGCAAAATAAATAGAGAAAATCCAATAATAATGACGAACATAGACATAATTAAACACTTACTTCGAACAATAAAACGCTAAATCAACCGACGTAAAAGCGTTTCAGCTAGAAGTAAACTGAATTATTGGGTTGAATTTCCCCGTATATATATACTGTCAACTATGTTGCAAGAAAGTTCTAGAAATTCTTGAAACTTTAAGAATCTTCTCCAAAGTTCTAGAAATTTCTAGAAAGTTCTAAAAATTATACTTCCATAACTCAGCACTGAATGTGTATGGGAGGTAATGCAAAAAAGGTTAGTTTCAAACCATTGATGTCTCGGTTACAAAACAAAGTTTGAAGGGGGTATTAGTTATTTCCTTTGTATTCGAGACAGAAAATACGAAAATAAAACTTACTCACCAAAGACAAAAAAGACATTTTTTTTTACACCGTGTTATTCTGATTTGGTATATGTCTTAGAATACATTGTTTAAATTTAACCAAATTTGGAGCAAGAGATGTTATCCGCATTTCCACTTTATATACTTCTATTTCTATGAATATGTTAAATTCCTGTTGTGTGATCTTCTTCTCATGGGGAGGATTTTTTTGTTGTAATCTCTCGAAAATTGCTTGTATTTCGAGAGCTGAATATGGTGTTTGACATGACAATTATTATAGCGTTATCATTATTAGAATCTTCACTCTTTAATTAGCACCTTTGTCCCATTGGATTTGGTTCACTTCCTCTGTGCTTTATCTGTTGGCTTTGTCGATCTTCTTCTTTTCTTTTTTGTAATTAGTTCTTAACCTCTTCTCTTGAACTTAGTTTTCGGTGGTTTTCATTCAAAAACACCAGGAAAAAAGCAATCTCTGCAGGCGACGGTTAATCAATTCCTTATTATTTACCTGTCCGTCTGTACCTTTCTGAAAATAGGCTAACATCATATATATATATATATATATATATATATATATATATATATATATATATATATATATATATATATCACAGTCTGTTCAGATCTATCTATCTGTCTATATGTATGCCAGTATTCTCATATCTATACCAGTTTGTTCCTTAGTTTGTTCATATCTATCATCTATCTATCTATCTATCTATCTTAGTCTGTTCATATCTGTCTACCTATCTCAGTATGTTCATATCTATCTATCTATCTATCTATCTATCTGTTTGTCTATCTGTCTGTCTATTTATCACACTATGTATGTATGTATATATGTATGAAATTCGTCTTTTTTAAATAATTTCAGGCCAAGCAAGGCGATATTGCCACTAAGACGCAAGCAGAGGAGAAAGGACAATAAAAGAACAGGTTTCGGGATATGATTGATATTAATTTTTGAAAGATCGCAGGTGGCAGGGAATTAAGAAATTGGCATAGAATTCCAAAGACGAGAAATGAAATAAAAGAAACTATCAATATAGAACATACGGTTATATCTAGTTAATTCAGCATTAAAATGATGAGACAAAATTGCTATTAGCAATCTAAATACATGCAGTCTAGCTCATTAGAACAACGGCAATGAAAATAATTATATAAAATACAAATTGAATTCACTTCACAGCACAGGAAAATGACATATCTATCTATCTATCTATCTATCTATAGTTTGTTCCTATCTATCTATCAAAATCTGTCCCTATCTATCTATCTATCTATCTATCTCAGCAATTTCATGGAATGGTCAATCGTTTTCTTTCCTCTGTCTCTTAGTAATATTCATTTTCATTCCCTTCTTTTCCATTCCTATCAAATACCAAATTCAACATTACCATTTTGACTGTAACTCGATTGACTCTCTAGAATTTTATTTTGTTTTTTTAAAAAACTGACTAGCTGATTCAGCCTGTTTTTCCTATGTATCTATAATCATTTTTTCTGCAATCTATGTGCATACCGCTCTGTAAACATATGCAAGTGAAAAAGAAACAATACTTGCGTTGTCATGGTGAGGAAAGAAATATGTGTCATAGACGAAATATGGTTGTAGAAATAAAAGACGAAAAACAGAAAAAGTAAAATTTGAATAAAATCAAAACACGAATTTTTATTTAAATGAATCAACGTATTAAGTTCAGCTATTTTGTAATATGGAATATATTTTCAAACAATAGACTTTCTTACCCGTTATTATTTTCATAATTTCTTTTTATATAGTGGGCCACGAGAATTTGAATTGTGTTTATTATTTTCGTGCTATAGTATAATGGTTTTCCCAACAAGTAGTTTTCTGTGTTTCCTGAGAATGTGGACAGGAATGTGTTTTTAGATGTGAAATCGAACTTGTATTTGAAAGATTAACCAACCAAAATCCAACAAAATATATTAAAAATATAGCAACAACATATTAATGTGCATACAACATTTGATGTCATTTTATATTTCTGCAATATATACTTCCCTTATATTGAAGCTCTTGATGTGCAAAAATTTCCATAACTACAATGTATAAATTTTAAAATTTCTAAAATATCTGTAACAGCGCGTTTGTGCGTGGTTTAAGAATCTCTATGACAACGGAATGCCAATTTTATCGCAGTTATAATAAGTTAGTCTTTTTAATTTACTACTGAACATGATTTTAGAATAATCGAAAGTACAAAGTCTCTTTCCTTGATCGTAGCCATATCTACGCTTAAAGACAGATCACGAAGCAGGAGGGCAGCCTTACTCCAATCCCTCAAGCCCCACGCATTCTAAATCGCTATCGTGAGAAACATTTTCAAATATTGTCCTCCTGATCACAGACAGGATGGAAATCTACGGGCGAAAGGACCCCGACGTATAAAGCCCTAGATGACGAGTGATGGAGAATAATTGGTCCCCTGCCTGCGCATAAAGAAAAAACTACGACGCATTCCTTGATGAAATTCACCTTAGCATCAAGAAACTGATTACACATCTGGAAAGAATCAGTATACAACTATGTAGACTGAATATGTCTATATTATTCAATCAAACACACACACACACACACATATATATATATATATATATATATATATATATATATATATATATATATATATATATATATATATATATATATATAGTGTATTGGGGCAGAGGAACATTATTTAACCGTATTGTAATTGTTAAATATAACATACAATGACTGACTATTATGTCGGATCATGAGCCGTTCTTAAGTTCGCATGCTTGCTTCAATTTCAGTTGAAAATAAAGACAAAAAAATACTTCGGATATTTTTATTAATTTGGTCCTTGATCTAAGTTTTCGGGCGACAAAAGCCATCTACAGAAGTGTTATACGGACATTTTAAGAAAGATATTCACCGTCGAAGTTAATATATTGTTATTTTGATACAGAAGATTGCTATGCGGCGATAACGGTCGCGGAATAGCAAACGCCAGATGCGGTTCTGTGGCGTCATACTACGAGAGCGGCCGAAATATTAACAAAACCATATGTCTAAATGTAATGAGTTGTGATTAGTTTGAAATGTAATTCATTGTCTGTTATATATATATATGAAATGGATAAAGTCCGACAATTATTTTAAGATATTTATGTTTATACATTCTTTTTTATAGATACAAATATTTAAGTAAATGCTCTGTTTAAAATAAACAGTATTAAACAACATTTACCGGCCTGAATTTACCGGAGGACGAATATTTTCTATGAAAAATTCTCGGTCATTCAGGCCGGTAAATGTTGTTTAATACTGTTTATTATAAACAGAGCATTTACTTAAATATTTTATCTATAAAAAAGAATGTATAAACATAAAACGTCTATATATATATATATATATATATATATATATATATATATATATATATATAATTTGGAGATAATAATTTGTGTCTGTATATCTTTATCTATAAAAACAGGATGTGTGTGTGTTTATAACGAATGCACGGTCGCCATTTTCGACGGATTTCCACCGAAATTTACATGCACATGCTCCAAGTTAGCGAGAAGGCCAAGACCGACTTTGCATTTCCCAACTCCCATCGATAGTGGAAATAATCGATCTTTTCATGCTTCTACGACAGTTTTCATGTAGTTTGCGGACATTTTGTACTGGCCAGAGTTAGGGCCAATAGCTGGCTTCCACGAACAGCTAGGCAATTCTATTGGCCAGCGTGAGAAACAACAGCTGACTGACACGAATGTTAAATAGCATGTTAACATGAAAAAAAAAAATCGTTAGCTGCATTCGTCACAAGTGGAAAAAATTATATTTGCATGGCACTTTACTCCAATTGGCTCATTTGCTTGCTTAAACTCAACGTTGATTCTGATTCCGCAAAACTGGGTTGGGTATGAAAAAGTATTTGTTGTTAACATTTTTTTTCATTCAGTTTTTCCAGTTACGAGTCCTTTTTTTTAAAGCTGATCGTTTTGTGTTCATTTTGTTTAGTTCTTTTCTCGTAACAGTTTTAATGTTTTGTATAGAGCTTAGAAAAAATTCGCAGTGTGAGATAGACAAGTAAGGCATGTAGCAACATCAGCACGGCAAAGGGCACTCCTTTAAAGACAAGGAAGAGTAAAAATGTTTTAAGTCAAGTAATAGCGATTGCTGTATGAGTCGTACGATTTTTGAATCAAGCACGGGCAATTATATATATATATATATATATATATATATATATATATATATATATATATATATATATATATATATATAATAAAAAGGCTTAGCCTTTTTATTTTTCCTTACTTTGTCGTGGACATTGAGTTCTAACTTCATTCTATCCGCTTAGAAGTTTTTATTAAAAAAATATACATGTTTGTGTATACACCTATGTATATATATATATATTTATATAGATTCCATATGTATGTTTATATTCACCACTAATATTAGCTATATATCTGTGTGTGTGTGTGTGTGTGTGTGTCTTCGTTCAATAACTGACTATAATATAGTAACTATATAAAAAGTTCTGGTTATGACAAACTACATTTGGCAGTATTGCCTCTGATCTGGAATTGCTGCTGTGCCCAGGTGCACCATGACCCCCTCGGTAGGATATATTACGGTCCCAGCTATGTGTAAATAAGGACGCCCCACCCCCAAAATCAGTATAAAGTAAAAAAAAAATTTTTTCGTAAAAATAACAGTAATACATTTTACAAAGGAACAACAATGCGTATATCTTTAGTTGAATGCGTACAATTGCGTTCAAATTATATATATTTTAGCATTAAATAATAGAGAAGTCGATATGCCACTAAACAACATCAACCAAACACCCAAACAGCCAACATGAAAGAAGTGTTCCATAATATTAATCCATATAATATCCGACATTTTCTTAAATAAATCAAACTGTATTTCAAGATATAACTTCGAAACAATGTAAAACACACATATCACCGCCTCTAGTAATTATTTCCATACAAACACATATATGCACAAAATCTGAGTATCATCTACCATGTATCCAATTGTGAAAGCAGAATGACATATATCCTATTTTTATTACAACAAAGCTCCCAAGAATAGGAAATACAGCATTAAATGACCAATGAGGAGTTGACATGACGTTAAACAAATCAATCAATCAATGTCCATGGAACGATGTAGAGAATCAGCGTATGAACGATTTGGAAGTTAAAAGCATAGATCAAAAGAAGTTCGAAGTTTGTGAACAAGACAGAATATGAAATATCGATCTTGCTTGAATGAAAATTGAGCGTATCATCTTCAGTAAATGAGTAAAGATGTTCGAATCAAAAGAAATAATAAAAAAAAGATTGATGGATTGATTTCTTTTTTACGGTTTATCGATCTTTTTTAGGTTATTTAAAGCCAGAAACTATATTTTTGGATTTCAAGATTTGATGGGAGATAATAATCGTTAACTAATTCAGTTCCAAGTTATCACCACGCAGCTGGGGGAGAGGTGAGTTCATGCCTTTCCCAAGTTTTTCTCCCCGGAGTCCATCCTCCAGATCCACAAATCAACAATTCCCCCTTGCATGGAGTATTGCTGCCATATATGGTCTGGTGCCCCTTCTGTCTGCCTCGGGGTTCTTGATAGGCTCCAGAGGCATATATGCAATGTAGTTGGCCCTGCCTGGCGTCTCGTCTACAGTCACTTTCGCACAGACGCGCCGTCGCCTCTCTCTGTCTGTTCTACAAATACTTTCATGAAAATTGCTCCGATGAGCTGCATTCGCTGGTTCCCAGACGTCATGAGTTCAAGCACCATACGGGACTGGCATCCCGCTCTCACCTCTTCACTGTCGAAACTCCTAAATGTAGCCGTCTCTTCTACTCCAATAGCTTCATGTCTCGCACCTCTCACCCGTGGAACTCCATTCCCTATTCCTGTAATCTCCAGCTATTCAAGTGTAATGTCAATCGACATCTCCAGTTGCCTTGATCTATCCACTACCCTCATCCTTTCTTCTATCACTCCTATCTGATCTTGCTCTAAATTTTCTGTAACCCCTTGCATCCTAGTAGCTTCCCACCTTGCATGGGGTGAAATGCTTAAAAAAAGTGTATTTACGCGTAAATGAATATAATGAACTAGACCGGAATTGGAACAGATTAACATTTCCAAATTATTATCCATTATACCACCTGCGCATATAAGCTTACAGTACCTGGAATTCCAAAGCGGTCACCCATCCAGGTACTGACCAGGCTCGACATTGGTTAACTTCGGTTATCGTTCGAGAAACCGTTATTTCAACGTGATATAGAAAAATAAGATCGAAGTTGAATGGGAATAATATGTTGGGGTCCGGGACTGCAGATAAACCGATTCGTTAAAAATAATACAAATGTAAATAACTGATTTGATATTGGTCCCATGAATTTAAGATGTGCTCACTGTAGCTTATTTCGTTCAGAGAACATACCATCAGTTATTGCCAAAATAGAAAAGAGGAAATTGCACAGCTGCTGCCGTTCTCGCAAGGTCTTCGTACATGTCTTGAAGGAAACACTGACGAAAACGTTCATTTCAAAAACAATATCCGCAGCTACCAAAATGCATTCTCGTTTATGTTATTTGAAGTAAATATACATGCACCAAATTTAAGGCCTCTCTGCTGAAAGAAATATCAAGCATATTTCTAAACAATAAATCTTCATCCAGAAACTAAACAGCCGTAATACGGACAATTCTTTACTGCAGACACTTCAATGTCAAGACTAGGAGCTGCCAGCATGCAATATCGATCAACTATCCTAGAAACAACAGATATAACTTATTTCCGCTTTTTCTATAAATATTTTTAACGGTTGATAGTTTTTTTTCTCTTTAGCACCTCGACTTCGGCATGGATGCGTGGTACTAGATTAGCATTTAGGTCTCATCATCTGTTGAAATTGCTCTATTTAACGGTAATTTCTATTCTGATAGTATTTATATTCTCTCGCAGTTCTTGTCTGTGGAATTCTTTTCCGGATCTTTGCTTTACTGTCAACTTTTTTATGTGCCATGTCATTTCAGGACGTAGGCGATCACGGCTCTCCACTTCTCTCTATCTTTTGCAGTTCCTTCCCTGTGCTTCCTTCCCCAGACCACGTTCTTGCTTAAGTCCGCCATCTATGTCACGCCTTGCTTTCCCTTGTCTTCATTTTCCCTCTATTCGACCCGTGAGTATCAGATTCTCCAGGCCCTCCTTCCTCATTATGTGTCCTAAAAACTTCAAGTGACTCTTCCAGATATTAAGTATAATACTGTTAACTACAATCTCCAAAAATTCAAATGGATTGTTAATCGCCATATTCAGTCTTTTTGAATGCTGCTATTTCATTGCCCTTGCGACTCAGAAATGTTTCCGTAGCTTCTTTCACACTCAGTAACCACTTGAATCTCGTTGGCATTATCCCTTTGCCTAGGGTGAAATGATAAAGACATATAGCATCCTCAAAAATAGCAAAGCTTTATTTTCAGCTGCATAAAAATCTACACGAGATAGAAGAGAAAGAAATAGACGGTGCCCCGTAAAAATGCAGTAGATTCAGAAATAAATTCATCATCGTAGATGTTCGTAAATTTATCATCATAGAGGATTTGGGGAGGGGGTTAAGCGTTTCACCCCAAGCAAGGCGGGGAGCCTCTAGCACGCAAGGGGTTACAGAGAGTTGGAGCTAGAGCAAATAGCAGTGATAGAGGAAAGGATGAAGAGAAGGATAGGGATCAGGGCATCTGGAGACGTCGATTGACATTACATTTGAATAGTTGGAGATTATAACTATCATGGAAACAGGAAGAGGGGAGGGAGTTCCACAGGCGAGAGGTGCGAGACATGATGCTATTGTAGTAGAAGAGACGGCTACATTTAATAGTTTCGACAGTGAAAGGGTGTGAGCGAGATGCCAGCCTAGTAGAAATGTGGCACCTTGCATTATTAGAAATATTCATAGAAATATGATTTAATTTTTTTTTTACTCGGTTTATTAAACAGGTTGTTGATTTTTTTTAAACGGAAAATAATTGAGTTGAAAATAATTCACTAGAGTTGTACTTTAGACGATCCTAAGGAAAGAAGAAGGAAGGGGAAAGAAAAGAGGAAGAAAGGGAAAAAAAAGGAAAAGAGATGGATGATGCATGACCCGGTCATAAGCGAAGATAGGTGTCAGAAAGATATCTTGGCCTGCGTGTTGGCCGAATTTTTAAAAGACAATAGAGAATTGTTATTTGAAATGAAAAATCCTTTAGAGGGAGAAAAAGAACCAGGCTTGATGACAGTGTATTGAATTGATAAGAATATCGGTCAAAGCACCTAGCCTACTTTTTGCGTGGAAAGACTCATTGTCAAATTGGAGAAAGGGAATTTCTTTTTTAGAACAATAGAAACGAAATTTTTTTAATCGGAGAAAAAGTGTCTTTTGGGTTGAGGGGAGTGACCGGTGGAACGGTATACAGATTCTGACCTATTAAGAATTGGAAACCCACGATAATAAAGTGGGGACATTTTCAATGTAGATAATTAAGATTTTCTGACTGTCGGGTCTGACAAAAACAAGAGGTGAAAAAACGATTGTCTCAGCTCACAGATGGCGCCAATATTCTTTCCTGAAGTCACATCTAATTAGCGGCAGGCTGTTTTTGACAGAGCCCAGGTGAGAAAAAGCCAAGATTGTCATTTTTCGTACGTGCAAAAGGGCAAAATTAGATTTTGTTTTTTAAAGCAAGAACGATGTAAGCCACGCCCGATTTGAGATGGAGGCGCCCAACCACAATCTCATTGGCCGAGGGCGGTCACGTGATATGCGGAAAGAAGAGGAAGAATGCTCGATCAGGAACCATTGGCCAAAAACGGTCACCTGACATACGAGAAACCGGGAGAGATGGGTGTACGCCTCCCCACCAAAGGCACTGTGAGGAAGTAGGGGTGAAAACAATAGCGATAATGGGGGAAACAGAATTAATGCGGCTATTGGAATTATCGAGAAAACCCCTGACGCCAACAGACCCACCCCGGTTTGCTGCGGCGTCAATAAAAGCAGGACCCCAGTCGACAGAAATCAGTTGAGTTGAGAGTTTCGGCAGAGTACCAGCTGGACCGCGGGCAGGGATAGAGCCTGAACGCTGGCATCAGGCCCGATTCACTCGCCCCTTTGCGGGCAAGAGAATCCTCAGACAAGAAATCCTTCCACCAAAGTCGAAGACAAGAGAACTTCCAGCCCAAGCAGACGAAGAAGGAGATTGCTCGAAGGACGCCAAGAGTTGTGGCAGAGTTACGGCAGAGTTCAGCCCCGGACGGCAGCGAGAAGAGATCACCTCGGACGACAGAGAGTAGCGGCTGAGTTGCGGCAAGAAATCCTTTCCACCCAAGTCGAAGACAAGAGAACTTCCAGCCCAAGTAGATGAAGAAGAAGATTACTCGAAAGCCGCGGAGAAGATCCAGCCCAAGTCGAAGACAAGAGAAGTTCTATCTAAGTCGACGAAGAAGAAGAATCAACTGCGAATGATCGATAGAAATTAGCCCTAGTGTCGAGCTAAACCACACTCCGACATACACAATTCTAAAGAGTAGGCAATTCGAAATCTTTAGGTTGTGTGATAGAAGCTTGGTGCCATAGTCCACAGAGCGGGTCGGGAAATGAGAACAATTTTGTTTTTATGTAACGGACATTAGATATAAAAGGTTGTTACCCTCTTTTTTTATCAGCAATCTTTTTGTCTCGTGAGTTTTTTTTTTCTTTTACTTGTGTTTTGCCACCCCCGTCGGACTCAACTTGTATCGGCCCCAATCCCTGCTGGTCCCGTCTGTCTAAGATCTAAACACAGCGTGGGTAGACAGACCGGAGATCAGTACAGTTGCTTCAGTAACCAGGTATTGGAAGCGAGTTGGGAAAGGCGAGGCTGGTGATCATCCAACCAAGGGGTTGGAGCGGCACGCTTGGAACCAGGAGGAGCGACCAGGAGGAGCGACGTCAGAAGTTGGCGCCGTAACCAAGGGATTCGACCCTGGGCCAGGTGTGTAACCGTCACATGTGGTGCCGTGACCAAGGGATCAACCCTGAGACAACCACGTCACACGTGGTGCCGTGACCGAGGGATTTCAACCCTGAGAAGACCACGATCGACCGCCGTTGCTGAAAATTCAGACAGAACTCAGAACGACCCGGGACCAAAGGAAGAAAAGAACAGAATCGTCTGCAAGGTAGGACACCTTATTTTATTTCCCAACCTCGATTGTTGCTGCATAGACTGTCTTTCTCTGTAGACATGTCTGACTATGATTCGGATAGAGCAGTGGGGGTGAAGAGGAAGTAGGGCGGGGTTGTCAGTGGATTTAAGGAAGCTGTTGGGTGGACCGAGGGTCCCAGTATTTGATGGCAGCGGGAAGGAGTTTAAAACTGGCTGGCAATCCTCGAGAAGAGCCGAACCATCTACGAGCTTTCGGACCAAGAAACCCTGTATTTGGCATACGATGCCACAAAGGAAAAAGGTCTGAGTTCGTGAGGGGGCTCTTGGAGAACCAACCCCGCTTGTCTTGGGAAGAAATAAAAAGACTGCTAACCAAAGAATTCGCCGACGAAGGTACGGCCATAGAGGCCATGAGGGCCCTTTTAAAACTGACACAGCTACGGGATGAAACCCCGGGAGAATTAGGGGCCCGAGCGGGGAAGCTATCGTCGTTGGCATTCCCCGGAAGTGGTCAGGGATAATGCGGTTATGCAGGCTCAACTGGCGGACCTGTATGTAGAGGCGCTGAGCGACGAGCGTGTTCGTCACGACGTATTGAAAGAAGGACCGCTCAGACTGTCGGCAGCGATAGAGCTGGCCAGGGAGAGCCAGGGGTGTGGGATAAAGTGAAGAGGTGTGGGAAGAAGCAGATACCAAGTCAGGAGGCTGGAAGAAGTGGGGCGGGGCGGAAGAACCCCGTGTGGAATCAGAGGGTTAAGGAAGAGGTGGATCGGGCAGAATTATGGGAGGAGGACCCCAATAGAAGGGCATGGTCGACCAGGCATGGCCTTTATAAGCCCACGCCGGGTCGATACCGGCTGGTCTGCTGGACCTGTGGGCACGAGGACCACAGGGCGGCGGAATGTCCGACGAAGTGGGGGTTGCCCCAGACTTCGATCGTGACAGGTGCACCAGGTGTGGTAAGAAAGGACACCTGGCCAAGTGGTGCGGGCTGAGGAAGGGTGCCCCACCAATATTAACAAAGAAGGCCGAGCCCAAGAAAAGCCAGCGGGCCACCCCAGAATTAAGAGGAGGGTGGCCCAGTTGAAAAAGGAGAGAAATAAAAACTTGGACCAGTGGGTGGGCGAACTGCTTGAATAGAGGACAGGTTCCCCCTGAGGATAGACACAAGGCCAACCCAGTTAAAAAGGGAAAGAGCAAAATGTTGGATATGTGGTCGGGCGGGCCACTTTGCGGCAAGCTGTCCAACAAGAAGGTGCTGGTTTTGCAGGAGGCCAGGACACCTGAAAAGAAACTGTATTTTTAGAAACGGCCATGGGAGACCGGGAGAGGTCCGGCCGGGGTCGCCCAAGTGCAGGGGGGCGCAGAACTCCACCTCATAAAAAAATGAAGGTGATTTATTACTACCGGCGCCTATGGCTGGGTTAACCCAAAGGTGGGGACCCAGGAAGAAGAAAGCTCAGGTGTTCTCTTCGCTAACGCAAGAGAAAGAACTATCCTATAGAGCAGAGATAGATGGTAGAGAGATGAGGGCTTTGGTGGACACAGGAGCATCTGTGTCATTGATTGAGAGAGGAAACATACAGGCGGGTGAAACGGAAGAGAAGGTTACGGGAAGCGGACATAGAGATCACGCAAGCAGATGGGGCCCCCCTGGAGATAAAAGGGATGGTGAAGCTCCCGGTGAGGATTGGGAGGGTGAAAAGCACCCAAAATTTTTACGTAACCCCCGACCTGTGTACAGAGGCAATCTTGGGAGAAGATTGACTCCGGAGCCAGAAGGCCCAGATCGAATTTAATCCTACTGTGTTGGTGGTGAACGGCGAGAGAACGCCATTGGGATGCCCACCAGAGGAAGAGATAACCATAGTGGTGGAGGAAGATGTAAAGTTACCTCCTAGGACCGCAGTGTCGGGAAAGGGTAGGCTAATGTCAGAAAAAAAAAAGGTATGGAGGACCTCTGCAGTTGGTCCCTGTAGAAGGAAAGAGCCTAGAAGATAACGAGGTAACCCTGTGCGAAACGGTAGTGGAGGCAGCCGAGTTGGTGCCCATAATGATGGTGAACCAGGCCCAAAAAAGACTATAAAGGTTAGGGAGGGGGAGAAGATAGGGGAGAGCGCTTCCCCACGAACTCTGAATCGGGTGAGATTCGAGGAGGAACGAAGGAAGCTAGTAGAGCAAACAAAAGGAATCTTAGATGAGGATATATTAGCACCGGATCAATTTAGAACCAGAGGGGGGGTCTGTTAAGGAACAATCGAGATGTGGTGGCCCAGTCAGACAAGGAGCTAGGTCAGACCCACACAGTCGAAATGAAAATCGACACCGGAGACCACCCCCTGTGAAATTAAAACCCTACCGAACACCTATACATAAAAAGACCCTTGTAGAAGAGGCAGTAGAGGAAATGTTGAAGCTGGGATGATCGAAAGATCGATCTCTGCTTGGAGCTTCCCAATAGTAATAGTAGGTAAGAAAGATGGCGGCCACCGTTTCTGTGTAGATTTTAGAAAGCTGAATTCTATATCGAAGCCGTTGGTGGTGCCATTGCCATTGATAGACGACATTTTGGCATTATGAGGGAAGGCAAAGTACTTCTCTACGTTGGACTTGAGGTCCGGGTATTGGCAAGTAGCCCTGGATGAGGCTGACAAGGAGAAGGCCGCATTCGCGTGTCACCTGGGACTGTTTCAGTTCAGAGTGATGCCATTCGGTTTAGCTAATGCCCCGGGAGTCTTCCAACAGCTAATGTCAATAGTGTTAGGAGGATACGAGAGCTTTGCCATGGCGTATTTGGACGATATCTTGATATTTTCGGAGACAGTGGAACAACACTTTTTTCAATTAGGACAGGTGTTGGGAAGGTTGAGGAAACACGGATTAAAATTGAAATTGTCAAAGTGTCAGTTTCTGAGGGAAGAAACTAGGTATTTAGGCTTCGTCATAAACGGAGACGGTATTAAACCCGACATGGATAAGGTAAAGGTCATAAGGGAAATGCCAGAGCCTAAGACAGTGAGGCAGGTAAGAGGTTTTATAGGAGCTATAGGCTACTACCGGCGCTTCGTCCCGGCATTTTCAAGAATTGCCATACCGCTAGTGGCCCTGACGAAGAAATACGCTGGGTTCAAGTGGACAGAGGACTGTCAACGAGCATTTGATTCGCTAAAGGAACAGTTGACGACCGTTTCACTGCTGACGTATCCAGACCTCAGCAAGCCCATGATATTATACACGGATGCCAGTGAGCAGTGTGTCGGAGCAGTACTTACCCAGCCGTGTCCTGATAAGGAAGGACCAGTGCCAGGCATACCAGAGGAAGTACCGATATACTTCCTCTTCCATAAGCTCTCAGAGACACAACAGAGGTGGCCAGTAATAGAGAGGGAAGCATATGCTATCATGTATGCTCTCCAAAAACTGGACTACTATTTAAATGGTGCGGTCTTCACTATAAAGACAGACCACAAGCCTCTGCAGTACCTATTGCAGGCAGAGTGGACAAATAATAAGAAAATTCAACAGTGGGCACTTAAGTTAAGTGGCTACCACTGTAAGATAGAGTATTTGGCAGGAAAGGAAAACACGTGCGCAGATTTACTCTCAAGAATACCGAAACAACTGGAAGAAAGATCTGTAAAGGTAGAACAGGGAGTAGATGATAAAGCCTATAGAATAGGGAGTAATTAACTCTAATAAGCTAAAAAGATCGCCCTATATTAGAAGCGGACGAAGAATGGGACGCCCAGATAATAACCGATCCCTACTGGACAGAAGGAATTGAAAAGGAGCAAGCAGACAGTGAAATAGCTGCTCTGAGAGAGAAGGTAAAAGGCAGGAGAGACCACCAAGTATGCCATAATAGAGGAAAGGCTGTATTATCTCTCAGGAAGGGATGAAGAAGACAAACCCAAGTTGTATGTGCCCAAAAGTTTAAGACCAGAGATATTGGAACAGTGCCACGAAAGGTTGGGTCACATGGGAATTGATAGGACATGTGATCTCATAGGAAGAAAGTACTATTGGCCCAAACTGTACGGAGAAGTCACTAACTATGTTCGAAGTTGTGTAGTGTGCCAGTCGCAGAGCAGAAGGCAGGAAATGGCACCCTTGAGGAGACAGACGTACCAAACTTCCCCTTCGAGAAAGTGAGTATGGATGTATCAGGACCATATGGGGAAACTGCACAAGGAAACAACTATATAGTGAGTTTTGTCGATTGGCTAACGAATTGGCCTGAGGCATTTGCAGTACCAGACAAGAAGGCCAGAACTGTGGCCGGGTTGATAATAAGCGAAATCTTCCCTAGGTATGGTGCCCTGTGCAATTGGTAACAGATAATGGCACGGAGAATGTGAACAGCATCATGAGAGAAGTTTTGACAGGTTTGAATGTAGAGCACATAAAAAACATCCCCATATCACCCCCAGGAAATGCTAAAGTGGGAAAGGTTTCATAGAACCTTGGGAGATGTATTGGCCAAGTTGGTCAGAGAAAACATTGGAAATTGGGACTTGTATTTGACGCAGGCTCTGGCGGCCGTGAGGTTTACGATAAACGAAACCTCCAGATTTTCTCCTTATTTTTTGTTGTTTGGCAGAGACGTGGTCCTGCCTGTAGATAACCTACTGAAGCCCCGAAGATCATCATCAACTATTGCTGGAACAGCAACATAAGATATTCGTACAGGCCAGAAGAAGAATAAAGAGGGCCCAGAAGAAAAGAAATGAGAGGGTGAATGCTGAAAGAAAGGTGGTAGAATTGAAGGTTGGAGACCCTGTCTACTATAAAATCCACCAGAGAGAAGGAAAACTGGACCAGAGATGGGAACCGTACTACCGGATAGTAGAGCAGACGGGCCCAGTATCATATGTAATATGGGATCAAGTGGCAGGACGAGCGAGGAGGGTTCATGCCAATGATCTGAAGAAGGCTGAAATAGCTAACCTGGAAATGAGCGAGCCGAGGCCTAAGAAGACAAGGAAAAGGAAAGTAACTCTGGTTGAACCGGAAGAAATGGAAACGGAAGAAGACTCCGAGGAGGATGAGGAGATAGGCCGACTTGGCCAGATAAACGAAGCAGTCCGAGGACAGAGTTGGAACCCTCAGGGGATTAGCGATGTTCAGTCGTCGACTGAATCAGTGCAGAGAAGACCCCGTGAGATCGCCATCACACCCCCATGTCCGAAGAAAAGGAAGAAAAAGACGAAGAGGTCCAATCAAGCAGTCGAAGGCTCTAAAAAGAGGCACCCTGAACAAGACGAAGGGCCCAGCGAGTGGGAGGAGGAGGATCGAATACCCTTTCCCAGCTTAAGGAAAGGATAAGGAACAGGAGAAGTTTAGACATAGAGTCGAGAGGTATTGAAGACATTCAAGGCGAAGACTCTAAACAGAAAGAAGAATCAGGGGATGAAGAAGAGGACAAAAAAACCTCCTGGACGGGAGTTAAACACAGAAAGAAGGTTAGAGGTTGAACAGGAATCACCTCAGGAGATGAAATCAGGAGGAGAAGAACCCCAAATCTCAGTAGAACAAAGGGCTGTGCAGAATAGAAGCATTTAGTGTCGACAGATAACGACACTGGCTCATCCAAAATCCTATTGGCTGACTATGGTAGATGGAGTGGAGGGATGGAGTCACTGGCCGCACCTCACAAGGGACGGGAGAAGATCATTGGCATTGTTGATTGATCACCAGTGGTGTCATGAAGTACGACCTTTAGAGTGAGCGCCACGCACACCTGACCGGACCATTCTGTCTGCTAGAGGTTAGTTAGGGGAGGGAAGAGCCGAACTTAGAAAAAGGTTATGAAATGATTGAGTGATGAGTCGAGCGAGACTAAGTGATTGTGAAGAATAACAACAAGAGAAATTGTTACCTTTCAGGAATGATAGGAAGGTACAAGGTGGAAGCAGACTACATAGCATTAAATTCGGGGAGAACGAAACTCATGTTGCTATCAGCTGAAGAAGCTAGAAGGTGTAGAGATGATACCCTGGGGACTTGTACCTCGTTGAGCCCTATCTATAAAACTGGTAACCGCAGACTGTGCATACTAGAATTGTTTGAAGGAAGGGGGGAAGGAATCAAAAGAATCTGCCAAGTAGAGGTATTAACAAACTCGGCATTACCACAAGCTATCAGTGTTTCAGACGGGGTGTGGGCAGTAGCCACACAGAAACATATCAGCCTGTCTAGGGTATGTGGGGAGAGTCCACAAGGACATTAAGAATAAGGCCACCGTTATCCCTGGTGACGCTACCCATGGATGTTCGGCGGTTGGGGTGTCCATCTCCTTGCCCCCTATTACCAGATGGAAGAAAGATATGAAGAAAAGATTCACTCATAGAGATGATTGGTAGAGGCTTAGTCAATTGTACAGAATTATGGGAGCCGATAGTGAAGAGATTCTCTAATGTTACCTTAAATAAGATGCCAGTATTAATGAAGCCAATAGAAAAGATCGATATGGATCACTTAAGAGATAAGTTAAGTGCGTTGGGAGACGAATGTGTAGCTTAGGAAGACGATGAGCAGATCGCGATAAGTTGGTCAATAGTAATGGGTACATTCCTAGTTATAGCCATCGGGGGTGTAATAATATGGAAGATTAAGAGTAAGAGAAAATCAGTCTAGTGAGCATGCAACAACTCGAGAGGGAGATGCCGAGCAGTGTTCCTTACTCAGACAGGACTGGCGAAGAAATTGCTGAAAGACCAATGGAGGAGGCTGGCGTGAGACCACCACGTGCGGCGGAAAAACCTCCCAAGGCAGAGAGGAAAACATTGACCAAGAAGAACAAACCCTAGTGAACACATCTGCACCTACAGACACACGCACACATTACCTTGCATGTAGAACAGAAGAAAATGAAAAAGAACATTACCTTGCATGTAGAACAAAAGAAAATGAAAAGAACATTTCATTGCATGTAGAACAAAAAGAAAATGAAAAGAACATTTCATTTCATGTAGAACAGAAGAAAATGAAAAAAGAACATTACATTGCATGTAGAACAAAAGAAAATGAAAAGAACATTTCATTGCATGTAGAACAGAAGAAAATGAAAAGAACATTTCATTGCATGTAGAACAGAAGAAAATGAAAAGAACATTACATTGCCTGTAGAACAAAAAAGAAAATGAAAAGAACATTTCATTGCATGTAGAACAAAAAAAAATGAAAAGAACATTTCATTGCATCTAGAACAAAAAGAAAATGGAAAGAACATTACCCTTGCATGTTAGAAAGTAGAATAGAATTGCATGAGACAAATGCATGGTGCATGTTAAATGATGTAATTGGGTTTAGGTGTCATTTACGGGTAAATGACAAATCGGTTAGGGAGGATTTGGCACCTTGCATTATTAGAAATATTCATAGAAATATGATTTAATTTTTTTTTACTCGGTTTATTAAACAGGTTGTTGATTTTTTTTTAAACGGAAAATAATTGAGTTGAAAATAATTCACTAGAGTTATACTTAGACGATCCTAAGGAAAGAAGAAGGAAGGGGAAAGAAAAGAGGAAGAAAGGGAAAAAAAAAGGAAAGAGAGATGGATGATGCATGACCCGGTCATAAGCGAAGATAGGTGTCAGAAAGATATCTTGGCCTGCGTGTTGGCCGAATTTTAAAAGACAATAGAGAATTGTTATTTGAAATGAAAAATCCTTTAGAGGGAGAAAAAGAACCAGGCTTGATGACAGTGTATTGGAATTGATAAGAATATCGGTCAAAGCACCTAGCCTACTTTTGCGTGGAAAGACTCATTGTCAAATTGGAGAAAGGGGAATTTTTTTTTTTAGAACAATAGAAACGAAATTTTTTTTAATCGGAGAAAAAAGTGTCTTTTGGGTTGAGGGGAGTGACCGGTGGAACGGTATACAGATTCTGACCTATTAAGAATTGGAAACCCACGATAATAAAGTGGGGACATTTTCAATGTAGATAATTAAGATTTTCTGACTGTCGGGTCTGACAAAAACAAGAGGTGAAAAAAACGATTGTCTCAGCTCACAGATGGCGCCAATATTCTTTCCTGAAGACACATCTAATTAGCGGCAGGCTGTTTTGACAGAGCCCAGGTGATAAAAAGCCAAGATTGTCATTTTTCGTACGTGCAAAAAGGGCAAAATTAGATTTTTTTTTTAAAGCAAGAACGATGTAAGCCACGCCCGATTTGAGATGGAGGCGCCCAACCACAATCTCATTGGCCGAGGGCGGTCACGTGATATGCGGAAAGAAGAGGAAGAATGCTCGATCAGGAACCATTGGTCAAAAACGGTCACCTGACATACGAGAAACCGGGAGAGATGGGTGTACGCCTCCCCACCAAAGGCACTGTGAGGAAGTAGGGGTGAAAACAATAGCGATAATGGGGAAACAGAATTAATGCGGCTATTGGAATTATCGAGAAACCCCTGACGCCAACAGACCCACCCCGGTTTGCTGCGGCGTCAATAAAAGCAGGACCCCAGTCGACAGAAATCAGTTGAGTTGAGAGTTTCGGCAGAGTACCAGCTGGACCGCGGGCAGGGATAGAGCCTGAACGCGGGCATCAGGCCCGATTCCTTCGCCCCTTTGCGGGCAAGAGAATCCTCAGACAAGAAATCCTTCCACCAAAGTCGAAGACAAGAGAACTTCCAGCCCAAGCAGACGAAGAAGGAGATTGCTCGAAGGACGCCAAGAGTTGTGGCAGAGTTACGGCAGAGTTCAGCCCCGGACGGCAGCGAGAAGAGATCACCCGGACGACAGAGAGAAGCGGCTGAGTTGCGGCAAGAAATCCTTTTCCACCCAAGTCGAAGACAAGAGAACTTCCAGCCCAAGTAGATGAAGAAGAAGATTACTCGAAAGCCGCGGAGAAGATCCAGCCCAAGTCGAAGACAAGAGAAGTTCTATCTAAGTCGACGAAGAAGAAGAATCAACTGCGAATGATCGATAGAAATTAGCCCTAGTGTCGAGCTAAACCATCCGACATACACAATTCTAAAGAGTAGGCAATTGAAATCTTTAGGTTGTGTGATAGAAGCTTGTGCCATAGTCCACAGAGCGGGTCGGGAAATGAGAACAATTTTGTTTTTATGTAACGGACATTAGATATAAAAGGTTGTTACCCTCTTTTTTTATCAGCAATCTTTTTGTCTCGTGAGTTTTTTTTTTCTTTTACTTGTGTTTTGCCACCCCGTCGGACTCAACTTGTATCGGCCCCAATCCCTGCTGGTCCTGTCTGTCTAAGATCTAAACACAGCGTGGGTAGACAGACCGGAGATCAGTACAGTTGCTTCAGTAACCAGGTATTGGAAGCGAGTTGGGAAAGGCGAGGCTGGTGATCATCCAACCAAGGGGTTGGAGCGGCACGCTTGGAACCAGGAGGAGCGACCAGGAGGAGCGACGCCACAGTTGGCGCCGTAACCAAGGGATTCGACCCTGGGCCAGGTGTGTAACCGTCACAGAAAGCTTAAATTCATGAAGCGCAGTTTCCATGTAAGTATTTGTAAAAAAGACAGACGGAGGAGACGGCACGTCTGTGAGAGATGTTCGTAATATTTGCTTCACTATTCAACACAAATTTCTAAGCGCGGTAACAAGGAAGCAGTTGCTTTGGGTATAGTGTCAAGAGGAATTTCATTCCAAACTTCATTTAAGTTCCACTTCAATGAGTCAATATCGACGATGTCACGACGGCGGTTTTTAAAGTGAGATACAGTAATCCATAACATTTAGGTCTAGGTTTTTAGAGGGCCACTGTGATAGACCAATTGGATCTGGTGTATTATTTTCCTTTGCCTTCTTGGTATACAAAAAACAAGATTTTTCTTGTCAGGCTGGCCATTATCTTAGATTCCCAACAGAAATAGAGCATATACTGCACGGACCCGACTCTTTGTCTCGGTCTCTAAATTTTATTCCACATTTAACTATTAATCATTTAACTATGAATCATGCATGAAATGCTTTTAACGTCTAAATCGTTCATACATGGATTCTCTACATCGTTCCATGGACATTGATTGATTGATTTGTTTAACGGCATGTCAACTCCTCATTGGTCATTTAATGCTGAATTTCATATTCTTGGGAGCTTTGTTGTAATAAAAATAGGATATATGATTGCAATTTCATTAAAACTTTAGATATCACACCAAGGTTTAAAATATATTGTTCCACATCTTCCATCTTTTTTTTCATTCTCTTTTTCGACATACAGAGTACCCAGTAAAAATGCGGCAAATTTATTCTTCGAGAAAATACACCGGCTCTAACTGATCCATCAGAGTGGCGTTCTAAAAGCCCTGATCTGAATGGTATAGAATTCTGTATCAAGAGTATATTCATAACTCACTTGCAAAACCCTCGTCGTGACATCGTCGATATTGATTCTTTGAAGTGAAACTTTACTGAAGCTTGGAAGGAAATTCTTCTTGACACTATCCGCAATTCTACTGCCTCCTGTTTACTACGTTTACTACTTTGTGTTGAACTTTCAGGCAAACATATATGCATAAAATCTGAGTATCATCTACCATGTATCCAATTGTGAAAGCAGAATGACATATATCTTATATATTATGAATAAGTATGTTGTTAACATTCTTTTTTCATTCGGTTTTTTCAGTTACGAGTCCTTTTTTAAAGCTGATCGTTTTGTGTTCATTTTGTTTAGTTCTTTTTTTCGTAACAGATTTAATGTTTTGTATAGAGCTTAGAAAAATTTCGCAGTGTGGGATAGGCAAGAAATAAGGCATTTAGCAACATCAGCACGGCAAAGGGCACTCCTTTAAAGGTAAGGAAGGGCAAAAAATATTTTAAGTCAAGTGACAGCGATTGCTGTACGAGAGTAATACGATTTTTGAATCAAGCACGGGCAACACCGGGCCATGCTAGCTATATATATATATATATATATATATATATATATATATATATATATATATATATTTTAGCCTTTTTATTATATCCTTACTTTGTCGTGGACACTGAATTCTACCTGGATTCTATCCTCTTAGAATTTTTATTAAAAAAATTATACATGTATGTGTATGCACCTATGTATATATATATATAGTTTGCATATGTATGTGTATATTTACCACTAATATTTATATATATATATATATATATATATATATATATATATATATATGTGTGTGTGTGTGTGTGTGTGTGTGTGTGTTCATAACTGACTATAATATAGTAACTATATTAAAAGTGCTGGTTATGACAAACTACATTTGGCAGTATTAGCTCTGATCGGGAATTGCTGCTGTGCCCAGGGGAACCATAACACCCGCGGTAGGATATATTACGGCTCCAGCTATGTGTAAATAAGGACGTCCCACCCCCAAAATCAGTATGAAGTAATTTTTTTTTCAGTAAAAATAACAGTAATACATTTTACAAAGGAACAACAATGCGTATATCTTTAGTTGAATGCGTACAATTGCGTTCAAATTATATATATTTTAGCATTAAATAATAGAGAAGTCGATATGCCACTAAACAACATCAACCAAACACCCAAACAGCCAACATGAAAGAAGTGTTCCATAACATTAATCCATATAATACCCGATATTTCCTTAAAGAAATCAAACTGTATTTCAAGATATAACTTCGAAACAATGTAAAACACACATATCACCGCCTCTAGTAATTATTTCCATACAAACACATATATGCACAAAATCTGAGTATCATCTACCATGTATCCAATTGTGAAAGCAGAATGACATATATCCTTTTTTTATTACAACAAAGCTCCCAAGAGTATGAAATTCAGCATTAAATGACCATGATCTATTTTCTGTTGTTGGAGATTTCATTATTTCTTTATTTTCTCTTTATGTTACATGCACTATCCATTTTAGTCGTTACTGCTGCTGACAGTCTTAACGTGACGGAAGTGTCATTTAGTAAAGTTCTTCATTTGCGTTTCTTTTACGCCAGTCTATGTGCTCCAACGAAGGACCGCCTTCTTCAACATTCACCGTGTTCATTCGGTTGAAGCCGTTTTTTAAAAATCGGTTCGTGTCTCGAGAGTAAACGAAAAAACATCTTTTTAAATAAATTCATCCCAAGCAAGGCGATAATGCCACTAAGACGCAAGGAGCTACTAGGTGTGAAAACCTTAGAAGGCACTCCAAACCTAAAAAGAAAACAAGGAATTAATCTTTACTCCTGTTCTTATGGTGATTTTATCAACATAGCTTAGATGTGGCGCAAGGCTGAAAGTATGAATCACCCAGTGAGGATTGACATCACTGCTCAGTAATTATTCTAGGGAAACAAACTTGATCACTAGTACACTAAATCTAGCTATATATAATGTTTGCATAAAATAGTGATACTCGTCAAGGTGCAATAAGTGTATTTTGTTTTTTAAAAAATAAAACGTATACACATATTTCTATATAAAAATATTCGAGAAATTTTTTTATTTCCCAAAATAAATGTATCATTATTTCCCGAGTAACGCATTCTTTTGAGAACTTCTCATTTCTCCTCATTCGATGTTGATATGAGTTTCTTTTTTGTTTTTAACTTTTGCACTAAACACAAACGCATAAAACCGTATCATCATTATCGGAGACACCCCACCATGTTGTAAAATTAGGAAGGAAGTAGCGAAAAGAAAAAGAAAGAAAATAACACCTCAGTTAAGGAAATAGTATAAAAAATACAGAAGAAAAAAAATCAGAGCAGATTGATTGTTGCTAACGGTAGTTTTAAACGAAAAAATAAAACTATGGTTGGCAATAATCAAGCAGAGTATAACATAATGATAAACAGGGGAACAATGAGAAAGTAAATCAAGAAAAAACGAAATGGCAGATATGAACGCCCCATCAAGAATGTTGAAAACATTTTCTATCGTATTCCAAAAAGTTTAAAACTTCAAAAATTTCTATAACCTGACATTCGTATCTCGTCGAAAAAAATCCATTACGAAATAATACATAAAAGTGAAACCAGAATACCGTCAGGGGTCGGCAACTCATTCGACCCCACAGGCCGGATCGTGTTATAATGACGGGTCGCGGGCCGGACGAAGGCCATTAATGAAAAATTAAGGAAAATTACATATGCAGACCCCTGTCAACCTAAATGTTTAAAACCATAATAAAAATAAACATAGAGAAATCAGAAAAACAAAAGAAAATCTAAAATTAAAAAACACCTAACAAAAATTACTTTTCCTCAAGAAACGTCAAAATACTTCAAAGTGAAAAAAAATGAACCGAAGTGAAATAGATGAAATTATGATGTGTAGGTTTGAAACTGTTATTAAAATTGTTCCACAAACGAACCACACACACATCAAAAAAAAAACGAAGCACATATACCCATACATACGAGTACAAATAGTTGCAAACATATACACTTACGTACGTACACATGCGGTATCATCCACACATTCAAGGCATGTATGTATAATGCGCGAATGTTTAACTGTCTTTAGATTTCTGCTACCTCGCATGTCAGTACCTCCCTGGTCTCTTTCACTTTATCGTTCCTTTCGCTTTTGTTATCTTTTAATGTAGCCAAGCGTCATAACAAATATGTATCCATTATTGGACATTAAACGTGGGCAACACAACTTGGTAAAATAAGTCTCATGAAAGATAACTGGCAGAGAGTCTAATATTTTTAGTGCCCTGAGATGTGTAGACATTCTATGGAAAATGACATATAACAAATTTCATTATAAGGTCGTTTCTCATGTTAAAAATAGAGTCATTGGTAATCAGGCTCGCGGGCTTTAGGTTGCCGACTTTTGGTCTAGGATATGAAGATAAACTTAAATCCGGCAGCAAGGCTGATCGTCAGGTTTTGACGAGCGTGGGACCACCTCTTGTTTGCTGTTGTTTCCAGTTTCACCCTGACCCGATATGGTAGAATCAGTTAGCGACCCAGGTAATGACAAATATTTAACCCTTAAACTGGGGTCAAAACATGCTGAAAGTATAAAAGATATTTATAGTAAAAATACTGGCAATACATTTTCACAGTAAAAAAATTCCAGCAATACATTTCTAAAAGGAAAAAAAATATCAAATACGTTTTTGTCAAAGAAATTACTAATGCTCCTAAGAAAATTATATTTCGGCATTAAATGGCCCATAGAGAGTTGATATGCCGCTGAACAAATAAACAAAGAAAAAACAGAATTAAAGCAGGCATCGTCTCTGTACAAATAAAGATACTACTTTCTATGAATATGTGGTTGATGTAATGGTTCGCGTCAATGAATAAGAACTCAGTACAGCTTATTTCGAATTCAAGTTGCGTTCGTTAGATTTATTTACGCATAAATAAACTTGGGAAAGTTATGGATCCATCAGAAATTTTGTCTGAAAAAAATCATTGTTATTCTTAAAAAAATCTGAATGCAATATTCACGCGCAAAAAATATTCTTACAAACTCAAATATGTTTCAGTTTTAAAATATAACTTCTTCAGTTTCAAATAATGCACAAAGACTTTATAAGGCATAAAAAAAAATCCGAGTTTGTAGAGTAGGAAGAAATATAGAACATCAAACCAAAAGAGAAAATGACAAAATCAAACACACCGCGCAAGGGCTCTGCGCAGTCTTCCGGGTTTCAAACATACTTCAAATTTTCATTTTAATAAAAATAAATAGCCAATATATTCAGCTCCCGCCAGTAAATAAACGCAGGCCACTGGAGCTTATACAAGACCATAAAAACCATTCATTAAACTCGGTTGAATGATTGACAGTAATAAAGGGACAAAAGTCAAACCCCGCGTCTTGTCTTTCTCATCAAAGCAGCAGAAGACTCCATTTCACCTTGTCTCCCAAATCGATTTTCTCTCTTCCTCACTGAAAGACTATTCATGTTCACTTCCTTACAGTGAACTTCTAACTTTCAATTCATAATAAGTAATTACAGTTAAAAAATATTTATACCCTACGTTTAAATAAATACCATTTTATTTAAACACGCAACAATTTCTCGTTTTTTTGTTGTTTTTTTGTTCATTCAAACGGTTACCCATGGAATCTTTCCCCAACAAGTTCTTTTATGTACTGTATTTGCTCAGGACAGAGGCGATCATGTCTCTTCTCCATAACTTTCTATTTCTTTTAAACATTTGTTTCTTTACTGTACCTTCGAGTACCTTTTCTCTCATGCCTTATCATCATATAGATTACAATATTACAAATTCTTCAAGCTGTATTTCTTCATTGAATATCCATTAGGTGTCATCCGAGGCTTTCTGACATGTATCCCTTTTTAATCCCATTTTCTCTCAAATTTTCATAGATTGTCATCTTGCGATCTAGATATTCCCAGAATCCTTCTGTAGAGCCACATCTTGGTTGTCTCCTGCGTCCTGTGCTTTCAAGACGTGGACAAAGATTAGTCTCACAATTTCCCATCCCTTGTCGCTTAATATTTGTTCTGTTTCTATTTTTCCTCGTCTCTATTCCGCCATTCATATACACAAGCTCGATCCCCTTCCGCGCATCTTGTCCTTAATCCATCCTGTGAATGTTAAATTTTCCAAATCGACTTTTCTTTTTATGATATTTAAACAGTCTCTTTCTGATTTTAAAGACATTGCCGTTCTTATTTCCATTCAAAATTCCTCACTACTCACATGCTCCATCCATGGTATTCTCAGCATGCTTATATAGAAACACTCTATTCTATCTACATAAATACCGCGACCTTCCATCAACGGAAAACTAACATATAAGCAATCTGGACTTAATTCTTAAAACTAGAGGAAATAGTTACACGAACGTGCACACGAAACGGGTAAAATTGGAGAAAATTAATTTCTTAAAGTGCTGTTGTCATGCTTACTGTCATAAAATTATATGCAAAAATTATTAAAATATATTTAAAATCTTTTCGATTATATAGAAAAATGAAATAAAACTAAGGTTATGTTCCAAAACTGACTATTTTAGCTGTTATTATATTCCATGTTTTTACCACATTGATTGCCGCATCTACAGCAGCGATGACCAAATTGGCAAGAATATTGAGGACCAAAATCAGGTTTCAAACAAAGTAGAGACTATACAAACTGCTGGTAATCTCCATTCTTTTATATGGGTGTGAATCGTGGACACTGTCAGCAGATACAGAGAGAAGGATCCAAGCCTTTGAAAACAAATGTATGAGAAAACACCTTACCATCTTCTATGAGGAATATATAACCAATGCATTTGTGCGGAAAAAGGTTGAAAGCTTTGTGGGCCACCAGGAACATCTTCTAGCTACTGTCAAACGGAGAAAAATGGCGGGGTGTGGACACGTTACAAGGCACGGCAGCCTGTGCAAGACGATCATGCAAGGCACCATTAAAAGTGGACGTAGGAGATGACCACAACGCAAAAACTGGTTGGACAATGTCAAACAACAGACAAGTATGAGTATACCAGAGTTGCTGATGACTGCCTTTGATAGACTGTTGTGGAAGAAATTCAATATGGCTTCTGCATTCGACCACCACCACAATTACAAAAGTCAAAGGGATAACGGTTATAATCCATTCTGTGCAGAATGCATTTGAGCATTCGTTGCAAGAAACATTTTTCGCCTCTTCATTCCTAGAGATGTACGTATGAGAATTTTTAGCTGTGATTTGAACTTCCAAGTTTATTTGCAGGCAAATAGTCCAGGCGATGACGTGACCATATTAAGCAATACTTTCATGAATCCTAAAGTTGCCAATTAGTAATTCAGGCTCGAATCAGAAATGAATATCTTTAGAAAAAATAGTTAAATCATCCAACGATGGCATCCATTGATCTTTAGTGGTTTAATTCTTAAATAAAACTTTTAAACCTACAAATCTAAACAAAATAGAAATAACTGTTTTAATATTTCCTGTCACAAATTTCTGAGATGAAAATTATTATTTAGATTATTTTCATTCGGAATATTGTTCTCATCTTTGTTGTCATTATCACAAAGTTTGATCTGAAAATTGATGAAACCTAGTGTGTGTGTGTGTGTGTGTGTGTGTGTGTGTTTGTTTCTGCGTTTCTGTTTGTGTGTGTTTCTGTGTAATACTATTATTAGGACAGCCACAACAAACAAAGGGGGCGATGTATGAATTCATCTCTATCACAATCTCAAGTGATTGGTGTTATATGGCCAGCCTGATATATTTTGGGGGATATGGTCTTCGAAGCGGGCAACCAGTTGACTGGAGAAGAATAAAAGATTGCCAGTTCCTGCGCTATATTAATAGTCACCGCTGGCATTAAGTGGAGAGTAGGAGCACCCATAAACAGTAACAGATTGTCCTTAATTCCGATCCCGGCCGTTCGAATTACCAGTTACGAGTTTTCATGTCGGAGAGAGAGTTGTTAGGAAGAAGAATTGAACGAAAGGGCTGATCTGTTAATCAGACATGGCAGAATTTGTCACAAGTGTCACTTACCTAGCCACTGAGACCGATGAACTGAAGCGTTTAACAACTAAATATATTGGAAACAAATTTCGATACCTCATTTATCGCCATAGCGTTTAATTTCAGCTTCCTTGACAGGTTCCAGACATGAACAAAAATGGCGAGACCTATCATAATAGATTTGAAGAATAAATAATTCGATTTTTTAACCTGATTTATCGCCATAGCGTTTAATTTCAGCTTCCTTGACAGGTTCCAGCAAGTCCCTTAAAATCTTTGGTATACACAGACATGAACAAAAATGGCGAGACAACGTGTGATGGTTATATATATATATATATATATATATATATATATATATATATATATATATATATATATATATATATATATATATATATATATATAGATAGATAGATAGATAGATAGATAGTGAAGAATAAATAATTCGATTTTTAACCTGACATTTTTATTATTTTAATGGTTAGCTTATTAGTGGGAGACAGATCTGTTTTTTTTTTCTTCACAAAACATGTTGTCATATATTTCCTGAGTGTCGCATATCGATAGACGTAATGCACATTTTTTACAAAATAAAAACAGGGCGTCTACTCATATATATATATATATATATATATATATATATATATATATATATATATATATGCGTGATTGTGCAGAATTTCAGAAAAAGGTTTATTCGTAAAAAGAAAAAATATGAATAAGAACAAAACGGAAAATTTATATAATACCCGTCTCCTATAGTCTTCTAAGAGACATTATCAAGGCAAATGCATGGATTTTATTTTGTAACAAGTATTTATATACCCGCGCCAAAATATTATTGGTTTTTCAACATATATATGCATGTACGTATGTATTTTCAGCATATTTACGCATATTTATATATATATATATATATATATATATATATATATATATATATATATATATATGTGTGTGTGTGTATTTCTAAAATGAATATATATATATATATATATATATATATATATATATATATATATATATCAGTTTATTCACGGGTTTTGTCTCTGGTTGACTTTATCAGGCAAATTGTTTTCCCTTGATAAAGTTTATCAATCAAAGTATCTGCTAGCGTTTGACTGCTAGAAGGAATTGGGGATTTATCTCCCCTTATTGGGTCGACTTGGTGATGGGGTGTAGGATGCTGAAAGACCCGAGACTTCCTGATGTACCAAGTCAATTTGCATCACTGACCACTCCCTCCGGCGCCTACTTAAGCGGGTATATTTGAATTAATCAGAGTAAAAGACCGCCTTGGTAAACAATAGCTTTAGTAGCGTCTTTTGACACACACACACACACACACACACACACACATATATATATATATATATATATATATATATATATATATATATATATATAAGCAAGTCTAAATGGATATAAATCCGACAGAATGAAGAAATTTTGAAAAAAACAAACAAAATCCTTAAATGTAGTTAAAATGAAAGAAATGTCGACGTCTGACGTTTCGGTTTAATAAACCTATTTCAAGACAGTATTCATCAAAATACAATTCAGTTCAATATGACAAATACGATGGACATAAAACACAAGTCTTATTCAGAACAGATAACTGAAAATTTTAAAATGATCAGCCTTCCGTCTAACATGGTCACGCCGTCGTCACATGGGCGACGCTTTCATAACGTATTCCTAAAAGTTTGTGATTATTTTGAAATGAAAAGAAAATGAAAAGAATTCTATTAGGTTCTAAAATTTTTATGTGTATGCTTGTCGAGCATCAATCTCGCTAAAAAGGGGAAATATTAAAGAAACCAGGTCTAGTATTCACCGTGCGTGAGATGGATATTATACCTGCTTCATAAATCCTCCTGAGATTTTTATTATGAAATATTTTAATACTTTCACGGAATCGAAAATCGAAATTATGATCTGCTTTAGTTGTGTGTACAACTAAAGCATTGTTAAAATTACCGAGACGAATATCTCGTTTATGTTCGAAAACACGAGATTTTAAGGACCTACCTGTTTCACCCACATATTTTAGGTCACAATTTTTACATGATATTTGATAGATGCAAGCATCGGATGTAATATGTTGTCTGCTGGTGCTATTTAATAAACTACGGATAGTCCTAGTAGGTAATATAGTAGTTCTAATTTTTAATGCATTTAGATTATGAGAGATACGTTCGGTCAAATGGTTATTTGGTAAAAAGATGCGACCAAACGAAATATTATCAGAGGCAGCTGAAATTGTATCTTTCATTGATCTAGTTGTAGTGGCCTTTTGAGGTGTCATTTTGCGCTGATGGGTGAATTTTCAACGCTTTATTTTAGCTCTCTGTAATAATTGTCTCGGATACGAAAGATTTGAAAAGGTATCCTCAATATATGTAAATTCATCATTTAAATATTTTGATGAACAGATGCGAAGAGCCCTCAAATAGAATCCAATAACAATACCCCTCTTAGTGTTAGTATCATGGTGAGAGTAAAATGTAAATAGTCATTTTACATGTAGGTTTACGATATACTTTGAATTCTAATTTATTTTTATTTTAATGAGTAATATGTCCTAAAAAAGGTAAGGAATTATTAGATTCAAGTTCATAGGTAAATTCTATAGTAGGTTCTATTCTATTTAATCTATCAGTAATCTCGTTTAAATCATGCTTATGTGGGTAGATAAATAAAATGTCATCGATGTATCGAAAGTAATGTGTATCAGGTGGAATGACATCTTTAAAAGGTCCAGATTCAAGAAATTCTAGAAATATGCATGCTAGGAATCCAGAGAGAGGACTCCCCATCGGTAAACCAAATTTTGTTTATAATAAATATTATTATATTGGAAGAAACAATGTGAAGTGCAAAGGATGCATAATTTGATGCATTTCGAGATAGAGATAGGTAGCTTAAAGTCAATTTTCTTAAGGTGGTTCTCTAATTGTTTAATGCATTTATCAACAGGTATATTAGTATATAAAGATTTGATGTCTAAGCTAGCTAGTAATTTGTTATCTATATCAATATTTCTCAACTTATTTAAAAGAGAGCCTGAATTCTTTATATGTGCGTTACTTACGGTGCCCAGAATTGGAGTTAGAAATTTAGTTAAATATCTAGCGATATTATGAGGAGCTGAGCCTATACCCGAGATGATGGGCCTTAATGAAATGTTAAGCTTATGGGTTTTGGGAAGGCCATAAATTTTAGGGACGGTCGGGTGGTAGTTAATAAGGGAAAGCCAAATTTTATATTTATCAGTTTGCTAATATTGTGGTCTTTTGAACCAGTTGCAAACTTTAGACCAAAACTAATTAAATTGAGTGTGGTTTAGAAACATTAGAAATCCGTTCTATATTCTTCCAACTGTGCGATCACATAAAGTATGGAATTTTAGTTTTAAACTCCTGATGTGTTTTGTCGGATCGAAGTCTTCTGTGATGCGAGACATGCTGTTTTTCAATTTTAGTTCACGTCCTAGAAGTGTGGCTTTTAAAAAAGGTTTTTCCTCGGAAAATTTAAATCTTTTTACTGATGATTCCAGGTAAAGTTTGATGTCAGGGAAAATATTGAAGATGATTTCAATATTAGCAAACAGATAAATATAAACATAAACAGTGATTTTTCCTAGGTTTAAAGCTGCCTCTTTTAATGGCCAAAATATCCATGACAACAACAACTAAGAACCTTGTCTATTTATTTTATCTGATAAAGGAGATATAATACAACCAGAAAAATGTTATTAAATTCATAGATACAAATTTCTAAGAATCTAAAAGAATTTAATAGGTCCTATAAGATACTACTTAATGAAGTAAATTTGGCTTTTCCATTATTTTGGCCATTGCAAAAATGGCCTTCCCAAAACCCATAAGCATTAAGCCCATCAAAAATGCCTTGGTAAAACCTTTAAGGAAGCACATATAAAGAATTCACTATTTAAATAAGTGAGAAATATTTATATTTATCTGTTTGCTAATATTGATAAATCATCTTCTAAGAAAATTGATTTTCCCTGACTAAATGCAAAATTTATCCTTTGGAATCACAATATAATAAAGATTTAAACAAAAGTTTACTGGATGGGGAGGAACAAACATATTTTAAAAGCTTTTAACATTTCATAGGACGTGAACTTTTAATTGATAAAACAATTTATCTCATAAGCATTTAAACAGATTACGGAGAGAACCTACTATAGAATATGAACTTGAAAGTAAACCAGAATTAATCAAAAACACATCAGGAGTTTAAAACATGTAAAAAATTCCATACATTTTTACCTCACCATGACTCACAGGGTATTGTTGGAAGAATATTTAAATGGGTAGAACGGATCTAGTTAACCAATGTTTCCAAAACCACACTCAGCACGAGAAATTTCTTTTGGTCTGAAAGTTTGCTGATAAACGTTTGGGTTCAAAAAAGACCGAACGTAATAATTAAATGCAAACTGATAAATATAAGATTTGGTTTATCCCTTATTAATGCTACCAAATATCCCGTAAAAACCGTCCCTAAAATTTAAAACCTTCCTTAAAACCCATAAAAGATATTTAACATTTCAATTAGTTGCCCATCATCTCGATTTCGATTAGAAAGTATTAAAATATTTTCATAAAAAAAATCGCTAGATATTTAAGGTATAAATCCTTCTAACACCAATACTAGACCTGGGCACCTTTTTAAGATTAAAACAACATATAAAGAATTTTAGAACCAGAATTCTTTTCATTTTCTTTTTTTAAATAAGTTGAGAAATATTGATATAGATAACAAATTACTAGCTATCATTTTAAAAAATTAGACATCAAACTTGTGTTTTTATATACGTAATATACCTGTATTTTGATAAATGCATTAAACTGAAATTAGAGAACTTTCACTACATTTAAGAAAATTGACTTTATATATATATATATATATATATACCTATATCTATCTCGAAATGCATCAAATTATGCATTTTGCACTTCACATTTTGCACCTGATATATCCAATATAATAATATTTATTATAAAAAATTTATAACAAAATTTGGTTGTCTTATCGATGGGGAAAATAAAGTTTTAAAAGTTTCAGATGAATTAACGATCCTCTGGATTCCTAGAATGCAATCAAAAAATTTCAGAAAGAATTTCTTGAATCTGGACCTATTAAAGATGTCATTCCATAATTTTGATAAATTTATATGATAAAATTAATATTGATACATCGATGACATTTTATTTAAAATCTACAAAATTATTGAGAAAGAAAAAATAAATATGTTTATTCAATTCATGAAATTTAAAGCGAGATTACATCTGATAGTTTTATTTTAAATAGAATAGAACCTACTACACAAGAAAACACACCTATGAACTTGAATCTAATAATACACTTACATTTTTTACAACATATTACACATTAAAAAAAAAATAAAAAAGAAAAGGAAAGTATATCGAACAACCACACATGAAAAAAAAATGACTATTTACATTTTTAATACACTCTACATCACATAGATGATACTAACAAACATACATCCACAAGAGGGGGTATTGTTATTGGATTCTATTTGAGGGGCAAATATATAAAGATCTGTTCATCAAAATAATATTTAAATGATGAATTATATATATATTGAGGATAAGTTTTTCAAATCAAAAGAAAACGTATCCGAGACATATATATATATATATATTATTACAGAGAGCAAAAAATAAAAAAAAAAAAATTATATATATATCAGCGCAAATGACACTCAAAGGCATACATATCTAACTATAACAAGTACATAATGAAAGATACAATATTCATAGCTTTTATGCACACATACTTGATAATATATTACCGTTTGGTCGCATCTTTTTACCAAACAACCATTTGACCGAATTACAAATAAACATATATATATATATCCTAAATGCATTAAAAATTAGAACTAAAATAATTCAACCAAATACAGGATAAACGAATCCATATAGTTTATTAAATAGCACCAGCAGACAACATATTACATCCGACACATTCATACAAACAGAAATATCAAATATCATGTAAAAATAGGACATACAGATATATATACAAAAATATGTGGGTGAAACAGGTAGGTACATATATATACAAATAAAATCACAAAAGTTGAAATCAAAGAGGCATCGTGTTTTCGAACATAAACGAGATATTCGTCCAAATATACATTTAATAATGCTTTAAATGTACACAACATAAATAGATCATATATTCGATTTCGATTCCGTGAAAGTATTAAAATATTTTCATAATAAAATAAACATCAGGAGGATTTATACATATACACACATAGGTATAATATCCATCTCACGCACATATTGAATACTAGACCTGGTTTCTTTTAATATTTACACAAACCCCATTTTTTATACGAGATTGACACCCTCACATGTAAAAAAAAAAAAAAAAAAACCATAAATACAAGCACCAACCTACACATTAAGAATTTTTTAGAACCTAATAGAAATAAATATATATTTTTCACCAACACTTTTCATTTCAAAATAATCAATACCCTATTTTAAGAATGCAATAAAATACTAATCTATTAAAAAATACAGCGACATATCATTATCATGAAAGCGTCGCCTACATAATTTAAATTGACGACGGTGTTTACAATTTATCAGTTAGACTTTGAGGGAAGAGATGAGCCTTCATTTTAAAATTTTCAGTTATCTGTTCTGAATAAGACATTTTGTGTTTTTTATGTCCATATATTCACTGTTTAAAGGATATTGAACTGAATTGTGTTTTTTGATGAATACTGTCAATTGTTGAAATAGGTTTATTAAACCGGAAACTTCAGACGTCGAATTTCAATGAAGAAATTTTTGAATTTATATTTTAACTAATAATTTTGTAGTTTTTAAGGATTTTTGTTTGTTTTTTAAATTTTTCATATAAATATATATATATATATATATATATATATATATTTAAAGACAAATAGCTATAATAGAGGATGTCAAGCTTTCCAAACTTCGTTTTTATGGTTACCCATTATCGTTTTGAAACTTTTAAAACCATTTATTTTCTTTTTTTAAAAGTGTGAAACAAAATTTTATTTTTTGTGTGATTTTATAACATACTTATGTTATAAATTTTATATATATATATATATATATATATATATATATATATATATATATATATATAACAATAATATAGTAAGGTATGTTATATTTATGATTTAGTGTGATTAATTTCCAAGCTTATATAATATTATAATCATTAATATGCATAAAAAATAAAATATATAAACTTTTTAATCATTTATCTTTTCTCACGATTGTGTTTATGTAAAGACATTAAGTCCATCATGCATTATTATTCAAGAATAAATCCAAAAGCCCCGAGAAATATATTTGATTGGCGCCGTATACAATATAACTAAATAAATTATGAAATTATAAGCTATGATTTATTATGAATTACTCTCATTGTGTAACATTTGTCGGGTTTCACATTATTGATTTTGTTAATTTATCAGTTTTTTCGACGTTAACATTATTTACCGTATATTTTCTGCTTCTCAGAGAAGAGATCTTTGCTTGAATATTGATTTCAATTGTAATATTTATCAATTAACTGATGGACCAGAATTTTTCAAGGCATTCATATCTAAAGAGGTCATGGTGTCATTAGATTAATTCGTTTTCATCTAAATCATCTTTTTTTTTCTTTTTTTAGCTAGGCGGATATTAATCAGCTTTGAGGAATATGAAGGAACAATATCACGTTTGGATATAGCTTAAAGTTCCTTTTCTGTTACCTATACTACGCGAAAAAACATCTCATCCAAAAACCACAAAAATTCTCTGAATTTATTTGGACAACATTATTAATTTTGACCTCATCTTTAAATCTTACATTATACAATCCTAACTCATATATATATATACGCAGCCTTTCTAGCGTTGTTTTATTTGTCATGAGGGTTGATAATATCCATGAATGGACCAAACTTTAGACCTATTATCAAATCCCTCTAATTTACTTTTCGTTTTCTATGTACCATGAACCTGCAGCGCGTTGACGATCATGGCTCTCCACAACTCCCTGTCCTTTGTAGCTCATAATAAATATTGTCTATTTGTTATCTCTCCTAAATCTTTTTCCGCCGTTCATTGTAGATATATGAGACAACAGGATACGAAACACTTACTTTCGTCCGATGGCTATCAATAATCGACATCAATTACAAGTTACTGTTAATAAATTTAAAAAAAAAATCATCACACACCAACATTTTAAAAAGAATTTTGAATCTTTTTCATATGTATGAACGAACAAACATTCATGACATTAACAGAAATTAAGAGCAATAAATATAGTAAATTTACAGTAAATAATATTTAAAATGTAATAAAACATTACATTACAGAGATTGTGTTCTTAAAATTGTAACATTACTGATTTATTTAAAATCATATATAAAAGGTGCTCCCGTTAATTCAATTACTTTTTAATATCTATAGCCTCCATAGAACAACATTAGATAAATATCAATCTGTCAAGCTCTCAAATCAACAAACACCTTTAATAAACTGCTACTATCAGGATAATAAATTGATTTTTGCGATGTTTTAAACTCATAGTAAATAACAGTTGTTTCAAATAAGATTAATTATACTTTAAATCGGCTAATATTCCTCAAATAAAGTTTGAGAAAATTATATTTTATTTTTGGAAGATTTTTTAAATAAAGACAATTACAACGCCATGAAGGGCGATAATAAACTAGAAAAAATATAAAAAAATCTTCCCGTCAATTTAAATTAGTTTTTGAAATACAGCAACGCATTTTGCTTATTGGAAATATTAAATTAATCTATTAGCTTGAAAGTAAAACTAAAATAAAAACTTCAAAAAGTTTTTTTTTCATTTTTTTTCAATTCGTTTTAAAATTTCACGTTTCTTTTTCTTTTTTTTTTTTTTTTTGTATTATCTTGTTCGTACCTACTTTGCATATAACAATACATATTGATTTTCTTTTTGCCGACCAAACTATTTGTCTACTGTCCACTGTATTTGTACGATTGAGGGTTGATTGTGCATTGTTATCCAAAAGAAAGAAGTCAAATTTGATTAGACTGTCTGCATTCCAGATTCTGAACAGTGAAAACTCATTCGTCTTGCCAACGATGTCTCTAACTTTTAAAGCCTTACTTTTATAGCTTAGTCTATCAATCTGATTTTCTTGTCTTTTCTATCCTTAAACTTTATTCTATCTCTTTTCTTTTCATAGACATATCTATATTGTTCTACACTAACAAAAATATAAAGATTTATGCAGGAATGCATGACGTAGACCAGCAGTTAGCAAAGACTGCAAACAGAATCGATAATGAGTGATCTTTCTGCTGTTGAAGCTAGGATTAAGGATTCATAGATAGAAAATCTCCATTACATAGTTTTTTTCACGTGTTGTTATGTAGCTAAAAATAATTCGGAACTAGCATGATAATAAGGAAGATGGTGGCTTAAACTAGTAAAATCGTCAAAAAAATAACAAAGTAAATTAATATATGTTAAATAATTATTCCTAAAGGTTACGTCCAAACAGAATTCGTTAGGTAATTTTAGACGAAATTGTAGTAGTAATTTTGGCAAATATATTTAATATTTCATTTTTGTTTGCGATTACAGACTCACACAAAAAACAAAAAAAAAGACATGCACACAGACAAACACTTATACACAATACGACATGGGCAATTACGCCTCATCGTTTTGCTCCTGAAATAAATAGACATAACCGTAAGTTCTATTCTAATACATTCTTTTCTCGCACTTCTCACCTGTTGAAATCTCTTCTGAATTCTTGCATACCTGTCACCCGCGATCTTCAAAAATTTAAATGCAACGTTAATCCCAGTGTTCTGTTTTAAAAACCCTGTATTTTTATTTCTTCACTGATGTCTTCTTATTGTGCTAAAATCTATATATATATATATATATATATATATATATATATATATATATATATATATATATGAATCATTCATACAGAAAGTAGATTAGTAAAGTCAATGATATAATGATAAGTCCATGCCACATCGACTGAAAAACTCTTACAACAAAAAAATTCTCAAATTACCATAATAGTAAAAAAAAACTCTCTCTTAAATTTAAAAAAAAAACATCAACCTTAGCGTTGCGACTGCATGCTCCAAAATTTCTTATCCATTAATAATAACACATTTAAAAAAAATATTTCGATTAACATTTAACCTTTCGTGTCCCAATACTACCTGGATTTACTAAAAAAACAAATTAATTTCCATGACTGAGGATGGCTGTAAGAACAGCTGAAAGTACTAGTAGAATAAAAAATAAAAAAACCTTATACAACTTGAAGTTACTAAAAACAAGGATCATAACATTCATCGAGAGGTACGTTGTCAATGTACCTTTAATAAATTTGAATGCGAAGATGTTTTTAGCCATTTATATCATTAACTTTACTAATCTACTTTCTATATGAATGATTCAATTGAACTACACCACATGTTTGATATATATATATATATATATATATATATATATATATATATATATATATATATAGAAAAAGAGAGAGAGAGAAAGAGAGATTTGATATATTGTTGGGGGAAGTAAATATTCGTAGACCATGAAATTTTTCATTACACAGTTATAGTTTATGTAAAAAATTAAGACCTGTAGAATATTTCTACACCATTTCTTAATGCTAAAAACCATTAGAAAACATTGGTATAAATGAAATTATGTATTATATATTTAAAATGTCAAAGCAAAAACATTATTCGTACAAAATATGCGTTTAATATCAAAAGATTTAAATTACCTTTATTTACATAATTCTTTGTATGATTTGGCTAGATTCTTTCAATTATCTTATTACCAGATCAATCTCGATCATTCTGCAACTCATTTCATATAAAAGGTTATCTCCACACACAAATCATGCACAAAGATTATCATCATGGGGAAAGGCAAGGAACTCTCCTATTCTTAAAAAGGAATTGATCATCAATCATTGGAAGGAAAGCAAAAGCTATAGGAACGTACCAGATATCCTGAATATACCATTTACTACAATTACATCCGTTATTACTAAGTACAAAAATGTGAAAACTGTTGAGAACTAATCGAGATCTGGTACAACACACAATGAGAAGAATTTGGCGAAAAATCAAAGAACATCCAATGAATACTCGGAGAGAAATACATGAAGAATCAAAATCATCAGGTATTATTGGTAGAAAGCGAGCAATAATTAATGAACTTCACAGAAGTGAACTAAAATCGCGTTCTCCAAAAAAATAAAAACATTACTACTATTGAAGAGACTTAGAGATGTCCGGTTAAAATTTGTTCGACAGCATACGAATAAACCTGAATCATTTTGGGAAAGTGTTTTATGAACAGATGAAGCAAAAATCGAACTATTTTGGCATAATTCAAGGGTTCACGTTTGGAGAAAAGACGGCACAGCCTTTGCACCAAAGAACACAATCCCAACGAAGAAATTTGGTGATATACAATATCATTGTTTGGGGATATTTTTCTGCTAATGGTACGGATAATTTAGAGATAATAGATGGCAGAATGAATTCAAAAATATACCAATATATTTTGAACTCTAATTTGTTTCGGTCAGTAGTAAAGTTTGTACTCCTGAATGAATGGGTTTTACAAGATAATGACCCTAAACATACGCCTAAATCTACGAAAAAAAATGGCTTCTCGAAAACAATTATTAATACGCTCGTATGTCCATCACAATCTCTAGAATTCGAATCCAAGAGAGAATTTATTGTGTTTATTAAAAATTCAAGTAAATAAAAGAGCCCCAAAAAACATCCTGGAACTAAAGTCGCTGTAGTTCAAAGAAGAATTGTGACGTCCCTAAACACAGCCTTCGCTCCTCGCTGCTTCGTTGGGGTGTCGCCGCTCCAAACGTGACGTCCGCCTGTTGCGTCAGTCGTGTTGTCCCGTCCTGTGACGACCAACTGGCTTGGTATCGGTCGCGGCACCCAAATGTGACGTTCTAACCTTTTGGTGATTCGGATGGGAATCTGGTTAGATTCGATATCAGCCTCGTCGTTCCCAACTCGCTTCCAACATCTGGTTACCAAAGTAACTGTGTTGATCTCCAGTCTGCCTACCCACGTTGTGAATTGATCTTAGGCAGACGAAATCGATCATTCGTTAGGGCCGTAATGCAAAGTGAGTTCAAACGAGGGTAATATCACACAAATATGCATAAAAGAAAATAAAATGATAACTCAAAAGTTCAAGGTATCAACGAAAAAAAGGATAACAATACTTTATATCAGGTTGCTGGATACATAGGACTGCGTCTACCTCCCGACCCGCTATATGGATTGTGACACGTTGTTTTTTGTTAGGCGAGTTTTAACACTTTAAGTTGTCTGTTCTTTAAGAAATTGGTTCTTGGTGTGTCTTCAGGCGAAAGTCGAAAAACTTATTTTGGTGGTATGGATCTAAGTCGCTCTTCAAAATAAATTGTTCTTGGATTGAAGATGAGTTCGGAAGTTGCGCGAATCTTAGTCACCTGCGAGGCCTGCTTCAACTGAACACTCTTCTCTGCTGAACTCTCCGGGAAACTCTCCGGGAAACTATCCGAGAAACTCTGATTTTCGCTCGCTGCGACCTTGCTTATATGGACGCCGACCAAAACCGGGGTGGGTTTGTCGGGGTTGGAGGTTCCTCGATAATTCTAAATACATATCCACTTCTTTTATTTTTGGTTAGGAATTTTCCACTTCTTTCCATTTTTGGAAGTCTTCTCTTACTCCCACCTTCTCACCATACTTCAGAGGGACGTCAACGGTTCTCCCCACTTCTTCGTAGCAACTTCTCATACCTATCCTCTAAATGGGCGGCGGCGGCTTCCCTCCTTGCGTCACGTGATTACCTCCGCCCGGCCCTCGCTATCTTTCGGCCAATGGTGTCCAGCCGGGCGTGTGTGATCCAGCTGGCTTTGTTTTAGGAAGAAAAAAAATATATCTTGCTCAAAAAAAAAATTATCTTTTTCTTTTCCTTTTCTTTCCTTAATCGCAGCTCTCATCTTCTCTAGCCGCCAACAGAACAATGCGACCAGTAGTGTGATAACCTCTATTCTCATCTGGACTTCTTCAGTCTGATTCTCGCCAATTATCAGAATGGGTGGTCGTGCAGCAGTTACGGCCAACGCTTCCGATAATATTGTTTCGCCCTAACAAAACCCAGACCTTGTCTAACGATATCTTTCCCCCGACGAAGACTTAACCTATTTCCTTTTGTTTTCCTTAGTTCGTGGGTGGTCAGCAGTCCGTGACACGGCTAAATGTTTCTTATCTGTCCAAAACTCTATATTCACCTGTTTTCTGTCAGACAGTTCTACGACACCGGCGGCCAGAATTTTTACTATTTTTTTCCATTATCCAATTAACATTGTCAAGGTCTCCGGTTTGCTAGCCAGTCTGTGGTTTGTCAATTAGATGTTCGCCAGTGTTAAGTGGATGTTATCTATCCCCGATAACACAAGTTCGCCACCAGAACATAGTCGATTTTCTTATCCACTTAGAATTTTTCTGCAATGGTAATGACACCTTTTCGCCATTTGCTAGTTATCAAAATAACATTGTCAATATCCCCGGTCGTGGGTGGTTTCTTTTATCATCTAAGCTTAAGTCTCGCCTCTCTTTTCCTTTCTTTCCTTTCTCTTTTTCCTTTCTTTTCTTTTTTATCCTGTTAAATGGTGTAACAGAATGGTGAAAATACCAACCGAAACTTGAAAACATCTGATTAAAGTCTACAGAAAGACACTGATTGCTGTTGAATTGAGTAATTGATATGCTACAAACCTCTTAGATATGTATCATAATGTACGAATACTTTTGTCACCTTCAAATGTTTTAATTAAATATAATTTCATTTACATCAGGTCATCCCATAAGTTCTGTCCGAATTTTAACTTTTTGTTAAAATGAACGAAATTTAAAGAGTATTTTATAATGTCTAATGGAGCTGAACATTATTTTTATGTTTAGATGCATTTAAACAGGTCAAATTTTATTTCAGAGAACAATAAAATTAAATTTTGTTTGATTAAAATCCTGCAAACATGGAAGTATGCAAGATTCATTTGAGGCACATGATGCTTTATGAGAACAAGAAAGGAAACTCAGCAGCCGAAGCAGCTAGAAACATTCACTCAGTTTATGGAGAGGAATGTGTGAATGAAAGAACTTGCAGAAGATGGTTTGCAAAATTCAGAGGTGGAGATTTCACCCTTGAAGATGAAGATTGAACCGGACGTCCAGCTGAGTTTGATGAAAAGCTTCTTGAAGCAGCCCTTGATAAAAATCCTGCTTTATCAGTTGTGGAATTGGCAGTAGTTCATTGTTCATTGTCATCGTCAACAACTTGGAAAACTTCCTAAACTTGGAAAATGGGTGCCTCATGAATGGTCTGAAAACAACCTCAAATCCCGAGTTGACATCTGCTCTTCTCTCGATTCTCGCCAACTTGTTTCACCTTTTTTGGATAGACTTATGACTGGTGACGAAAAATGGATCTTTTATCGAGATGTTAAGCGTCGTAGACAGTGGCTTGGTAAAGAAGAAGGACCCCAGTCACAGCCGAGAAGGGAACTTCATGGGTAAAAGTTATTCTTTCAATCTGGTGGGATCGCCAAGGAATAATCCACTTTGAATTCTTACCACCTAATGCAAAAATTAATGATCAAATATACTGTCAATAATTAAAGCGTTTGAACCAAGCTTTGCGAAAAAAGACCTGGTCTAGTGAATCGAAAAGAAGTGATGTTTCATCAGGACAATGCGCGACCCCACATAGCAAGAATCACGTCACAAAAGATCGAAGAACTTGGTTGGGAGAAAATTCCCCATCCACCTTATTCTCCCGATCTTGCTCCTTCAGACTTCCATTTGTTTCGTAGCTTACAGAATCATTTGGAAGAGACAGTTTTGTAACACAGGAAGAGGTTAAAACTGACATTTGTGAGTTCTTCGAATCAAAGCCAAAAGAATTTTGCAATAATGGAATTAGTAAGCTTGTTAATAGATGGAAGGACGTCATAGATAATCAGGGAAAATACATTGTTGATTGAATCTGTAATTAAATGTAACATTTCGTCACTTGTTTTCTTTATTGAAAATGTGTGTGTCTATTGAGTATATTTAGGTAGCATATTTTCATTCAAACAGGTTTAGTTAAATAATTTAGACATATTATCATATGGATTATCATATGGATTAGTTTCGTTGTGATCTTTTCAAGTTTGCGGATTAATTTTTCGTATGAACAAAACCAAAAAGGAATTCCCTTTACACTGAAAAAAAAACCTAAGAACACGTGAACTTTTAACTTTGAAATCAGGAATACTGCATAAGTAATAAAAAAACAAACAAAAAAAAAAACAAGAGCTGAAATGCTTTAAACTCACAGAAACACATATATATGTTCACAGACAACTTAAACCCCTGCATATGGTCTCAGATGAAATAGAAAGTACTTGGAAAAATAAAAACTATTCGAAAGAAAATTTTGATATTTTTCTTATTCAGTTTTCTAAATCTACGAAAAAAATAATCTGTGAACTTGAATGTAGCCGAAACGAGATGGAAGTGATTACAAATAATACAACCGGTGAGGAGGCTGTTCTCATCTCAATAAGTTATGGCAATCACCACATTAATATGCTATGGGTAAATTGTCACCATATTATTTTTTTTTAAATTTTGCACATGTGCGTTGTTTGTTTTAGATTTTGTCGACTGCACAGTACAGTAGCGTCATTTGACAATGTCGGCAAAGAATAGCTATTTCATTTCTTTGATTAAGTAATTTTTTATATTTTATAAACCTAGTAATATATAGCTTGTCATGTATGAACAAAGGACATTGGTCATTTAATGACCTACATATTCTAGCTTTTCTTATTAATTTCCATTTCACAATAGATTTTATTATTTTCTTTCAATTGCCAGACATATTTCGATAGGAACGTTTGATTTAGGTACTTATTTATCCTAAAAGAACTTTAATGTTGCTTGAACCGTTTCTTGAACTCATGCCTTGTGTATCCAATGTAGTCTTCTACGTTGTCTGGATCCTCAATAGATGAGATATTGCATTGTTATACTCATGATTCAGTATATATATATATATATATATATATATATATACCGAATGCGATGGATAAATTGTCGTCTAAATTACCCAATAATGAAAATTACAGTGACATCAGAGCTAAATTGACATCTTTAGCATCCAGGGGCACAGGAACCATCACTCTGATATTGAACTTAATGTGTTCATGATGACGGTCGTCTTTGAGTATAGAATCCAGAGGTTAGCAGTGAATATTTCGAAGACAGTAGGGAAGCGTTGTTCAGGTTAGCAGTGGATATCCCGGTAAAGTAGCACAGTGTAGTTCTTCTTTCTGTTCCTCTTCGCATGACAAGATGGTACTGGACATTCGGATAGAGTAAACAAAATGGCCGCCTTCATACACGGCAGATTGAATATTCTACGTCTTGTGATTGGTTAACCTTCTATTGGTGGACTATAAAGTGAGTCAAGTCATCTGGGCTAGCTCACTAGTACATATATATACACAAAAAACTGCAACACTTAATTATAAGAAGTTTGATCAATACCAGTTTATCGCCGCCTCAGCCACCAAAAAACCCCAAGTTCCCACAGTCAATGTAGTTGGTATACTTCTCTCTCCTAAAGCCTCGGGAAACTTACTATTTGTTGAAAAAATATCCGATCTCATAATCCTTTCTGAATTTAAAAGTAACCCTCAAACAACATTCATTGCTTGCTACTGTCCGACTAACACATATGACGAAAAACTAGTAGATGATTTTTTGCTCTAATCTGAAGAGAGTAACAGAAGCATCCACAATCACAACTTCCTCGTTATCTCAGGCGATTTCAATGGTCAAATAGAGGAGGGGTATGCTCCATTCATATATAATAAAGAAACTAACCGAAACGAGGAAAAACTGACAGACTTCGCTCAAGAGTTCCAACTCCAAATTACAAACACGAGGTTCATAAAGCATCCAAACCGTGTGTGAAGATTAAAATAACCATCCGGAACTCGATCACACATTGATTACATCCTCGTGAGAAACACGTGGAGGAACAGTTCGTAATGACCAGGCATAATCTTCCTGGTCTTCTCTCGATTCTGATCATAGAGTTGTTTCCCTACATGTTGTTCTTAGCCTAAGGTCATTCAAACCACCATTACCACACCCTATGAAAAAAGTCGATTAAGCCAAGGTATAATAAATAGAACTTACGCCGTTGCAGTAGAATCGTTATGAAATTGTCTCTGATCAATCTGATGACATTGAAATACGATACAATACCCTTATATCATCTACTAAAAAAATCGCACTCTCCAAACTGCCAAAGAGGGAAAAGTTACAGCATACCCCCAGCAGTTCAGCTGACCGTGTGAGAAAGGCAATGATTTGCAAAGAGTGAAATCGAACAAGAGCTAATTAGAAGTACTTTTAAAGATACCACCAAACTCAAAGATTACTAGATGTAGACGAAGAGTGCATCCAGGAGGAGGTCGACAAGATTATAAGACTGAATATGGAGAAACAACATACTGCAGCCTGTAAAACAATAAACATAATTACAGGAAGAAATGCAAAGCCTTCCATTCGGCTCAGAGGCGGTTTCGCCGAAAAGCGTAAAGCTAAATAGTTTGACCAATTCAAGAAACTTCTGGGAGAAACACCGCAAGTCAGTGATCTTCCAATCCCAATAAAACAAATATCCAATGGACTGGAAATAAACACCAAATCATTCACGCTCGATGAACTCAAAACAACACTCAATTTTTTTGCCAACAACAAAAGTCCAAGTTTTGACAATATACCGACATTGTTGTGGAAACATCCAATATTTCATGACGTCTTCCTTGAGTTTTGCAACCACACATTCATACACCATTCACCAACTTCAGCTTGGCTAAAGGGCAGTATAGACCTTGTTCCAGAAAAAAGTGATCTAACAAGTGCGGCAAACTATAGAGGTATAATTTTCATGCCAATTGCAGCAAGATTTTACAATAAACATCTGCTAAATAGCATTGTCCCTATCATCGATCCACCTCTCGGCAAGAAACAGAATAGATTAAGAAGAGGCCGGTTGTCAACTGATCAAATCCTCTCCCTTCGCTGCATACCGAAGGAGATGAAAAAGGTCAACAAAGAGATCAAAATCTGTTTTCTGGAATTTAGCAATATATTTGATTCCATCAACAGAGATCTCATGTTCAAAATCCTCCATCTCTATTGTATACACTCCAGAATCAAAATCTCCGTACAGAAACGCTACTGCCACCATTAAATCGCCTAATGGCGAGACTGGTACCTTTGAAGTTAAAGTAGATGTTCTACAAGGCGACACATTGGTTCCTTTTCTGTTTATAGTTGATTTGGATTATGCTTTGCGTATTTCTCTCGACAGCATGGAGGAAAAAGAACTCTTTTTGAAACATCACCAGAGTAGTTGGTACCCTCTACAATACTTGACTCACCTTGAATTTGTCGATGAATTTCAATTAATTACTCAATGTATCAAACATACAGCATCCTTGCTGCAATCTCTCAAGCAAGCAGCGAAGCATGTACGTCTATATAGCAATATAAGACAGAAAATATCACAACCTCCCTTCAAGCATCCGAGTTGAAGTCACTCAATATTACATCCATCAAAAGAGTTGAGAACTTCAAATATCTTGGATCTCACATAATAGATTCCCAAAATATTTCAAAATCCGAAAAGTTCTTGCATAGGATGCGTGTAACAAACTTTACAAGATTTGGCGTTCGACCTTTCCAGCCTTTTTAAAAGTCCAAACATTTCTAACACTGACTGAGCCAGTTCTAATGTGCATATCAGAAACTTGGACATTATCTGTTCGTCTTGAAAGACGAATGAATAGAATATATATGAATCTGCTTATAAAAATCAAGAAGATCTGTTTGAGATCCTATGCAACACTTAACACAATTTACGGAGAACTTAGATCAATCTTTTTTTTAAGTTCAAACAAAAGCGATTGCAGTTTGCCTTCTGCTAGCTCAGGACTCAGGGTGAGACATTAGGGATCTGGGGACGGCAATGCAGGACCGAGCAGAGGGGAATGGTTAATAGAGTACCCGACCAACCACTGTCAGGTCGAAGGATGATGATGATGATGATGATGATGACAAAGTGGAAAAATTCTTTGTAACGCGTTTCGTCCTCTGAAAGGACATAATCTGAGAAAGTAATAATTTTTATTGATACAAGAGGGAGAGGGAGATATAAACGTAAACGCTGTCGGTAATTATGTATCGAGGAGAAACGGTGAAAAGGTACGAATGCTGAATTTTAAATTTCTGTCAGTTTTATGACTTCTGGTGACAACGTGCCTAGGTGTACAGCTCAGTAGATCTCATTCTCAAAGATTTTGTTTTTAACGCTGTCGTGTTTAATATCCCAGAAGAAATTTGAAATGTTGTAAGAATTTAGTAGCAACATTACCGCAATTTATATTATCACATTATCTATTTATCATCTATCTATATAGGATTAATATGAGTAAAGGTTTATCAGCTGATTGATGTTACCTTCAGCGCCCTGACTCCAGAATTTTGTAGGCTGACCAGTCCGTCCACTTTTCAACGGTTATCAGCAACTCGCGTTTTATATATTTTCGCTTTTTTCTTTTTATGTACATTGAATACTGGTGTAATTTTTCTGTATTTTTTTGTGTTCATGTGTGAGCTTATGCGCGTTCGGCCATGCGCACGACTCTGGAGATGTTCAGTGGTTCCCGTGCTCCCGTCTGCGTGGATGTGTGTACATGGAGGGAGTCGTGATCATTTGCACTTGTTTTATTGTTTTTTTTTTTCATTTTACACTCACCCATTTAGCCTTCTATCCTTTTTTTTTTTTTTTTTTTTTTTTTTTTTTTTTGCTTCTTTCTCTTTTTTCTGACTATTGCTGATTTTGTCTAAATTTCATCTTTTTATTTATGGACATCCTTGTTTTTTGCTACAGAAGTATTTATGCTTTTATGTTCTTAACATAAATATTTGATATTAATGCTTAAATGATAAATCCAGCATATATATATATATATATATATATATATATATATATATATATATATATATATATATATAATGATAAATTAAGCAAACATCTTAAAAATCCATATTAATCATAAAAAGAGTTTTTTCGTAAATATTTAATGTTCATGCTCTAATTATATATATATATATATATATATATATGATAGTAATGATAATCATGCGTAAACGTTAAATACTTATATATACACATGCACAATCATACACACACATACGTATATACATACATGTACACATACACATAAATTTATATATCTGCACTAGTCTACTATTTTGTTTTTTAATTTGGTTTGTTTGAAAAATAAGTATTAAACGTCGGCAGTTTGATTTATAATTAATTTTATTATTGTTAGAATTTATGTGCATATATCTATATTTATACTCTTATGTATATGCCCACAGGAACATCTATTCACGTACGTATATAGGTATACGTATGTATATATAAGTACACTTAAACATGCGTACACGGGTACAGGTGCACTTTTGTTTATGCTTTGTTATTAATAACCTTGTGCTTAAATGATGAAGTTATTTATTTTTGAAATATTATTTTTGCAGATAGATAGATAGAGGAATAGATAAATAGATATAATATACACTCCGGTACACGCACCGCACGCACGCTGCACACCTCTATGTAATTGTTAAATAGTGTATATGTTTATATTGTTTCAGTTTTCTTGTTTAAGAATTTATTTTGGTTTATATAACTAATTATTATGCTTATTTTTTCCGCTAAGCATAATTTACAATTTTTACTGATAATACCGTATGGATCTGCTCTTTTTATAATTTCCCATTTGATTTTTCCAGGCATATTGTTTTATTTTTGGTTCCATATGTATTTCGATAGTGTTGTATTGTTTGTGTATGATTTTCTTTCGAATGACGTTTTGAAGTTATATTAAAAGTTTGTTTTTTTTTCACTATAGCCTGTAATTTTTTTCGTTTGTATTAATGCTATTATTTACGATAGCTTTGTATACTATGTTATTTGTTAAACATTTATTGTTAAGTGGGATTTTTTCTTTGTTTATGCAGTTACAACTAATGTGATTATTATGCTGCATGTTATTGTTGTTGTAAGTGTTATTGGTTTTGCTGAGTGCGTATTTATTGTAATTGGTTATTATTTTCTTCACGTTATCTATGCAGCTCTAACTTATTTTGATTTAATTCTTGTTGATATTTTTTTATATATTGCAGTTTTAGGGAGGTGTTTGTCAATTGTTTTGAAGATTATTTTCCCTATTTTTTTTTTATTGTATTGTTGTAGGGTTGAACCAAATTATATTTGTTTTACTGTTGTTTTTGTTTGAATTGTTTGCCTTTTTTATTCTACTTTGTATTAATATCTGCCGTTTCTTAGGGCTAATTTTTGTGTTCCTTTTTTTATTTTTATTGGATATTTTCAGGCAAACTGAAATTATTGAATTTCTTTTTTTCATAGATATGTGTATTGTTTAAATAAGCGGGTGTTTAGAATTTTAGCTAATGTACATTGAGTTGTTGTTTGGTCTTCTGTACGGCTTGTAGGTTCCGTTGTTAAGATTAAATATTATATCTAAGAAACTTCATATTTTAAATTTCTTTTATATCTCTTATAAATCCTCGGTTTTGAGGTTTTATTATTTGTTGTTTTATTTTTTCTGCAGTTCTGCCGTTGCAGTTAATTAGAATTAATGGAAAGTCGTCTCCGTATAAGCCTATACCTTTTTGTTAATAATATTTGTTAATTTATTGATTATATAAATGCCTATGAGTCTGCATAATACAAATATCATAGCTACCCATTGTTACATCAAAATTATTATTCCTATTGTTATTACCATTATCGGTATTATTTTGGTCCTTTATTGTCCATATATTTTTATTGTTATATAATATTGATTTTCCGTAGTGTTTAATTATATTTATGTCCTCATTGGGGATATTGATTTATTGTTTTGCCAAGTTTAATGCGTTGTTTAGTGTATGTTCATTAATACATGGGTAGAAATCTCTCTCTCTCTCTCCCTATCTCTCTCTATATATATATATATATATATATATATATATATATATATATATATATATATATATAATCAATTGAAGTTTAGGTTAGAAAATCTAGGAAAAAGAAAGTCAGTATAATACGATAAATAGTAACTATAAAAAGTCCCTTTTTGACAGAGCAATTTCCAAACTAATTATACAGGACTCTAAAGAAAATAGTTCTACACGTTCTTGGAATTAATATTGGAAAAATAACAATTTTGCATATATGTATGCGTATATAAGTGTGTGTATATATTTTTAGATATACATTTATTTGCATACTCACAGAGACACAATGATACACAAACACACACACCCATATATATATATATATATATATATATATACACACATATATATATATATATATATATATATATATATATATATATATATATATATATATATATATATAGGTGGATGTAGCTATGAGTGTGTGTTTCTTTTATTTGGAATGCTAGAGTTTAAAAGTAGAATAAAAGTAGTTTGCGATTTGAGATATCAACGTTAAACAGGTAAAACCATTTAAATATCTCGGAAGTGTTTTAACCAGGACGGAAATTGCGACACTGAAACTCGAAGGCCCAGCAATTGATCTCCAAATGCTAAGTATTAAAAAATAGGAAAATGTCCTTCGCAATACAGAATAGCGCTATTTAAATATTGCATAATAATAATCTTACTACAGAGAATACTGTACAATCCCCTCGCAGATGAAGAAAAAACTTAAGATAACTGAAACATGGCTCCAAAGATGCTTTCTGAGATGGCCAGATGTCAAACATGTGAGCAACGGGGAAGTTTCAGAGAAAATGTACCTACCCCCACCTGTACCTGTAACGGCATTCACCCGAGGTGGGTTGAGCCGGCTCCAAAATTGGAATTCCATGGGAATTTGGAATTCACAAGCAGTTCCCAACCCGCATGTACAGCACATGAGATTTGATTATAGTGGTGAAGGTTACGTGCAGGACCTTCCACACTTTTTGAAGGGATGATTACAGAGACCTGGTGCACTACGTGCCACAAGGGCCCCAAACAAACCTCCGTAGGTTTTGAATTCAGAGTTGTCCTTCTCCTAGACCAGATGCCATCCAAGGCTATAGAACTAGAATCCAATCTTGTTACGGTTTTTTGGGTATATACTGCCTATAACTAGTGAGCGAGTCAGAATGACTTATTTCCCTTTGTAGTCGACCAGTGGAAGGTTGACCAATCAGAAGCCGCCCAACACTGTATTCGTCGTGTATAAAGGCGGCCATCTTGTTTCCTCTACCGGAAGGACCAAAGGCGACCAGGAGAAGGATGAACTACACTCTGCTGTGATATCCACTGCGAACCTAAAGTACGCTTTCCTACTGTCTCCGAAATATTCACTGCCATCCTCTGGATTCAATACTCGAGGCCGACCGTCATGAAAATGTCTAACAAATCTGTCCTGCTATTTACCCATAGCTGGGGGTAGAAGAAGCGGATTCACACCTTTCCCTTTCTCACGTAAGTGAATGTAATGGATTCGACTGGAATTCGAACTCGGCTCTCCGATTCCTCAACCCAAGCCGTGCCTCCTCAGAGAAAATGGAAACAAAATGAACACTTATGCTTAACATTAGAAAGAGGCATTTGAAATTCCTAGGTCACATAATGAGAAAGGAGGGCTTGAAATTTTTAATCATAACAGGAGAGATTGACGGTAAGAGAAACAGAGAAACACAACGGATAAACTGGCGAGCTTGTGTAAATGGATGACAGAAAGGGTTTCTGAAGAGATAACAAAAAGACACAATTTATTAAGGGCTACAAAGGACAGAGAATTGTTCAGACCCATGATCGTCAACATCCGGAAGTATACTAGAAGAATGATTCATTTTTCCCATCCAATGTAGTTGACAGTGATTTTTCGAGTAGTTTTAAAATCCTTCCTATCTTTTTCAATATAAATAAAAAAAATAGTGATTAGCAAAGTTTGTAACGTGCAAAATCTTCAGCTACAATTTCTAAAGCAATCTAGTCTGAATGATATAATCCAAAATAACTTTAAAATTCTGCCAACGCGTTCACTCATCCGCCCCTTAAAATGAAATCGTTAATTAAACTGCCATCACCCCTATCGCTGTACAATTCGAACGGAACAGTAGGTTTCTAATAACTGTTGTAAGTGATGAACGTATCCCAAGCATTACTTCACACTTCCTGCTGATTGTCTGCAATTATTGGCTAATTATCCATCCGCTCGCTGTCATGCAAATTATTAACGTTTTCTGTAGGGTGGGCCTCTCGACGTACAACTTACTGACGGTATTACAGCAGTTAGGCAGCAAGGACTCATTTAAGCGATTTTGGCAGTTGATTACTTACTTTGCTCGTCCGGTGAGTGGTGAAATCTTTTAATTTGATATTTATTATGCTTAGTTGAGTAAATATACGAATCAGGAACTTACGAGTAAGCTAGATTTGTTGGTAAAAAAAAATGAGTTCCTCTTTCTAAAATTCTTTAGTGATGTTTTTAGCTTGGTAGCGAGCAGAGCGTCTGGAAAAAAGGCGGAGGAGGAGAAATTCAGTGGCTCATTGTAGCTTCTCCTTTACTGACATTTCCCTGCTGATGATAGTAAAAGTAACCAATATAGATCCCATCGGGGTTGTGCTGTTTATTATTACAAGAATGCCTTTCAATTGGTGAAAAGTCGGTTATTGACTTTCAGTGAGAAATCGAGACAATATGACCTCAAAACAGCCGATACGACCCGCTACGAAACAACGACTCTAGTCCAACCACCATCAGTTCAAACCACATATAATAACGTAACAATGGCACATTAAAATGCCTAGAAAGCAATAGTATTGAATAACAATTCTATGGAGAATCCAATGACTGAAAAACCTAGCTCGTCTGCCTAACCTAGCTCCGATTACCTCAATAAAAATACAGTGAAATTTGTTTCATGAAGAGTTATACCTCAATCTACGTCATTTACGACTAAGCTCGAAAAACAACTTAAGTTGGAATAACTGCATTAGAAACAGCAAATAATAACTCCCCACTGCCTGTTTCAGCACTTATGATATGTACATTTATTATTCTGAATAAAATAATTAATTTCTACCTTATCCAGTGATATAATCTTACGTTTACTATTAGCACTTGCACAGGAACATTTCTTTGGAGCCATGGGCAACAATGCATTTTAAATCACAACTGAAATGTAATTGAAAGGACGTCAACGGCCGAGCACAAATATAAACAAGGCTGAATTCAAAAAATGTGTTGCAGTGGAAAACAAGGCATGAGTGTCGTTTGTCGGCAAGAATGTGAAATACTAACATCTGCTAAACATACGTTATTATGCTGTTTTAAATTGATTTTTTTTATATATATATATATATATATATATATATATATATATATATATATAGTATACATAATATTATTTTTAAACTATTTAAATACGATTTTATATGTGTTTATGGTTATTTCGGTGATTTGAAATTTCTGATATTTTTATCTGACAACGTAAACTCGAGTAAAACGACGTAAGGCGAGTATTATTTTCCCATATAATATTTAAGAAAATGACTTAACTCGAAACAACTCAAGGTGAGCTATCACTGTATTTCTTTTTGATTTTTACAAAGGTTTCTTTATACTTTTTACTTAATTGTTATAGTTCGTTTTTACTACATTTACGAACTTCGTATACCGCACCTTTTCTCTATTTTTATATCAATATTCAGTAAGCCTCGAGATAAACTCAAGCTAGAAGCTTACTCTTTAAAATTGTAATGTCGAATGTAGTGTGATATTAATTAAAGAGGAAGTGGTTAGGCTATGATTTAAACTTTAGTTGAAGAGGCTAAGTTTGTCGTGTTCCGGGAAAAAGCTTCCAAAACCGGGTGGCTGTTTCTCAAAAGTAGCATTTAAGATGGGAATAGAACTTAGTCTTTCCATTTTCAATACGGAAGAGATTAATGTGATTCGACACCGTTTATGGAGATTGGAATCGAAATAAACTTATATATATATATATATATATATATATATATATATATATATATATATATATATATACAAAACTTTTCTGATGAGTCAATTTTCATATAATTCTTCCCGTCCTGGATATGACGATAAACTACATCCAACAGCAAGGTATTAAGGAGTGTCGAGCCACTTCTTAATTGTTGGTGTTTCCAGGTCCAAACTGACCCGGGGTGGTAACAGCTGTTAGGGTCCTATCTATGGGCAAACAGTTCACCCCTACACTTTGTTCGGAACACTATGAAAGTGTAAAAATATGTTTTAATAATATATACTTTGTAAAAATACTCTTACCAGCAATAAATTTTGAAGAAAATATTTATTACCAGCAATACACTTATGAAAAAATATTACCAGAAATAGATTTTTTTGAAGGAAAATATTACTAGCAACATATTCAAAAAAAAAAAAGTACCAGCAATAACAAATTGTCGGCATTAAATAACCAATTGTGGTTGATATGCCGTAAAACAAACCAAACCAATCATATACTTCCACTTAAAAACCACAATGTGATTTTTACTTAAATGTGTTTCTTTGCTTAAATAACTTTTACGAATAGTCTTCATAGTCGGCATGTTTCTTTTCTATGTTTACATTTTCGAAACCGGCTTCTCATAAAAGTGTTCTAGCGATCATCATCGCCATCACACACACATACATACATACATACATACACACATACATACATACATACATACATACAGATCATAGTGCAAGCATGCATTGGATAATCTCAAAACTAGCTTGGCGATTGGTCAATTCCGACCAATCAAATCGCCTGCACGGGTGGAATAATTTTCCCGCGCACAAGCCTTGGAGCCTGTCACGTGAGACACAACCTTATATAGACAAAACACGAATAAGCCTCTCTCGTGTTCTATTCATTTACATTTTTCCTTGCTGCCAAGATGTAATCTTCAAGAGCTCCCGTCTTAACCGTGCGGTCAGACGTTAAAGAACATTGCCAACAACTCTTACCGACTTTCTCGCAAGTCGCCAGTAGAGTTCAGCAAATTTCGCCTGTTCACACAAATCTACGACTTTACTCACAACATTTCAAACACACACAGACACAGATTTTAGTAACACATTATACATATCTCTCTCAGTGATTCAGGCAAGTTCATGAACCAGCACTCTATTAATTTCTCAAAACAACACATTTCTTAATTAACTGTATTCTATTCTAACAGCAGACTCTTTCAACATAGAATCCTGAACATTCTTATTCAAGAGAAACTCTTTCGAACATTCAGTCCTAAATCAGAATACAGTTGAAGGGAATTTTTCTTTTCTTAATCGTTACACTTCATTGCATGATTGTTTTGTATGTTATATTTCAATATATATGTATTTGTTGATCCCCATATGGATTTTCGTTGGTTTTTCTTGAATCGTTAAATGTACAATAGATATATGCGCTTTGAACACGCATCTGAGTATCACGATGTCGGTTGCTTTGTTGAATAAAAATGTAAGATTGTAGAAAGAGAGAAACATCTGAAATATAACTGGATGGACGGAGAGAATAAATTAAAGATAGAAGAGGGTGGGGACGAGTGAAGAAGAGAATTGTGGAAAGTAAAAGAAAAGGAAGGATAATTGCTACTCTTGATAAAAAATAGAAATATATTTGTTTTTACGAATTATTTTATTCCAATAAGATTTTAGCATCCCGCTACTAATTTCTTATTAATGTTGAATTTTGTACTATTTAGCGCAAAAATGTAGATCAAAAGCTTATTCAGTTTCATAAAGTTTTTCAGGAAATATCAGCTTCTAATTGGTCAATAAACACACAAATAAGCGTTGCAATCCAACCACGTACAAATATTTTTCCATAGCGTGACAAAGTCAAGTTTTTCTGCCAATTTTCTGTGAGCCTGTCACGTGGTTACATCAATTATAAATAGCAGACACGAGCTTGCTGCTCTCTCTGTCTCTGTGTCTCTCTCTCTCTCTCTCTCTCTCTCTCTCTCTCGCTACAAGATGTAGTTGTAAAAGGATTCCTGTCTCGACCATGAGCGGTCAGACATTAAAACCATATTCACGCATGCAAGTACGTACGAATTTTTCCAAACAACATTACAAACATACAGAACATTTCCAGACATGCAACAAGAACTTTTTTTTATTTGAAATACTTGTCAGTTCATTTAGCATTTCTGAGCTTTATAATTCATTCAACTTTTGTGAGCTCAGATAAAAATATTAAATCAGTCAAAAGGAAGATAACATCAACAAAATATTAACTTCTACGCATGGACATCATTACACAAAATAAATACAAATGTTATTGTTTTAAAACCATCTTGTTCCTTCTTGTATTTCATATTTTGTGGAAATTTTACGTTAAATATAAATCGTGTGGCCATGTTAATTACAGACATGTACAGATGGCCTATTCTTATAAAAATACATCAACAAGATAATATTTCATTATTTTTGTTAGGTATGATCATTTTTTTCATCATTACACTCCAGGAAAGGAAATAAAACCAAGAAGGATATGAATCAATAAAAGAAAACGTTATTAAGGAGAGAAAACAATAAAAGAACTGGAATTAAGAAGAGTGAAAATAACGATTGATATTGCATTAAGATTTCTGAAGATCATAGTTGGCCACAAGACAGTTCCACAATCGAAAAGTAGAAGTGAAGAAACAGTTAGCATTGAGTTTAAGGCTATATCGAACAATTTCAACTGTAAAATTATAAGACCTAACTGCTGACCTTGTATTTCTCTTAAATTTGTAAAGTCATGATAGAAAAGAGAAAAGCACATCAGAATAATTATCGGGAAAATCTTTATTGGAAAGACACTTGGAATGTACTTTACGGTGATGGGAAGTTGACTAAAACAGGGATGCTCTTGCTCACGTTTGTTTCTCATTGCCTTTTTTTGCTTTTTGTTTCTTTTTTTTTTTTAAATCTCTAATCATGACATTCATAAAACTACATTTGTTCGCTCTTATTATTTTTATTTTTTTAATAAATTTTCTGTTTGCTCTATTCAACATGTACGAAATTTACAACTTTACGTTCATATTACACAATGAAAGTATAATATAACCTTACATCTTTCTAAGAAGCCTTTGTAATATTTACATATCTGTAAAATAAAAATCTATTATTTTATTTTTTAATAAGTTTCATACAGTACAAGGCGCAAGAGACATTCAAGATAGAGGATTACTATGTAGTTTTGTATAAGCGCAAGAAAAGGCAAGAAGTGCAGTTCATGAGTTTATGTAGTAAAGATAACAGTTAACCCTCGATATGAAGAAGTCAAGATTGTAACAATTGGGAAAACATCCTCTTGGGAGTCGGTTCCACAAAGCAGAAGTACTTCGTAAGAAGCTGACTGAGTGTAACTTACTTCTTACCAACACGAGGGTTATGATTTATCCTCCTGTACGTGGCATGTCATGGAAGAGCTTGTGACTTTCGGTTCGTGGGAAAAAGGTAGTTGTGTGGAAAATACTTCATCATCCACAAGTCTATGTTACGACATTTTGTCTATCAAGACATGTAATAATAACACAGATATGGCAAGCTCCATTTTTGGCCCAGAAAGGGCAACAATACTTACTGGAACGAAGCTGACCTTTTTTCAATAGACGTTCAAAACAACGTGGGAGCGAGCCTTGGGTGGGAACATCCATCCTTCATGAAAGAGACTCCGCCCTTCGGCGTGACAAAGAGAGTTCATTGAACAGTTCAGTATAGCTTTATTTACAATATGATGAGCAACCTTCAAGTTGACGTGAAGAAATCTTATTACCTAATAAGTTATCGTATTTATTCTAAATAAAAACAACGCTTAGAACCTGAAATTAACGTAGTATATACACTATTGTGAAAATTAATTGAAACAGAACAAATAATTCCGTTATTATTAATTTTTGTTTCTTACTTCGTATATCCATTACATGAAGTATTTCCTTGCGGATTGAGCAGAGATTCTCGATTGGATTAAAATCAAGACAGTTTCCAAGCCAATCGATAGTACTTTGATTTTTTTCACTGGTAAGTCTTGCCATTGTGTTCATGCAGTGTTATAATTATCGCTCGCTTCCTTGGAGTAACGTATATCGCAGATAATGACCGTAGGACAACTAATTGACAATTGAGGTAATAGTGTCTGGGTGTGACGAAAATCTGATGCAATCACGGATGAAGCAATATTTCTCAAGGCCAAACAAATTTCATCATACACACCGAAAACAGATTCATATTACTGCACACCATTGCAAATGACTTAATCTGAGGAAAAAAACAGATGTCATGGCAGTAGGTGTAAAACTGACCGTATGACGAAAGAAATGAAACTAAAGCGGTAGTTTCAATTAATTTGCACAAGGGTGTATTAAGTGGCTTTAAATATTTGTTTAATACCGGTGTTATTATGAAGACAATGATGTGTAATGACATATGACATTGGTGTCATTTACCGTTCGTCAAATTTTTTAGTTTTTTTTTTTATTTTATTTTATTTTATTTTTATTTTTTATTAAATTTGACTTAGATTTTTACTGCGATTACTGGAAGAAATAGAAACTTGAAAAGTTGCTTTACCCAAATTGTACTGAGAAAGAGACAATTACAGACAGGATGCTTCGGATCAACATTCATCCATTATTAACACTGATTGATTTGACGATAATGGGATTGAGTTGACGATAATGGAAGAGTTTCGGCTTTTCTTATCAACCAATTATATCTCTTACTTTTTTTTATACTCTTTCAATACCATTTTGATTCAAAGCTAATTTATAAAGAATGTGGCTGTGTCTAGTTAGAAGGTAAGGTATTAATATTTATCCTTGTGGAATCAGTGAACTCGGATCGAATTCAAACTGAGTCAATATTACTATCGCCTTGAGAATAGCATGCGTCAACATCTTTCATAATTTTTCTCATTCTTGATCATTCAATCTTGTTCGTTGGAGAAGTTAATATCATTTTTGAGACGTTGACATTTTTTAATCAATTCACCCCAAGAAGGTGATTATGTCAGTAAGACGGAACGGGCTACCGGGAATTAAACAGAATAAAACTACCTTAAAAGGAATCGGAAAGCCTATTCCAAGCAAGGTACAAGGTATAAACTTCTCCTTCTGTACAAAAGATTGGAGAAGCGTGTGACTCGGACCATAGGAATAGCTGAAATAAATTCGTGTGTCCATATATATATATATATATATATATATATATATATATATATATATGATAAAAATATAGTTTTCAGATATGCTATATTTATGAAGTAAATTGCTACATATCAGAGATAGAGCGTATATAAATATAAAGGTGTATATTGAGATCAACAACTAACGCAGATAGTTGGTTACATTCAGAAACGCAATCGTCAGGCCATAGTCGAGGATTGCGTTATCCGGGCTACTGGCGTATTTCGCATAGAAAACGTTAAAATATCCCGTTCTTTCTGACGCCCGACGATAGCCAAGGAAATCTCAGACAGGCCAAATCGGTCGGTTATTGATCCCGGTTTGAAGCAATCGGACGTGTAGCCACACTGAAGAGCTGTGATGCAGCGAAACAATCTATCTGTGGATGACAATATATATATATATATATATATATATATATATATAATGATAGCAACAATATATATATATATATATATATATATATACATATATAATGATGAGAGCAAATATATATATATATATATATATATATATATATCTTCTATGTGCTATACTGCTTGTGGGAGATGAGAAATTCTAAGAATATACAGGCTATCACTAAACTGAGTGGCGATCCCATTGTTAATCCAAACTTTTGTTTGTAACAATCATTATGAAATGTGCAGTAGTATTTATTGATGATGAGACGACAGGTATTTATTATTTTGGATGTTAGTAGAGAGAGCTTAATCTTTGCGTTAGATGCTTTTTAAAGTGATATAGGTATTTTTCAACTGGGACATCAGTGTAAAGGGATTTCATATCTAGACTGGCCATGCGTTTTTCGATGATTTAGCTTATTTTTTCAACTAGACGACCTGAATTCTTTATATGCGATGAACTGATTGTTCCAAGGAGAGTGGTTAGAATTGTTGTTATGGCTCTCGAATATTTATTGGGGTGCTGTCTATTCCTGACATCATTTCTTGGAATTTGGTCGATTCTGCTTTTTTAACAAATATTTTACACAATCAACATATTTTCTTTATATATGATGGTCTGCATATATACCCTCGTGATAATGATAACCTGGCCTAGGAAATCAACTAAATACAGTCAAATACACAATGGAATTTACATATGAAATGGAAGATATCAAGCTACACCGCGTTAAAAACAATTTAAAATTTGGTGTCCACCGGAAATCAAACAACAAAAACAGCCTGATAAATTTCTATTCCCATTATAATAACAAGATAAAATCTGGAATAATCATCGGATACTGCCTAACTACACTAAGAATATGCAGCTCAGATTACACTGAGAATAATTTCAAACTTCTCAAGTATCCTAATTATTTTATATTCAATATGAAACAAAAGGACCATAAAATATTAAAAAAAGAAAACGGCCCCTCCTGAAAAACTTACTGAATAAAATGATATATTATCTTGCCTACTAATTCTATCATATCTACAATCGGAAAGAATCTATCTAAACTCAACATAAATGTTGTTACTACTACATCTAAAACAATAAAAGACTTAGAAAAAAGACAATGAAAGACTTAAACGAAACAACATGCTAAAACCTGAAGGAGGGTTTTACTCCATCGTCTGTAATAATTGTCACAAAAATACATAGAAGAAACCTCAAGCAATCTAAATAAAAATTTATATGAACAGAAAAGAGATATTTTACAAAGTAATACATCAAATTCATGAGTGGGCCACGTAACGAGACTGACAACAACTTTGATATAAAAAAAAATTCTACTCTGATCAAAGGAGAAAATAATTTACTACGGCATAGATATCTAGAGAGTACTGTAATCGCATGGTTATCTATTGTAAATTTGTGCCCTGTGTATCAACAATATTTAAATATATATATATATATATATATATATATATATATATATATATATATATATATATATATATATATATGATCAGAATCTGATAGAAAACGAAGATAAAACGAAGCTTTTATAAAATTGCCACATTTTAAATTGAAAAACGTTATCCTTTTTTCTTTATTTCATCAAATATACACGCACACACAGGCACAAACACACACACACACACACTTAGAGAGAGATAGATAGATAGATAGATAGATAGATAGATAGATAGATAGATAGATAGATATTAGTTTATTTCACAGAAAACGCGATATCTAAGTTTTAAAATGAATTTTAAAAATTGAAAAATCTTTCTTGAAGCTATTATTTTAGATTTAATTTCAAGCTAATCGATTAAATGTAATATGTCGAATGAGGAACATAATTTGCTGTATTTCAAAACTAATTAAAAAGCAATTTAAGTTTTATTTTTCCTATAATAAGTGATTAGCGCCATTGTTAACTGATTTTATCGCAATGTTATACTCTTTGTTAAAAAATCTTCCAAAAATAAAATATACTTTTCTGAAACTTAATTTTAAGCATATTGGTTGATTTAACGTTTAATTAGTCTGATTTGATAAACATATTACCTACTTTAATTTTGAATATCACAGAAATCCATTTTTAAACACAGTAGTATGACAGCGCGAATGTGTCATGGAAGTTGTCCAATGTTTTTCTACGGTGACTATATCTGTAAAAATATTTAAAGAATATAAAGTGGACGCTTTTTATATAATTTTTTAAGTGTTTAATAATATTAAAAATTCAAGGAAATATTCTCCTCTATATGATGTTCTATTTAATTTTATACACTTCGGCTTAAAATGAGTTACCGCTCATATATTCTGAAAAAGTAATCTACAAAAAGTGACTCCTTTATACACATACAAACAAATACAAAATCTTTTTTTTTAAATATTGGTGTTTGATGAATTGTACTTTGCTTTTCCAATTATGATTAGGAAATATACTTTTTACTTAATAACAATATCACCAAAATGGGACAAAGTAATACAGAAATTTAAAAGATGTAAAACTTTTTAAATCATTCTAAGTAAAATTTTAAACAAAATGAAAATAATTCTTGTAAATATTCATTATTCATCGAAAAGTTTACTTAAGACAATAATTCCCATAATATGTTGTATTCATAAAATCATTTAAAGGATTCTCTAATTAAATAATCTTTTACTCTTATTATATTTTTATTATATGATTCAGAGCAAATGTTTGGTGACTGGTGATGATTTAAATTCTCCAAGGCCTTCTACTTATAACTAATATGAATATTAAGATTTACATATTTAATTTCTCGAAATTTCATAAAATTAAATATGTAGGGTTTAAAATATTTTTTAAAATATTTTTACCAACATTTTTCAAAAAGAAAAAAATCTGAAATAATTTCCTTCATTTATGATTAAGTATTGACAGTTGGACTAAAACCGACAATTATTTGATTTTTCGAATAATTTTCAAATCAATGTCATTTTAATGCAAAAGACGCTAAAATATTCCATACGAAATTTTATCCCCACCTCACCGATGGCGCAAAAATTATTTTTAACCAAAATTTTGAATGTTATACAAAGGATTAACAAATATAAAATTAAATAATCAAATACACTTTAATCTGTCTTCTTACTAATAAAATATTGATTTTGATGATAAAACTTTGTTTTTATAAAGTTTGGAACATTTTTTTAATAAATTTATGCTCTTTTCTTAGGGAATTTTTTGAAGTCCCTAATATATATTGTTGTGGTAGGATCCACCTAATTTGCATAGTGGAATACCGACCATATAAATATGGTTGGTACCGGGAAGAGAGGGAGGAATCAAGAGATTCAACCAGAGACTCTGCCCGACTGCGACTCAGTCAACACATTCTCCAGGAACGGTCTTACCAGGAATATACAAAAGACTATATGTAAATATTTTGTACACTTTCTTGTTTCAATGCATTTTGTTCTAAGTACATTTTGTGTTGCATTATTATTCCATGCATTAGTCAAGTTTCAACATATATATATATATATATATATATATAGTATAACAGAAACAACAGCAGTCCGTGTCTGTTTCGTAACTGGATTCTGTTCTCATTCCATATGTGTCGCAGATGAAGGTCTTGAAAGCAAGTATGTTGTCACTTCCTGGCAAGTTAAGGTTCACCTTAAACAATCCACGCCATCGTCACTTTCTTCTACTCTGATTTTATTTCACATTCAACAAACTCTTGCAAAGGCAAACGGCGAAAAGGAATAGATAACAGTAGCATGAAACGGGTAACTTCTAATTCTGAACTCGCACGTTGGCGGCAAATTTAGTCATCAACACCACCATCATAAAGGAAGCGATCAGCAAAGAAGAAATTAAATTCTTGGATACAAGATAAACGGAACGATTATATTGATGCTAATTTTCTTTAAATGCTGAGTTGAATTATGCCATCGGACTACCTACTTCAAACAAATGTCCTTGGAACGCCATATATCGACATTTTTCGTCTAACCTTGTGACAGCCATTCTAGTTTAAGTATTTCTCTGAAATTAAATACTGGAGAAAGTAACTATTCTTTCACAAGACGTCATGGTAATAGATTGAAAACGGAAACTGTGGAAAACCATGACCCTTTTTTCAAAAACCCGGGACGTGAATTCTGTTCTGAGATGAGCTACATCGTACAAATACCACCGTAAAAGGTTTTAAATCAATTTCTTCATCCGCCGCCAAGACTTAAACAGCAGAATATACTGTGTTCTCCCGCCTTGGGTATCAGCCAGCCTAGATGATGGACTGATTTGAATGGAAAACAGTGGAGAACTACTTCACAATCTTTCTTAAGAAATTTTCCATATCACAGAAAATGGTATAATTAGCCGTTTCCTTATAAGGAAACATCTGCCATTCCTTGACCCAACAGCCAGTATTATTGCCCGTCGGAATTTATAAAATCATTCTCTTAAGCCAATTTTCAGAAAAATAGGTTTCTATCGTCCAATAGCTGTTATCGCTCATCCCTTCACTCATGAGACTTTATTTCCTAACCTTTTTATTTGAAGTAGGGTGAAATGTCAACATCTTGATTATGTCATTGCTTTATCTTTGAGTAACATGTAGTATCAATTTTAGTTGTTGCTTTTGTTGAAAATCCTCAAAAGCTTATTTTCTCTAATTTAGTACAGTTCTTTCTTGGTGACTCTTGAAGGATTGAGGAAGGGTTGTCTTCAATGATACAGGTTTCTTCCGCTTAAAGCTATTTTAACAATTGATCTTAGAAAGCGGTCGTGTACAGCTGACAGTTTAGATATTTTTGAACGGATTTATCGCCACGAGTAACACATGGGTATGAAGGTTTCGATCTGACATGATAAAAAATTACTAGAGTTTTCAGGGCAGTAATGTTTTGGTGTTGTACATAAACTGATATATAGCCAAAGTTGGGCACCTCGACGTGGTGTAATGGTTAGAAAGTTTGTCTTGCTAGATCAATTACGACTGAGTAGTGAATTCGATCCTCACTGAGTGGCTCATACTTTGGACCTTGTGTCACATCTAAGACGGGCTTAGAAACCAACTATGTAACCGAAGTTTGATCTGAGATTTTCACTGTATAATATTTGCGATTAATACTCTCCATTTATTAAATGTATTGACAATGATAAGGATTACGTTAAAAAATAAATATTTGTTGCATGAAAAAAGGCTTAATGGCTTGGGGATAGAGAATATCATTTTGCATACACCGAAGTTGGTACGTACTGCCTTGGAAAAGAAATCAATATTAGAAATACTTCATAATTCTTTCTAGGATCGAACACTGAACACTTGTGTTGGAAGGGTATATTGAGTTATCTTAGTTAATATCCAGGCCGCTCTGTTACAATTTGATTTATTCTACAGCTACAAATTTGCGTGTTAGTATCTTTGGCAATATATGTAATGTCTCATTTGAGAGAGAAGATCAAAGTTTTTTTATAATATTTTAAAAAAGTATCCTAAATTGTTTTGGCGTGAGTTGGTACAGTTTTCGTTTATTGAACACGCATTCATTGCGTGCAGAGTGTCAGCTTATTCGTTCGTTCTAGTGCGACTAATCGCGTGTATGAATCTGGTTATACTTTGCAAGTCTTATACATTTTGGTTTCATTGGGGAAACATCAGTCTCTTCCCTTTACTAATGGTCAAATAACACTTTGTTACGAATTAATCGAGACCAAAATTACTAATATTTTATTCATTGTCATGCATTCTACTATTTTTCTTTTTCTTCTGACCAGACTGTTGAAGAATCGAATTTTTAACGCTTCGGCGCAGTTAGCTGTAAGTAATTCTAGTCTTGGGTTTAAGAATTATTAAGAAATGATTTTATTTACTAAAGAGCGTAGAATTTGGTAAAGAGGAACATAAGAAGTAAGTAAGTGTATGTAAGTGTAAGTCTTGTCTCACTCAGTGCCGTAGTCACATTTCTTTGGAGGTATCCTCGAAAGCAAATGAAAACATGGTTCTTGTAAAATATTCTAAATGACAAAATACCTAAGCTCTGTTTCATCTTATTTATTATAAAGGAATAGAAAACATAATTTTGCAAGTTCTTCAAGCCATTCACGGGGATGCGACGGTCTAAAAAACGCTAACTGATTGTAACTAGTAAACACAAAAGAAAGAAGAAAAAAAAACAAAGTGAGTTTTCAGCCGGCCAAAGGCGAAATTAGCAACGAAGAAAAAAAAATTCTAGATTATATTTAACAATTTCAGACAATGAAGCACTATGACGCAAAAGTTACTGAGTGTGAGATAATATGAGAAAAACAAAAACATTATTAAGGAGATAGAACACTAAATGAATTTACATTTTTGTACATTCGATTCAACTGGAAAGCAAAAACGCAGAAAATATTAGTAAAGAAACTGTTAGCATAGACATTACGCTTACACTTAGCCATTTCAAATATAAAATGATGAAACCTAGCTTCCAATCTAGTATTGCGTTCAAAAACGTAAAATGAAGGTAACAAACAAAATCTCATCAGAATAGTTATTGTTGAAACTTGACTAATGCATGGAATAATAATGCAACACAAAATTTACTTAGAACAAAATGTATTGAAACAAGAAAGTGTACACAATATTTACATATAGTCTTTTGTATATTCCTGGTAAGACCGTTCCTGGAGAATGTGTTGACTGAGTCGCAGTGGGGCAGAGTCTCTGGTTGAATCTCTTGATTCCTCCCTCTCTTCCCGGTACCAACCATATTTATATGGTCGGTACTCCACTATGCATATTAGGTGGATCCTACCACAACAGTTAAGAAAACATTTGAAGAAAAGACACAGGAAATGTACGTTCCAGCAGTTGGAAGTGAGTGAAGTCGAGTTGTAATGTCGGTACCAATAATATTGCAGATGTATCGTTGGATTTTATCAAGATATCTGTATACATACTAAGCATTTCCTTTTAGTTACTAATAATTAGTAAAAAAAATCGTAATATTTTGCTGTTTTTATTTTATAGGAAATTCATCAGCATCCTTTCTAGAGGGTTATTTGAAAAATATCCAAATTATTTTCATATTCATAGATAAATAATCAAAACTATTTTCTTGATGTCAGTTCTAAAACTAAAAGACCATTTTCTTACACAGAGAAATGTTTAAAATCGTTTTCTCGTTTGTTAATTGGAAGTTTAACATTTAAAAATATATTTCTTGCTTGATTGTTTGTCGAAATTTAATACATCAAACATTTCTTTCGTGGTTAGTAACATCACACAGTCGGTGTAATATTCATTTTTTTTTATTTTTATGACGAGGAAATATTCTGGAATTTCTTCCCCAGTTTTTAATATAAAGAAAAACGTGTGAAATTCCATTGTTTTGTTTTCCTGGAAATTGTTCTGATAAACTTTCCTCTTTGGTACCTAGACTCTATGAATTTAAACGAAGTACTAGTTTGGCAAGAAGGTTAAATCATTTTACAGTTGAATTGGCTAAATTTAACTGTAAGTTCAATGATAACGATTTCTTTTCTCGCACTTACCGTTTGTGGAATTCTCTTCCGGCGTATTGCTTTCCAATAAACAATGATCTTCAGATATTTAAATGCAATGTCAATCTTTATCTTCTGTCTTCTTAATTCATGTCCTTTTATTGTTCTTGCTTATTAAAAATGTTTTCTTTTCTTTTTATTTTCTTTCACACTGAGTTTTAGTGGCTCTGTAGCCTCTTTTCAGGTGAAATGATTTAAAAATAGTAAATTGTGTATTTTTAAATATTTTCTTATACTCTGTGTGTTAACCATTGTATCAGGGTTATCACATTTAATTTAAATTTTTCTTTTTTGAAAAAGTAAAATATTTCTTCGATAATCCCTTAAATTTCTTTCTTATCAATCATTAAAGTTGTATTTCAGTCTTTTTTTCCATTTTCACTTCATTCTTATGTATATATAGGTACGTTTTATATAGTGATCTGCTAAAAAAAACGCTATACCTAAGGTTTAAAATGAATTTTAAAAAATGAAAATCATTCTTGAAGCTTTATTTTAGATTTAATTTGAAACTAATAGATTTTTTTTTTTAATATTGCCAATAAGCAAAATACTTAATTGTATTTCAAAACTGAATTAAATTGACTGGATTTTTTTTTTTTTTTTTTTTTTGTAATTTTCTAATTAAATTTTTTAAAAAAATGAATATTCTTGCAAACATTTATTATTCATTAATAATTTTTAAGATTATAGTGTCCTTAATATATATATATTATTTATAAAACCAATTAAAAGCTTTTCGAAATAAATACCATAGTTTCAATGCATGTTTCATTTTATGATTAAAAATGAAGAGGCTGAAATTTTAATTTCTCGAAATTTCATAAAATTAAGTAGAATTAAAAGATGAAAAAAAAATTTACCAAGATTTTCTAAAAAAAAAATTTTTTTTTAAATTTTAGTTATTTGTGAATAATTTCTGAAAATCCGATATTTTTTTTTTATCATTTTTCTTAGAATGTCAAAAACAATGTTTTTAACGCCAAGAAAGACGCTAAAATTCCTTATCTTTGGCCCACCCACTGACGCAAGAAAAGCACGATTTTTAACCAAACCTAGAAAAGATTAAAAAATAATAAAATGACACAAAATAGTTTGATCTATCCGCTTAATATATCTGGACGATAAAACTTTGATTTTATCAAATTTGATGCCATTTTTCATCATGGTATGCTCTATTTTAGAAAGCTTTGGTGGTACCCAATTTTATATTTCAATGAAAATAGTGGCACTATGTTGCAGAAGCTTCTCTTTTAGAATTTAGTCAACTGTGTGTTCAATGCTGATATTAAATTAAACCCATTCTACTTAACATACACTTCAATGATCTAGTAAGGCACGAATATATCAAAAAGATGAAATAGTCTTCCTAATTCTTAGATGAAGATTTGCCAACTATTATGTATTTTAACTAGTATTCTTTAATCTTATTGATTTTTATTGTAATTTGGACGTCATAATATGCGATTAGTATGTACTGGGGAGTTAAGCGGTCATATATGTGGGGATGTGATCGCAGAAATTGGCTGACAGCCGTGACTGGGTCCTTCTGTTTATGTGGGTGTTGCGGAGTCCTGTTGCCAGACATGAGGTCACCTAGAAATCAGCCTCTTGATCCAGGGCAGCACTACCTCCTCAGTGTATTTGATGTAAGCATCCGTGATGAGCCTGAGGCCCTCATCAACAAAATCGGGAGTTCTTTTCTTATCAGAATGATCAGAGTTTTCCAAACTGCCGTACCTACGAAATTACGATTAGACGCATCTGACAATTTCCTAATCCTCTGTACCGCCCTCAGATTGACACCCCTCAAAACTCTGAAATGTCGATGTTGAAGCTTCCTGGGCGAATGCCAAGCAGTACACCAC
>CAHIKZ030004056.1:2355000-2622500 GCA_903632075.3 Acanthosepion pharaonis
ACACGCCTAGCATGGGTAATATCTTTTTATGTCATTATATCGCCCGTATGTCATTCAAATATCCGCCGGGCCGCCGCTGGCTACGACATATATCTCAGTCATGGGCTAAGCAGGAACAGGCTATCATCTCTGTCTCGCTCAGGTAGTACTATCTCTGTCTCCGAGGTTTAAGCAGGAAATGAGTTCCACCATCACGATTTAAATAGTGACTATTCTCACCAGCTGGCTGTCGTCAATTACAGGCTGTCAGATAACCATCAGGCCAATTTAGGGTGTCCATAATTCCGTCCTATAAATGTGGAGATAATTGCTTTCTGTTTGTTATGCTGAAGTATTTTTATTTACAAATATTTATCAGTAGTGTAGAGAGACCACAGTTGTTTTCCCTTAGTTTGAGCCCATGGGAGTTTTGGCCCTTTTAGAGAGTAGAACTCTTCTGTCCTTTTTTGTCTTTGCCTACGGTTTTTGAAGGAACTGCCTTTTTACCTTCCTGCTTACCAGGGCGTCCACACACATGGAAACTGGTCAACATGTGCACGGCCTAGCAAAAGAAAAAAGTAACTTCCATTCACATATCTGCAGACTATCAAAGGCCATAAAGTTGGTATGTTATTTTTTTCCTCGTTCTGTAAACACCCTCGTTCCTTTGAGACAATATCGACAATCATTTGTGTTGGGACATACGTTAATCTTTTCAATATATGTATGTAAGTTGTTTGCCTTATTAAATGTTTTGTTTGTTACGCCCGCGTATTTCGTCTTTCTGTATTCGTATTTAGTGTTAGTGTATCAATGGCTACACTAATACTAATATTAGTATCGGTGTGCTACTGGAAGGCTAAAACATGTTATTCTTCCTAACACGAAATAGTCGGTAATCTCTGTGTGGCAGATACCACCATATTAATAGTAGTATTAGTGATACTAAGGTTTTTTGATTTGTAGCCTGTCAGTTATTATTGACTATTAACAATTATTTATTTCTTTAATTTTTTTCTTTTTTTAAAGCTGCTAGGAAAGTGAGTTCACTGTGTCGTGTATGACAATGTTTCTCGCAAAAATATATCTTGCACATGTATAAGTCTACTATTCGTCAATGCATTAAATAGTGTATTTTGCTTCTGTTATATATTTAAGCATTTTAGGTAATAATTCAAGGAAGAATCTGCAATGTTATTGGTCGTGACATGGCATTTCGGTTTCAGTCAAATTCCCACTGTCGTAATGTATCTTACCTTTAGCTTTTCTATAAATATTTTCATGGTAATTGTTCTGATGAACTTTCCTCTTTCTAGTTAACTAAGCTAGGCGATATATGCTCTTGTCCCCTTTTATTTCTGTCCCCTGTTTTCTTTAGTTTAATTTCCCATCCGCTCCCTCGTTAGGTGATGTCAGTTCTCTGGTGGATGCGGGCATTTTTCGTTTAGGGTGTGATTTTCGTATTTGTTGTTGTGTTTGAATGAGTGAATGCTTAGGATAAATGAATGTCTTATATCATTAAAGTCCTTCATTGATTTCGTCCGCATTGATTTCTTTCTGACACAGTTAAGGATTGCGGGGGGTTCTATTACTAACGCTATTTTGTTTAAATTATTCTATATTTTTCGTTCATTTTTTGAATAATTGCACATAGGCTCACGAATTTCTTTACTTTTTCTTCCGCTGTCCTCTGAATTTGAAGGGAGATGTTGAAGGAGGTTATTATTATATCTCACTCACTACATATTCACTCAACCATGTTATGTTGTCTTCCTTCCGCTTTCATTGCTTTGGGGACATTTCGCATCAGTTAATCTCTACTACTCATTCGCTTTTCTGTGGTGTATCCTTTTCTTATTCACTTAATTAGATTATATTATTGTCTCTTCCTAACCGACCCTGAATTTGAACGCACGACTGTCAAAAAACTGCTTATAGCTTACTGGATTAAAGACTACAGATTACAAAGATATAACAGATACGATAATGGGCACCTCAAGCTGGTGTAATGGTTAGCAAAGTTGTCTCGCTCGAACAATTGCGACTGAGTAGTGAGTTCGATCCTCACTAGGTGCCCCATACATTCGGCCTTGCGCCACACCTGAGCTAGCTTGGAAAATCAGTATAACAGATACGATATTGGTCCTTAGCATTAAAAGTGGAATGAGAACAATGTACATACGGACAGTGAATAAAGGGTTTAGTCTAATATTTTGAGAAGCTTACAACTGAAGAAGATCGTAGAACAGAGCGACCGAAACCTCGTGCGTATAAGAATCAAAATGAGCGGGAAAAACTGAACTGCCGAAAAGAAAAAATATAAATGGGTAAGGCCAGATATCCCTAGACATGGACTGTGGAACAAAAATAATCTATCACCCTGATTAAATAAAGGTGTCAATCCGAAATTTACTAAACGACATCAGTCTCTATGTAGGTACTTTAAATAATGTTAACGCCTCTTACCAAAAATGTACCTGTACGTTAGAATAGAAAGGCATATCAGAGAATTTATTTTTGATACCACTTTTTCTCAGTATATAGGTGGTAATGACTTTTACAGTGATTCGTTTTTCTACGAATTAACATCTGTTCTTGGTGAGGTTATTTGAAGTGTTTCACGTTACGTTCTTCATGATAAGGAACTTAGAGTTTTCCTTCTTTAGACTGGTTTCCATCCAATGTTAAATAGCACAGTATACACTGCTATTTAACATATGGTTAAAAAATGTTCCATGCCGTTCCGAAAGGTATATCAGTATAAGCCTTTACTTCATCTGTCAGTTGACTGTCCAAAATTCACAGTCATATAGGCAGACCGATATTACATAAAGGCCCAGTACTCTTTTCTTTGTTTCTAACGAGATTTTCCCTTTTTTTAATTACTTTGTTTAGCTTTTGAAAGGCATCTTACGTTATTTAAATGCGCCTTCGGATTTCGGTGACGCATTTTTCGTCACCGGTTAAAAACATTTCCTAGATATCTAATTTTTTAGTACGTGCTTCCTCTCGGGATTTCAAATTTTTAATTTCCATACTGGACACTTCTTTTAACTGACAGGCATACATTTTACTAATAGTGACATATACTAATGCTTACTTTCTCCAATTTTGAATTCAGAATAATCATTCTATTAATCTTGTGACCATTCAAGGCTAGATTGCAAATTTTACTCTACTATTTAAACTATAGCTTGGGATTAAATAGATGAAATTCATATCTTTACCAAAGGCATAATAATCTGAAATAAAATGCTGCAAACGAGGCCGGGATTTGAACTTTTCATGACTTACATTGCATTCTTTTTATTTTTAAAAATCGTTCACTTATATAGTGAAATACAGTTTCTTTTTTAGTAAATTCTAAAATAAATTATTCCTGAAAATAGAATTCGTATAGGTTTACGTAAGATATAATATCTTAGAATGAAAATATTTTCTAATTTTTTTAAGTGATACATCAATGTAGAGAGCAAGAAAATAATTCCATCATCAATTGGTACGGACGTCAAACGACACGACATATCTATGCAGATGTATAGACCTAAAGCTAGTTACACCCGAAATATTTTTCTTTTCCTTTCTAATATTTTAACTACACTTTTTCATGTTATAAACGACATAATCCAATTTTATCCTACAAACGTATATTTATGCATCCTTTGAAAGTATCCATTCTAACAGTAAAAGCAGATCTTACAGCAAATGGATTTTGAGTCTGATACTATAAATTAACATCAACTATTTGATGCGTGTCCCACTTCACAGAGTTGACAAGCAGGCGCTATCAGTCCATCCAGCCTACACAGCAATTATGCAAATAAAACGCTGAAAGTAAATGAAGCACAAGCCTATCTTCAAACAGCGTTTCTTCACTCTGAACTTTAATTTCTTTCTGCGGTCTATCAAGGAGACGATCAGTCTCTGTGAAGACTCCCGGTCGGCGATAGACGAGTGGGTTCTCAGTGTTTCGCTGTTCCCGTCGAACCGATGGCTTATCGGCTAGGGACATCTCCTCACGGCCAGAGTCTGGAGGAATGTGAGATTACAGAAGGAGGAAATCTAATTGACAAGAATCGTGTCGTTTTTAAACGGAGATCTCGGCCTCGGTAATTCAATAATAACTGATCAGCTGATGGATCCACCGATATGGAATATCGAGTGAAAGTTATCATACAACGATTCTTGGTTATTGAAGTGTGAAGCTCACTTATGGAAAGGGCAGAAAGGAAGTAAAACATCGAATTGAACTTGCTTTGTTAATCTTCTTCTTCTTCTTCCATATTTCAACTACTTTTTCCCGTTTTCACCGTATATTATTCTCTTTAGTTTCTACATGCCTTTTGTGTTTATACATCATTTCGTTTTCTGCATGTAACCATTTCAATATTCTGGTCTATAATCTTCTCATAGACAGATCTGCACAAACATACACACATAGACACTCTATCTCTCCCCCCCCCACACACAAAATATATATATATATATATATATATATATATATATATATATATATATATATAAATATGATTAGTGTATGGAATAAATTCAATAACCAACAATTGATATTCTTAAAAGAGTGCTCGATACAGAGTAGTGAGAATATAATTATTTATTTAAAAATTATAACATAAATATGTTATAAAATCACTAAAAAATAGCCATTTTGTTTCAACACCTCTGGTGTCTTATCAAGTGATGATGTTGAATGTACAATCTACATTCGACATAATTACTTGATACGACATCAGAGGTGTTGAAACGAAATGGCTATTTTTGTAGTGATTTTATAACATATTTATGTTATAATTTTTAAATAAATAAATTACATATATATATATATATATATATATAGATATGAAGAAATATAGTTGTATCGTGTGCTATATTTATGGGGTAAAGTGCACAATATAAGAGATAGAGCGTATGTAAATATAAATATAAAAGTGAAGTCATTACTCAGAGGTGACAAACTGTTTCATGCTAAACGCAATCGCCAGGCGGCCTGACGATTGCGTCTAGCATGAAACAGCCTATCGCATCTGATTGTTGACTTCAATCTTCACATCAATATATATATATAAATTTGACACAGTTACTGTTAATGGTCTTGGGCAGGATTTGACGGCGCCAAAAATTGATTTAAGCTAATATTTAAATCAATATTATCGATTTTTTATTTTTTGATCGGACGTATGCGTGTGTAATTATGCATGTTGATTGCACACAAGCAGATATGGGCAATTTTCATGTCAGAATTAATAGCGGTAGCATAATTAGAAAAAAGTCGGGTTCATGTGCTTATATTTGAATAAGAAATGACAAGAATGGCCATATTTTGGTTTTCGGCAAAAGTTATCACAATGAAGGATTTTATCAGCCGAATGCACTTCAAAAGGATTTCTGTCGCAGCCGTATGGCTCTTGATGCTGATTGGCCCATTCACGCTCCGTGGCCATACGTCATCATGTGTGAACGGTTGGTGGGGATTTCACGCGTGCGCGCATCAACCATCCCAAATGGTGTAAACGTTTCAGGTAGCCTACTTTTATTTCATGATTTGACACTCATAAATAGGATTTTTTTAATATTTCAACCCAAGCATGCATTACTTTCCATGTTTTCTGGATTTACACAGTAAAGTAAACGTCAAGGCCATTTTAAAAGGGATTTACAGAACTACAGGTAAACTTTTACCAGAAAAATCAGTAAAAACAAGGTGAAACCGCTGCTCTTTTGGTGTTTCTATCCCATTTAGCCTAATAAAGCATAGGATAGAATTCAGTGAGCAATCATAAACGCATTTCATGCCACTTCACGCCACCTCTTTTAAGCCAAGTGGACAGAATTAGCGCCCCCCAATTTTCCTATTTTTCACATTTGATTGCATTTTTTCATTCGAGGGACACCAGGGGACTGTTATGTCTTTTCATGCTGTTTACGTGTAGCAAAATGCATCTATTTGCTATAATTTTACTACTGCGTATTGCTGCCCCAAAAAAGTTCTCGCACGTTTTCGTCTAAATTCGTGCTACTTAAATGCTTTCATCATCCATCAGTAAACGAAAGTATCATTACTTCAAATTTTGTTCGTAAGAAGTGTAAAAACGCTTGTATTTTAAACTTTTGATCTCTAAAACTACCTCATGTTTCCTGGCTGCTCAAATTTTTCAAGGAAAATTGAAGCTTGAAAATCCCATTTTCGGATTGGTTGACATTAAGAACGAGCAAAACATTTGTTACCAAATTAGTCCTCGCAGAGTTGAGGAATCATGCCGACATCGCAATTGCAGTCGCGTCATCAGGGATTGCACATTCGGCGTTTAGGCTACTGCTTGACCTGTCTACATCAGAAACGCCTGTCTGTAATATAACAAAGCACTCCCCACAGGTAGAAGTTCTGTGGAGATGCAAACTAATAGTGTGGGATGAGTGCACAATGGCGCATAAAGTCGCCCTCGAGGTACTAAACCGTACTCATCAGGACATCCGTGATTCATCCAACCCTATGGGTGGAGTAAACCTTCTACTTTCAGGGGGTTTTGACAAACTCTGCCTGTTATTGCCAAATGCACAAGAGCGGACGCTGTTCGTGCCTGCCTTAAGTCGTCTGTCCTTTGGAGTCACGTAAAGACCCTAAACCTCAGCACAAACATGCGAGCCCATTTGAATGAGGACACCGGGTCCGCTGAATTCTCACCGGCCCTTCTTGCACTGGCGGAAGTGAAAATTCCTTCCGATGCAGAAGGATTTGTGGAAATGGATGGGCTTGCCACCATTGCTGACTCATCAACTGACTTAATGAAGGCAGTCTTCAGTAATCTGTCCGTTAATTTTGCCGTAACCGATTTGCTTGCTGGGAGGGCTATACTGGCACCAAAGTATTGTACAGTCGATGATATCAACATAAAACTTTTACAGTCCGTTCTCGGGCGCTGTCATGTTTAAAAGTCCATCGACAGAACGCCACATCCTGCTGATCTGATAAGTACGCGTTGGAATTTTTGAACTCCCTTTAGACTACTGGACTCCCCACTCATATTCTTAAGCTCAAAGTCGGTGCTCCGATCATGCTAATTAGGAATTTACTCCTACCAAATCAATTCAACGGAACTCACCTCATTGTAAAATCCCTTTCTTCCGATTTGATTGAGGCGACCATTGCAACAGGCTGTAGGAAGTAGGAGGATGTTCTAAGTCCAATCTTTTTCCATCGGATGCAAACATCCCGATAAACTTCCGCCGGTCTCAGTTTCCAGTAACGCTTTGCTTCGCAATGTCAATCAACAAATCGCAAGGACAGACCTGAACGTCGGGGGTCTGCATTTAGGTGAACAGTGTTTCGCCCATGGACAGCTTTACGTAGGCTGCTCCCGAGTCGGGAGTAAGGATAACGTTTACGTTTACTCTCCAACAAATAAAGCTAAAAATATTACCTACACAGAAATCCTATAGTCCACGGTCGGTCACGTTTAAACGCAATGTACACATCTTTATGTCAGCCACATCGTAGGTTCCTTCATTTTTTAACCCGATTTATATAAAGGTCCTCGTAGTATCCACTTGCCATTACTAATATTAAAGGTTGTCTTGCTCACCAGATGCTCCCTTATCACTTAAACCCCACCATAGCTGCAATCGCACTTACATGTCGACCACGTAAGCATATTCATTTACAACACAAAACCAATACTTGGGAAGGTGAATTCGTTTAATTTTAAGGGAGGTGGGTGCGCATACACGCAATTCAATACTCAGCAAAAAGAAGTGTGATAATAAAAGAATAGCGGCATGCAGAGTTAGAATATGCGGTGGACGAAGCAATTGACTCAATGTATTTGCTCCATCTCAGGTCAGCCGTCAACGTGAGACCGAGCAGCCGCAGAGTGGCGTGGGGGAAATAGATCATTATTTAAAGATATATTATTAAATATAACAGAAAATGAATGTCTGATCATGAGTCGTTCTAATGTTTGAATGTTTGCTCTAATTTCTGGTGAAAACAATGACAAACATTGTCCAACATTTTGATATTTTTTTATTAAGTTGGTCCTAAATTTTAGACTATCATGAGCAATCCTTAGAGTGGTTATACAGCCATGAAACAAAAGATATCCACCGTCAAAGATGATATTTTGTTATTTTGACAATAACAGTCGCGGCAAAACAGACGCAGATCGTAAAATCAAGATGTGGTTCTATGACGTCATACCACGTGATAGACCAATGTGCGTTTCGTATATAATTATTTTTAAAAAAATAAAAAAATATATAATTTAAGCTTTACTTCTGTATAGAGCACTGTTTTTAAAAATAAAAACAAAAATACTAAAGAAAGATTATATATATAATATATATATATATATATATATATATATATATATATATATATATATATATATATATATGTGTGTGTGTGTGTGTGTGTGTGTGTGCTGCAACATTTTTAGAGACTTTTAAAACTGCAGATATTAGGAGAAAATTCAAATTAATAAATATTGATGAAAGATATGATTACTGTCGCATTCCATGTTCGTCTTGATGAATTGCATCGGAAGTGTTTGCATAAAAACCTGTCGTCGAACTCATTATCGAATAACTAGGTACATTCAAATTCAGAAGTGCTACCTTTAAAGTCTCCAACAAATATACGATTTAAACTCAATATCTATCCATTAAAATTTGATTCGCCATATAATTTAATGTTTAAATAATAACAATTGGTATTTCAAAGGATTATATTTCAGCTGAAGTCGTTTTAATGATATTGCTAATTTGTGATTCAGTGTACGGCGTTTAAACGTTATTTGAAACATCCATCTATCTTTCCATGTTATCTTTCTCTTATTGAAAAAACTTTACAGAAAAAAGATATACGAGACGCTGAAAGTTCTCAGCCCGACCTCCTTCCAAAATCTAACCAAATTGCCAAACATAAGATTTTGGGAGAAAGTGTTTCATGTACTGACAGAAAATTTTCAGGGCTTGGTAATATCATCCTTTGTTATTTGGTAACCTGTAGTCATGAAGATCTACAGAATATATGAGAGCACGTCTCAGACAATAGAATTTTAGATAAATATACGCTCGGTTAAGTGTTTCTGATGATTGCTATATTATAGATTTTGGTTATTACAAAAAAATGGAATGATAATACAATCATTTCTTGAAACGTCATTGTGAGTTAGTACTTTTTTTTCTGGCATATATTGTCTCATTTTTTTTTCAATTTGTTTACCATATTCAGATCGATATTCTACGATCGTTACCAAGCAGCACGATATGAATTACATTATATGCAATTTAGCCGACTTTGACAAGTAACTCGAATTGGTGAATCAGAAAAACGTTTTAAGAGAATGTAAAGTAAGTAACGCATGTGCGAGTGCAGTAACCCATATCCGCACGCGAAATGGATTCGGCGAATCGAGTTCAAATTCAAAACTAGTCTGTTGTGTTCACTTTCGCACAAATGCCTGTGTAAAAAATATGAATCCGTCTTTAGGCCCCTGGCTACTGATTAAATAACCGGATAGACTGTTTCTTTCTTTTTACCCACACAAAGATACTAAGATACGGAATTGTCTGTGTGAAAGAAAGTGAAAGATGGTGAGGATCAGAAGGCAAGGAATCAATTAATATTTGATTTGAAGACCTTGTGATTGTTGTGTTCTTGGAAGCATACATGTGGCTGTCTCTTGCAAAAAGTAGTAATTCCCTGTCTTCGAGGAACTTTCTCTTTATAATAGGAATACAGAGGAAATCATGGTAATTCGACTCCGTATAAGTAACATGGTCTTACCTTGCTGTAAATATCTTCTGGTGGAATTGGTTTCTATAACCTTGAGAGAGAACTAGTCTAAGAGTGAAGGAAAATTCCAAACCGTTGATTCGGCAATGGAAGAACACTGCCCTGTCTTTTCCAAGAATGCATGGCAATGAACACGAAATAAAGAACAATCTGTAGAGTGTTGTGATCGGCTACGTCCTGAAGAGACATGGCATTAAAAATATGAAGGTACCATAAAATAAACCAATTTATGTGATATTTTCATTTTCCTTTTTTAAATTTTGTCAAAATCTAAAAGAACAGCGAACAAGTGAGGAAGTTAAAACGGCGTAAACGTTTTGACAGGCAAAACGACAGAAAAAAAAAAAATTTAATTAATCCAAATTTTCCCTCGTTTAAAGATGTGCAGCGGGTTTAAAGTGTGGGGCACGAAATGAGAAATAGGAAAGCCGAGTTCGAATTCCGTTCGGGTTAGTTTCATTCACCTATGCGCAAATATCATTAGGGCACCTAGGAATCCATCTCCTTCCCCTATAGTTATGGATTAAATAGTACGGCGTGTACCCGAAAAAAATCAATATTATTCTCAAAAAGTGTGAACTTCATATTGATTAGCAAAAAAAAAAAGAATTATTTTTACAATCCAAAAAGTTTTAGCTTTAAATGTGTTGATAAGCCGTAAAAAACACTTATTTAAATCGATGTTTAATCCGTTAAATAAATTACTATTAAAGAAACTAAAACAAAATTCAATATCACTGTCAACAGATATATATTAAAATCATTTTTGTACATCTTACATTGTATAAGAAATTTATATTGGGCTATCCTTAGTGAAATGAATACATTCAGTTTAACTTCAACATTTGAGGACTGCCAACAACTGCAACTAAAAGAGGTAGCACAACTCACTGGAAGAGAAGATAATCACATAATCAAGATGTTAACATTCTACACCACATCAAATAAAAGGTAAGGAAGGAATACCTCATCACTACTAGAAAACGATAACTGGACTCGATAAAATAGTTTTCCTAAAAAAAATATTTTTAAGAGAATGATTTTATAAATTTTAACAGAAAGCAGTACTGGCTGCTCGGTCATATGTTTCCTTGTATAGAAACGGCTTATATTGTTACTACAATTTTGCGAAGTCGCTTAAGCGAATATGTATAGAAGAAATCAGAATTCATGTATAGAGAAGATAACGGAAGCATTCATTACCTTCTTTCCTACGTCTTCATCTACCAACATGAAAGTCTGTTTGCGCTGACACATGCAACTGAATCTATCCTAATGAATTTTTTTAAAATCATTTCACCCCAAGCTAAACAATAAAGCCACTAAGACGCGAGGAGTTATTATCTTTTATAGAATATGAGAGAAAAAATTAAATAGAGAGAAACAAAAAGACAGAATATAGTATTTGATATTGCATTTAATTTTTTTTAAATTAACTTGGAAGCAAGAACACGGAACAGAGTTTCGCAAAAGAGAAGTGTAATAAAAGAAATTGCCAGCATAGAACTTACGGTTACATCTTCCCATGTAAAAGGTAAAACGACGATACCTTACTGCCAATCAAGTACCGCGCTTAAATTCATAAAGTCGAGATACCACAGAGTAAAGTCTGTCAGAACAGATAAAATGAAAACATTTATTGAAAAGGCAAAGAGAAGCTACATTAAGATGGTGGAAAAATGACTGAGGCGAGATGCTATTTCAGGACTATTAACATCGCAGATTATTCTTTGGGTTTTATCAAGAATATCTAAATATATAGCAGGAGCACCAAACCAGATGCGGCAGCAATATTCAATTGAACAAACAATGAATGAAACGATAACAAATCAAAAACATACTTTAGTTCACTCTCATTAGCCAAATTAAACAGAACAAAAAGATTATTATTTACGTAATTAATTAATTTACTTACAAGTGTGGGTAAATGCATAGAAATGGATAGCAGAACATGAACTGAGAGTAATAATAAGTGAACAAGCTTCGCTTATCACTGCAAAGGATAGGAAGTTGTGGAGAACAATGACCACCGACCCGTTGTAGGAACAGAGCACATAGTTGAAGTCAAAGAAAAAGATGTGTATAAATTTCATCACAACAATGATGTTGCTGGGAGACTTTTCGAACATTATAGTCGGTGTGATAAGGGGTCTTTTTTTTTCAATTTAAAGTGATTCTATTTGATGTTCAGTGGATAGTTCCTTTTGAAGTTCGGTTTTCTAAGCACCATCCACTTTAAACGAAGGGTTACACAGAAGTATTGGAGTGGACGGCGTTTTTTAGAGATCAAGTGGCAATCACAACACAATCGGAAATAAGGTATATCTGAGTGCTAGTCTATATTAACAGTCACGATTTGCATAAGATTTCTCGTCTGTCTTAGGCGGGAGACTAACGTTCTTCGTGCGCTTTTTGAGTCATATACTTCGTATTACCAGCAACCACATCGGGATGGGTAGATGGGCGGAGAGTTTGTGGAGGGGAATAGCTAAACTGTTAAGAACAATATAGCGGAAGTTGTCCAAAGTATCACGTACCAACCTACCCACCAAGACGAGCTGGCGAAGTCCTGAAAAAAAAAACTTCTATTTTATAATATGGGAAGCAGGATCCGTGTCCTTATTACCCCATGTGGCGTTTGTCTGAGATCTTTTTGCCTTGTGAGCATACAGCGTGCACATTTCCTAGCTTTCGGTGCACACCTCTGAGATCGAAAAATGTAATGCAACGTGGGATAACCATCGGCCAGGAGGTGAGAAAGTTCCCCGAGGATCGCATTATACGTTTACTAGAGAACTAGAGGTCATGAAATGAGGCAGTAAATTCAGTAAAATTATAAATTGAAAATTTGAAACTATATCAACTTGTCGACTTGTCTTGTTTATTTTTCTTTTCTTTTTTTTTCAAAAGTTAACACATGACCACAGAATAAACAAAAAATCTATCTCAATTTCGAGGTTACGGCATTTAATGTCGAACATCAAATTGCTGCTTAATATATAAAAGCGTAATTACAGCTTTATTTAACATTTGCTCAAAAATTCTTTGTCTAACGCTTGGAAAAAAATGTCAGTAATTTGATTGCTAATTTGCAAAAAAAGCTCGGCTGTTTCGCCCTTGATGACATCGTAATACAATCTTCAAATAGCTATGAGCCTCGTTCATTAAGCTTGTGAAAATTTTTCTATAAAGCAAGATTTGCAAACATCCTTGTTTGAAAAATATATTATACTTGATATGTTTTCCAAATATGAATGCGACACTTATACTCACTTATTCTTATACACAATACTTCTCGACTTTTGTTGTTCTTCCGAACACTTTATTCAATTTAGAAATTTATACTCACTATTTCTCAACTTTTGTTTTTCCGAACACCTTAATAAATTTACAATCTTATACTCACTACTTCTCAACTTTTGTTGTTCTTCCAAACATTTTATTCAATTTACAATCTTATACTCACTACTTCTCGACTTTTGCTGTTCTTCCGAACACTTTATTCAATTCACAATCTAAGCCTGATGATTTATTACAACATCCTGTCCAAATATATTAAAGCAGTTTTTTTTTTATTTCGTCATGAAATAATATAAGCCCATGACGCTGAGTGTATGAGCATTAACAAACATTAAACATGTTCTGCATTTTGTGTTTAAAAAGCATCAGAGCAAATTGTATATTTTTAAATAATTTCTCTCGAAGCAAACCAATAAATCCACTCAGAATCAAGGTGATACTGAGGATTAGGAAATATGAGAAAAATATTTTTATTAAGCAGAGAAGACAATAATTAGACAAAACAGAAGATATTTATGCGATTTATTACTATTCACATTATATTTATATCTTTGAAGATCAAAGTTGACCGGAAAGCAAGAAGCCGGAAAAATATTTCCACAAGAAAGAAGTGCGATAGAAGAAGCTGTCAGCATAGGACCTACGGTTATATATAACCATTTCAACTGTAAAATGATGAGACCTTGCCGCTAGACTTGTACTGCGCTTATTTTCATAAATTCTAGATACCACAGATGAAAGTTTATAAGAACAATAAATGCCCTATTTTAGTGCAATGAGTAGATACTGGTTCAGATTTAGAATCTTGAAACTCTGAAAATACGAATCATTTTTATGTCTTATCTTGCCGGAAAAGAAGATCAATGCTGATCTAAACCTCAAAAGGAAATAAGTCAGAAACTAAGGGTTGGTTACATTATTTAATATTTAAATGCCCGTTTAAAAATAATATCATTATAATATTATCTTCACAATCTCCGTAACCCATGAGAGGAGAATGTGCAACACATGAATTACATACATAGCAAAAGATATGCATTTCGGGAAATAATGCCTGAATATCGCAATCCCGATTCAGTTTGTTTTGAAAGATTTTTTTTCGACCAGTCAGTACCCAAATCAAATGACACAGTCTGCCAAACCTTTGAACCCATATCTAATGGAGATAAGAGGTTCTTACCTTTCATTCCTGCATTAGACTAGCCCGGAATTGAACTTGACCACTCAACTTTACTTTTCTTACCGATGTTCATTACAATACTGAAACATGTACAAATAACTACATGGTAGGTAAGGCTAACTGCTAGTTAATCAGCCTTACAAAAATTTATTTCTTTTTCTCTTATTTTATTTCTCTATCATTTTTCCTACTCTGCACGATCGACGTTTTTTTTTTCTTCTTCTTTTTGTAATTCTAAGCAAAATGCGTCACTTTACTATCATTCCTAGTCTATGTCCTGTCATCTATACACAATACATAGTTTTTCTTTCCTTCTGATCCTGATCACTTTCATATATCATGTGCATTTCAATTTCTCCATCCTTATCATATGTACCAGTTATTTCAACTTTCTCTGATTCCAAGTGTGAGTTTTTCCATTTTATCTTAAAATCATGTTTTTTGAAATGCACCATCTGAAAGTTTTCCACTGCCTTAACCGGGTATTGAACTCACACTCTTTGGGTCCTGTCACTGGATTTAACTAACGCCATTATCCACTGTGTCGTGTACCACTCGGTTAAGGCAATGTAGAACTTGGAGGGAGGAATTAACAGGAGATAACTGATAGCTGACATCCATTAAACATGGCACGTGGAACTAAAACAGTCTACCCCATTGAGCGAAATAAAGGGTTCAGTTCGACATTCCAACCACCTGAAGAAGGCCGGAGCGTACAACGGCTGAAACGTTGTAATAAATATGGCGACAAAGATGAGGACAATAGTCCGAATAATGTAAATAATGGAAATATTTCGCTTTATTGATAAATAGTTTAGCTGTTAAATTTGACACATTCGTTCGAGTACAAAGAGTCTGCGTGTGATGTGAATATCATTGCAGTTCTTCTTATGTTATAATGTCTAAAATGAAATCTAAAACTTTGTAATTAATTTTCCTCTCGTTAGTTTTTACCAACAAAGCGTCTGTTCGAATTTTTCACAATTAATGGAAATTAATACAAGCTTTAAAATTTGTATCTTAATGAACTCTAATGACGACACTTTTCACGTTTTTATTGTTTTATTTAATATTACGCCATTTTTTTTCTTTTGAAATCGTGATTCACGAAGATGGTTTGCCTGAAAGCGTAACGTGACAGAAATTAAGTTTTTACTTTACTGTGACAAACAGCGAACCACTTATCTAAACGTGTAGCCTGTTAATAATAATTTACCCGATAGAAACATGACCATCATTTTTTAACTTTTAAATCATTTCCTTGATTAAGAATTTTGCATTATTTGTGCAAATGCTTTCTGGAAATTTAGAGATAAAATTCCTATCATTGTTTAATGACTTTGCTGGATTAGGATCCTAACATTTAGTTTTTCAACGCAAATTTCTGACCAATGACTTCTTGGTGGATTGTCTTTATTTTTGGTTTCGTAAATTACGACATTTCTGTTAACGTTGTTGTCGTCGTTGTCCTTCTTCTTCTTCTTCTTCTTCTTCTTCTTCTTCTTCTTCTTCTTTCTTCTTCTTATTTTTCTTCTATTTCTTCCTATCTTCTTTCCTTTCTTCCCATTTTCTCCTACTCCTTCTTCTTCTCTTTCTTCGTATTTTCTTCTTCTTCTTCTTCTTCTTCTTCTTCTTCTTCTTCTTCCTTCCTCCTCCTCCTCCTCCTCCTCCTCCTATTTATTCTCATTCATTTTCTCTTACTTCCTATCTTTTCCTCTGTTCTTTTTTCGTATTTCTTCATTTTCCCTTCCATCCTATTTTTCGTCTTTTCATTTTTTCCATTTCTTTTTTTTCTTACTATTTACCATCTGCAGCTTCTCCATTTCCTACTTTTTCTTCTTCTCTTTCTTCTTTCTTTTTCTTCTTCTTCTTCTTCTTTACTTCCTATTTCTTCTACTTCATCCTCTTTATCTTTCTTCTTTTTTCTCTTTCTTCCTATCTTCTTTCCTTTCTTCCCATTTTTCTCTTACTCCTTCTTCTCTTTCTTTCTATTTTTCTTCCTTTTTTCTATTTCTTCTTCTTTTTATACTTTCTTCTTCTTCTTCTTCATTCTTATTCATTTTCTCTTTCTTCCTTTCTTCTGTTCTTTTCTCGTATTTCTTCATTTTCCCTTTCTTCCTATTTTTCTTCTTTTCATTTTTTCTATTTCTTTTTTTTTTCTTACTATTTACTTTCTGCAGCTTCTCCATTTCCTACTTTTCTTCTTCTTCTTCTTATTCCTACTATCCTCCTTTTTCTTTCACTTCTGCAGTTTATTCTTTTTCTAATTCATCTTCCTTAGCTTCTTCTTTTTTTCTTCTTCTTCTTCTTCTTCTTCTTCCTTTTTATCTTTCGCTTCTATGCTTCTTCTTCTTGCTATCCTCCTTTTTCTTTCACTTCTGCTTCTTCTTCTTCTTCTTCTTCTTCTTCTTCTTCTTCTTCTTCAAACAAAATCAAACACTAGTCACTCCCGTTCATCTCAAATGATCTTCATTAGTTCCACTCCTCAGAACAATATAATATCTTAGCTGGTTCCATAAATGCTTTATTCGGTCTCCCATTCTTCTGTTTTCCTTGTTTAGACTCTTGCCAGAGTACTTTATTAATCCACATTTCTTTCCTCATACAAATACGCCCATTGAATAGCATTCCTCAAATTTGTAGTGAATCCCTCACATTATTCAATTTTCTGTATAGCCCCTTTACAACAAATAAAGTCATGAATTCCACGTGGAGCATGGGGATCAGAATATGGCTAGCTTGAAGTGCACAAACTCTAAATACATTTTCTTCGATGTTACAGTTTTTTATTTCGAAGTTTTGAAATAAGATATTGTCTATATTCCGTAAACTCTGCGAATTCGAATATCGCAATACTTGTTGTTTCGATTACGAACATTTTTGGCAGAATTATTCCATTTCTTTCTGATTATTTTTGGAAATACCTTATTATCATTATCTTTGTTTTTCTTGTTTAAATTTTTATATTCCAACAGAGGCATCCGTTCGCTTTTTTAAGTTCTGTTTGTTATTTAGAAGTTTTGATTTTTCTATAAATAATTCATCACAGTATCCTTGTCTTTGTTCCTGTGATTTAAAAGAATCTTTCAGACATTGTATAAACCAGATTTCCTCAGGCGTATTCTACACCTGCTAATGGTTGAAATCGTTATCTCGTCCATAATTCTTGTCGATATACATTAAATATCGCATTAAATTTAGAAACATCTCTTAAAAGCCAAAGTTATTTTCTGCTGGTTTATCTGGTTAATTTCAAGTTATGGATAGAGACTATTTTCTTTTATGGTGCGGTGGTTTTTCAAGCATAGCTTAGATGTGGCACAAGGACAAAAGTATGAGACAGCCGGTGGGGCTCGAACTCTTGATTAATTCGTAATTGATCTAATGATACAAGATTACTAAACATTACACTGTGTCACCGTGCCCAAAATGATTTTCTCAGCGTAGCTTAGATCTAGCACAAGGACGATATTGTGAAACACCCAGGGAGAATCGAACTCCCTTTTCAGTCGTAATTGATTTAGCGAGATATGTTTGCTAAGCATTACACACGTCGAAGTGAACAAAATCATTTTCTAAGCTTAGCTTAGATGCGGCAGAAGGCCGAAAATGTGAGGCCACCACTGAAGATTTCAAGCTTTCTTTCTTCTAAAAATATATGTTCTTTGTTCCTGATCGTAAGCAACAGTTTCTGTCCAGTTCCTATGAAAGAATAATTGTGAGAACAGAGAATGTATGTTTGTCAACAAAACATACAACCAAAAATCCAATTTCCAAGCAAAGATGCCAACGAGTCGGAGATAGCAAAATCAAGCAAGTACTAAAATTTAAATATTTTAGTAATATAGGACGGAAAAATGTGACACCGAAATACGAAGGCGCATTGGAATAGCGTAGATGCCTTCCATAATTTAAACAGAATATGAAGAAACATAAAAATGACATTAGAATCAAAGAAATTAATACTAAACTGTTAGATATTGTCTGTTCTCTTATATAGCTGTGAGTGTTGAAGAAGAAATTTGAGGAATCAGAAATGTGGTTCTACAGAAGAATGATGAGAATGCCATGGACGGAACATGAGCAACGACAAATTTTCAAGGAAAATGGACACAGAAATAATACTTATGGCATCAGTTCTCAACTCTGTATCTATGCTGATGATATATATATATATATATATATATATATATATATATATATATATATATATATACCGATGCAATGAGAACGAAAGTAATTTATAAATTCCAACGTTCACGGCATTAATCCAAAAGAGGGCTCGATACCGATAGTAGAGCGATAATTATTTATTTATTATAAATTTATCATATAGACAATACTCACTACTCACTACAAAGATGCAACTTGGTTTCAGTGCATTTCAACTGCACTTCGACGGGTGAGAATCGAAAATGGTTATGAAAAATCCTGCTTGTAGGCAAGCCGTATGTGAAACGTCACTTTCTTTTTTTCCATTTGTTTATTATTATTATTATTATTATTATTATTAATATTATTATTATTATTATTTTCTTTGATTTCTGGCGTTTACACATTTCTTTCCGGGACTCGCCCAGGGATCTAAGGCTAGAAATGGCATCATGACACTTTCCACTGAAAAAAAAATTACATAGCTAAAGCCCTTCGTAAAGTTTGGGCTGTACTTGTGAGAACAATGTTTTGTATCTCCTTGAGGCATGGACTTCCAGGAATCCCTTCAATTAGTCTACTGCAATCTTCTCCAACCATTCCTATGGCTCCAACTACAACAGGGATTGTTGATGTTCCCATATGCCACATTTTCGAGATTTCTATTTCAAGGTCCTTGTATTTTGACAGCTTTTTGAATATCTTCAAAGATTCATTGCAGTCAGCAGGAACTGCCATATCAATAATTAGGCACCGTTTTTGTTTGTGGTCTTTAATAACAATATCTGGGCGGTTGGCTTTGGTTGTTCTGTCAGTTATTGTCTGTCCCACAGAATGGTAAAATAACGTTCATACCAAAATACATTATATAAACTAATAGTGCAGATATTGGCCCATTTCATGCCGGTTTTATATTCAGTGGTTGCCAAAAACAACCTGATACAAGATTTAAACAATATTATTATTATTATTGTTAGAATTGCATTTTAATAAATTTTCCCTGGTTTTGACTTTGCATTTACTTAGAATCAGAAAAAACTATCGAGATCATAATGCTATAGACGGTTTAAAAAAACATTTACAACTCTTCGAGAAAAAAATCAAAATAATATCAGGCAGCTTTATAATATTTTAAAGTTTTCATATTTTATTTAAAAAATATTGTTTCATTTTCATTATCCGTACTTTAAAAAAATATATTGTTTTCATCTGCCCACATTTTTTAAAAAAGATCATTTCGTTTCCTCATCTGTACTATTTTTTAAAAGATTTCATGTTCTTCAACTGTATTTAAAAAAGTTGGTAAAAAAAAAAACCTTTTTTTTTTTTTTTGTTTTTTACCAGGAACATGAAATATTATAAGGAAATATCTTTTTTTAAAAAAGTTTAATTATCTTTTTTAAAGTACGGTGAAAATGAAACAATATTTTTTAAATAATCTTTAAAATAGTTTGCATTTTTGATTTTTTTTACGACATCATAAAAAAAAAAAACAGGGAAAATATAAAAACAATCTAGTATTGTTTAAAATATGGTGGTTTTAACTTGAATTATGAAATATATATTAGTGGATATTTTTTTTCGTGAACTATTTATTTTATTAGCCTGTAACGAATAGCAGTGTTACTCTTCCATCCTTTCATATTTGTCAAAGTTTCCACTCAAAGAAATATTCTATCAGAAGTAAAAGTAAAATGAAAAGAGATTTCTGCTAAAGAATAAATACCTAATTTTAGTTCTCATTTAAGAAATTATTAATTTTTTCCTAAATTTCTTTAAAAAAACGAATACTAACGTTTTGTATTTTTTTTTTTTTTTGTTATCGTTTTTCTTTTTTTCGAATCAATTTAATTTTTGGGCCGTTGCAAAGAAGCAAAGAGAAACATTTATTGATCTTGATTAGAGATGGCACGTTTTTCTTCATTATCTTAGTTTATAAAAGAAAATTTAAGAATAAAAATAAGGATAAAACAAATAGAAAAAAGAAAAACACTTTTGTCTGTGACAGGTAATGAATTGTCATCTCGTGACGTCCTATTACTAAATAAATTCGTTCGCAGAATTTTTCACGCACAATCTGTCTGTTTTGCAAAAGAGAAAAAAGAAAAAAGTTCTTAATCGTAATTAATTGCACAGAAAAAATAGTTATATGGTATAAATAACAAAGTTTGATCACAACAAAAAATCTAAGTTCCAAGGTTTTAGTTCCTTTGCAAATTTGGCAAATTTATTCAACTTAAGATTTGTAGGGAGCTTTTGAGATTTTCGAAGATAGAATCAGGTAAAGATGAATGAAAATCATTATCTGATTTTTTTTTTTTTTTTTGCCTACCTGTATTATGTATCTCTCAACTCTTGAAGGGCATGTAAAAAAAGAAAAATTTTGAAAAAAAATTTGAAAAAAATTTTGACTGTATTTTTATCGAATAGAAAACACACATAAACACTAGTCAACACAGCCTACTCTTTCTAACACATCACAGCGAACAAAAATATCTTATTCTGGGAGCACAATCAATCCTACTAACAGAATCAGAGGCCACAGAGAGTCGAACACAAGAAAAAAAGCACGTAGTTCAAATAACACTCAAGTAGACACTCAGGTTTGATCATAGAATCCCACTTGAACTTAGATGAACACGTGAATAGAAAAATAACACAAAATATTCAACCCTACATGACCGACGTGGCATTTCGTCTATGTTCCGTATTCGGTCAGGAAGTTAGCGATCACGAGTCTCCACGATTTCCTCTCCCTTGTACTTCTTTTTCTCATCTCTCCCAATTTTTTTTCTCTCTTTCCTAGCTTCAATCTGTCCTGTCAGTATCAAATTTATATGCCCAAAAAATTTCAACCATCTCTTTCAGATGTTAAGAACAACTCTCCATTTTGTTGCCATTGTCTCTAGAACTTCGGCGTTGATCACATACTCGGTTCAATGTATTCTCAGCATGTTTCTGTAGAGCCACATTTCTATTGCTACAAGTCTCTTCTTTATCTGTGACAAGAATTCGCTGTCATATAGGAGGATTGATTCCACATAACAGCTCAGTACTTGTTTCTTGGTTTCTAACGATATTCTCTCTCTCTCTCTCTCTCTCTCTCTCTCTCTCTCTCTCTCTCTCTCTCTAACACCCTGCTTACCTTTTGGAAAGTATCTATCGCTATCCCATGGCGCCTTTGTGCTCACCAGATATCTAAATTGTTGCACCTGCTTGATTTCGGTATCTACAATTTGTAATTTACATGAAGGGCTGTTCTTGTTGTTAACAGTCATGCGTTCTCTCTTCTTGCAATTTATGTCTAATCCTTTCTCCTCGCTTTTTTTCTCTACCTTCTGTAGGAATTCTTTTAGTTTCTTTCCATGTCGGCTATCACCAGATGCCTCTGCAGTCAGAATTCTTCTCAATTAGAGAACTTTTTAATCTTCACTTGATGTCGCTTCCGCCAGTGACAATCAAGTTTTAAGAACTCAACCTTATGTATTGCTATAATATCGCCCACAGTAATTCCATCTTAAAAGAATACTACCCCATGTATTCATAACAGGTTCATAAAATGATATGTTTAATATACCATCTGCCTTTGGATTATCTTTGTTAACTGTGCTTATTCCTGTTTTATTTATTTGTAGGTATTACGATACTCCAGCCTTTTTGTTTGTTTTTGATTATCCTGAAGCCTTGGTAGACGCAAATCCACATATCTGCCTCTATTGGATTTATCAGAAACTAGCGAGTCTAAAGCAAATTTTGAATGCACCGTTCATAGATATTCCTTGGCTAAGCCAAGCCAAGAATGTTACTAAACCCATACGAGTATCACCAAATTAATGCTCGCTATATTAAATGATTTCTATTTTTCATTCATTTTTAGACTTAAAATATTTATACACATAAAAGTATGTAATATAGTAGCTATTTAACGAGAGTAGCTTAATCTAGCGTCAATGCACATTACTAGAGCAAGCAATGTGTATCAAATCAAGACAGTAATACTTTGACCACATAATTCATTTGTTAAAAATCAATATACATTAGTTTCACATATCCGTGTGTACACATAAACACCGATTAATCAAAACTACCTTTTCTTTAATCGTCTTAAAACAAGAAAGACGTTAATACAACTAAGATGTTACTGGGAGGGGAAGAGAAGATTTAGACAATAAAAGAACGATGTTCAGGAAGAAATAAAGATAGTTAATAATGACTCTATTCTGCGTGTGTTCATTAAAAAATACTTCGCCAGTTAAACGTAGACTTAAATTTTTCATCTGGTATCTGATTTTGACAACAGAAACTGGCTAAAATAAGTAGTCTGACTAACCCACATCTACACATTTCTATTAGAGTTGATGTACTGTGTGTTGTGACTCATTGTTTCCTAAAGCAATCTGCAGTTTGCGGTACAGTAGATCTTTCTTTCAGACAAATTATTAACTTTCACACAAATATCATTGGAAAGTTATGAATCCAACTGCTATTGACGTACGGATTAGTAGCAAATCAGGCTGGGTTTTCTAGCTTTGGCATGCAGAAGAACTCTTAATTAAAAACCTCTTTAGGGTGGAGCATGTCAGTCAACTAAATAAAAGCCTACTTGGCATAAAAACCAAAACAGTAACACGAAGTGTATTGTGTCGGTGTCCCTATACAACGACAAGGGATTTAAATCTTTAACAAAGATGCATACATACGGGACACTTTTACTTGCTTGGGATTTCTCCCTTCATTTCTCACATCGACATATCTTGGTCACCTAATGCATTGGTGATTGTTCCTTCTTCGGGCCCTTGCTGATAGATATTCATCTCAAATGAGCATGTGCTTCGAATAAGAAGCGAAGTTTAAGTAATGATCTAGAGTAGTCCGCTGGCAATAAGAATTTGTCTTTTGGAATTATGAGATGGACTCGTGCTTTCCTAAAGGCACTAGCCGGAAGTGAACGTCATAGTCTCGGTAAGAATCAGGTCTTCCTTCTTGTTCATAACGTTTGCATTCAACACACCACTATGGATTAATCAAGGCGTCTATGTTATTTGCTGACAGGCATGTGTAGATTTACAAAAGTTAGAAGTCTTACAGAGTTTTCACACACACATACACACATACCTACATACACACACATATATATATAGACAAACACACACGCAAATACATATATATATATATATATATATATATATATATGAAGAAATATAGTCTTAACGTGTGCTATATTTATGGGATAAAATGCTCAATACCAGAGATAAAATGTGTGGCCCAACGATTGCGTCTTGCCTGAAACAGACTGTCGCCTCTAAGTGTTGACTTCTATGTTCGCTTATATATATATATATATATATATATATATATATATATATATTAATTGATTTAAAATATTTTTTCGCTACACAGTTCTAACCATGTTTCAAAAATGGAAGCTAAAAGCCCCGAATTTAATTTTGTAATTAAATTAAAGACATTAGTTCCATTTCATCCTCAAGCGAATTTTGGAGTAACTTTTAAAATTACTGGGTTTTAAATACACCTATTTAAAAAGAAAAATATCTATAAGAACACCGGATTATATATCTTACTGTTCTTTCTTTTTATTTATTATATATATATATATATATATATATATTATGGATTGCTGTCGTCACGATTTCGAGTTTACACTCACACACATACACACATACACACACAAACACACATACATACATATATATATATATATATATAAATATATGTGTGTGTGTGTGTGTGTGTGTGTGTGTGTGTGTGTGTGTGTGTGTGTGTGTGTGTGTGTGTGTGTGTGTGTGTGCATGAAGTGTATTCCAGAAGTTTTGAGACTTTTTCTGCGAAGATATATATCAATTTCAAGGATGACCCTTCAAAAAGGATCTTCTGAATTCAAAACGCATGTTAGATTTCTCCAGCCTATTCGTGAAGACCCTTATGGAAGTCATTCAAACGTGAATATATCCAGGGCCCTTTTCAAAATCTCGTTCAAAGCGACTACATCTAACGTTCTCTTTCAGCTTGGGGGACAACAAAAACTACAGTGGCATGATCTGGATTGTAAAGAGGGTGAAGGACAGTTACAATGTCTATTTGTATCATAGCGAGCTTCCAAATTTTCTCCACCTCACGAAAGCATTCTCTACCATCTATTCAGCTCTGACAAGCAGTGTTTAGTAGGATATATTAAAGAAACGTCAGCACTGGTAAGTCAGCTTATTAGATGTATAGTAATAATATCCTAAAATTGTAAAAAATTCCCGACAGTTATAACTGGCTCTTCTAAAAAACCTAAAAGTTTTGGTGCGTCGCCTTATATATATATATATATATATATATATATATATATATATATATAGATAGATAGATAGATAGATAGATAGATAGATATGTGGTAAATTTACTTAACTGTAAATATCAATTTTTGACTGAAGAATTTGAATAATGGGCAATTCCAAGAAACTTCAACGTCGGGGGAAAACAAGAATAAAAAATTTACAGTGAAGTAGTTTTTAATATTGAACACTATATGAACATATCTGCTCTACATTTGAACTATTATATTCTTAATTCTTATATATATAAATATATATGTGTTTGTGTCTGAGTGTTAATGCATATATATATATATATATATATATATATATATATATATATATATATATATATATGATGCTTTGATAGTTTACATTTCTCTATGCTTAACCTTAAACCCGGCTCATATGCTATATTAACAATTATTTCAAAATTAGTAGCAGAATGATTTGACATACAAATTAATAAATGCAGAGATCTAGATATTAAATCTTTATATATATATATATATATATATATATATATATATATATATATATATATATGTATGAGTGTGTAAGAGTGTGTGTTAATGTATGTACATATATATGTATCTATGTGTATATATATATATATATATATGTGTGTGTGTGTGTGTGTGTATATATATATATATATATATATGTGTGTGTGTGTGTGTGTGTGTGTGTGTGTGTGTGTGTGTGTGTGTGTGGTCGTGTGTGTGTGATGTCCTATCCTGGTCTACCACGGCACCAGTTGTGACGTCCCTAAACAGCACCAATTGTGACGTCCTCGCCGCGGCGCCAGCTGTTCGCTCCTCGCTGCTCCGTTCGGGTGTCGCTGCTCCAAACGTGACGTCCGCCTGTCGCGTCAGTCGTGTTGTCTCGTCCTGTGACGAACAACTCGCTTGGTGTCGGTCGCGGCACCCAAATGTGACGTTCTAACCTTTTGGTGATTCGGGTGGGAATCTGGTTAGATTTGATATCAGCCTCGTCGTTCCCAACTCGCTTCCAATGCCTGGTTACCAATGTAACTGCATTGATCTCCAGTCTGCCTACCCACGTTGTGAATTGATCTTAGGCAGACGAGATCAATCAGTAGTCGGGGCCGTAATGCAAACTGAGTTCAACGGGGGTGATACCACACAAATATGCATAAAAGTAAAATAAAATGAAAACTCAAAAAGTTCAAAGTATCAAAGAAAAAGGTAACAAACTTTATGTTTAGTTGTTCGATATATAGGACTGCATCTATCTCCCGACCCGTTCTATGGATTGCGACACGTCGTTTTCCGTTAGGCGAGTTTTAACGCTTCAAGTTGTTTGCTCTCTAAGAAATTGGTTTTTCGGTGTGTCTTCGGACGAAAGTCGAAAATAACTTATTTCGGTGGTCTGGATCTAAGTCGCTCTTCAAAATAATTTTTCTTGGGTTGAAGAGGAGTCCGGAATTTGCGTGAATCTTGGTCAGCTATCTGCGAGGCGGCTTCAACTGGAGACTGACTCTGGGAACTGAATTCCTGGAACTGCTGGAACTCAACTCTGGAACTCAACTGATTTCTGCTCGTAGGGGCTTCGCTTATATGGACACCGACTAAAACCGGGGTGGGTTAGTCGGCATCGGGCGTTCCTCGATAATTCTAAATACATATCCACCTCTCTGGTTAGGAATTTCCTCTTTTTCCATTTTGGGAACCTTTCCTTGCTCCCACCTTCTCACCATACTTCAGAGGGGCGTGAACTGCCCTCCCCCACTTCTTCTTAGCAGCTTCTCTTACCTACACTCTGGATGAGGCGGCGACAGCCTCCTTCGTGCGTCACGTGATCACCACTCGACCAATGATGTCTTAGTCGGGCGTGGACGAATCCGCGGCTTTGTTTCAGGAAGAAAAAAAAATATCTTGCTTAACTAAAAAAAAATTATCCCTTCTTTTCTTTTTCTTCCTCTTAATCGCCGTTATCATTTCTCTAACCGCGAACGGGACAATATGAACAATGACGGTCATAACTCTTGTTCTACACGTGGGTTTCGTCAATTATTTTATCGTCAATTATCAAAATGGGTTGTCTTCTTAACAAGGCCAACGTCTCCCCGAAAAGACATTTCTAAATATCTTTTTCCTTTCGGTACATATTTCTGATAACATAATTTTATTATCGCAGTCCAAGGATGTTCCGTCGAAAAAAAAATCGGTCAGCGGACACGTCTTGTGTGGCTTTTAATTTTTTTAATTTTAATCTGTCCAAAGCCCTTTTAGTTGCCTGTTTTTCGTCACTTATCGAAATACCATTTTCATTTGAATTTTTCTTTGGCCAGTCGACCAGCAGTTTGTTTACACAGCCGTTATGAAAACACACCCGATTCCCTTATCCATTTCCCTGTCATTGTAATGACACTCTTTCGCCATTTGTTGCTTATCAAGATATCCTTCACCCATTGTCTCTTAGCCGTGGTGGTCTGCTTACCATCCACGATTCGGTCCTTAACCTCTCCTTTCCTTCTTTTCTTTCTTTTCTTTTTCTGCCTCGTTAAATGGTGCCACATATGTATATAGATGCACCTAATGAGTAGGACAAACCTACCTAGGTTTCATATAATTATAGATAACTAGACTCGTTTCGAAAAACCCTCGAATTTTTGATTTGCTAATAATCAAATCAATCTCGAGGGAAAAAAGGTTTTTAAAAAAGAAAGGGCTACAAACATGAACTTCTGTCGACAAAAAATCGCACAGATGCAGGTCTGAAGCCCAAAGAAAAAAACCCGATACGAGTAAACAACTAACAAAAGCGCTCAATACAACCGTAGAGCAGACCTAGATACACCTAGTGAGCCAGACAAATCTACCTAGGTTATATATATATATATATGATGCTTTAATATTTTACTGAACTAATATTTCTCTATGCTTTACCTTAAACCGGACTCATATAATATATCAACAAACATTTCAAAATTAATAGTACAACGATTTGACATACAAATTAATAAATGCAGAGATCTACTTTGAGTGGCTCTAATATAGAATTCATTAAACTTTAATTGATTCACTGCTAAAAACACCAGTCCTCTAGCCGCAACATCTGATAAGGATTATTATTACCTTATCGCCATATTCCAACACTATTTTCTTGCAAGCGCTTGTCGGCGCCTGAATTAAGTAGCACAACGCGTTGAACAGATTTTCAACATTATCTCCTCACCATAACACATAATTTTTTTGGAGTACATTTTTTTCGAATTATATTTTATGATGAGTTATAATTATTTATGCATTCTGATCGATGTCCTAATCTCTGTTGTAATCAGAAACTTGAGTCATCCGGCCTTTTTCTATTGTCTGTTGTTCTGAGTAACGTTCACGGAATATCGAATTGATCCCTTCGTTTTTTCTGGTAGGAAGTATACAGCTCTTGTTCCAGTTTTAATATCCAGGGATATCTTGTTGTGTTCTTTATTTTCTGCCCTTTTAATTTCCACTCAGCATTACTGCACTACTCGGCTGATGTGTTCATACAGTAATTATAGATTATCTGTATTCAAATATTAATTGCATGCAAGGATGCATAATTGTAACCATATTTCTTTAAACAGATGCTATTAAGGCTAATCATTGATATTATAAATCGATATGGTCTTTATGGCAATCTCACAAATCCTACTTGTGCTTTTCCGGATATTCTGGCGAAATCTCCGTTTTCCAAAATAAAACTCGTTTAGATTATCGCAACATATATTTACAAAAAGAAATCTTAGAATACAAGATCGTTTCCAGAAGTTTCTGAAGCCACATCTGGCACAAAGCCACTTTCTTTAAGCTTGGGCTAGCATTAAACCAGTGATCAATATCCTAGAAGGATATCCTGGTAAGCTTTGATATACGGCCCACTACAGTAAATATATGGGAAGCCAAGATTTGTGCGGCATGAGTCCGTTTGAACAGGGGGTGAACAAAAAAGAATGTTTCGATAAGGTTCCAAGTTGAAATTCTTTGAAATTTTGAAAACCGATCAGTGAAATTTCGGGATATACATGTAACATAATGAGTGGAAATTGCCATTAGAATCAAATTCCAGCCTATTTTATTGCGTTAATTTCAAACTACGTCTCTTAGGAACGGAAGAATTATGCTAAATAGCAAGAGAAATTGGACACCCCAGCCTTGCGGGATACCAATCTAGAGAATGAATATTTTGAATTCAAACCCCTGTAGAAAATCAGAAACCATATTTTCTCATAAATTTGAAATTTACAGATTATCAAACTTGCTCCCCGATCGCTACAATCTTAACCTGTCAAAAGTCTAGGGCTAACCGTTATCTTCCTCACACATCTCCATAATCTGTGCCTCTTAACTGTAACCAATGCCCGTCCTGGGTGTGACGATAAACTACATCCGCTTCCTGGGTAAGACGATAAACTACGTCCAACAGCAAGACCTCTGCTCAGGCGGTTTTGAGGAGCGTGGAACCACCTCTTAATTGCTGATGTTCCCATGTCCACCTTGACCCGGGTGGTAGTATCTGTTAGGGTCCCAGCTAAGAGCAAATAGTTAACCCACAAACTGGGGTCAAAACACCATGAAAGTGTAAAAATAGATATTAATAGCAGAAATACTTTTTTTTTAAATTATCACCAGCAATACATTTTTGAAGGAAAAATATAACCAAAAATACATTTATGAAGGAAAAAATATTACCAGCAACAAAAATTTTGTTGGCATTAAATAACCCATTGAGGTCGATATGCCGTAAGACAAAACAAACCAAACCAAACTATCGCTATAAATCTATTTCAAAATTTTGTTGACATTAAATGACCCACTGAGGTTTTGATGTGCCATAAAACAAAACAACCAGAAATAGATTTTTGGAAAAAAATATTACCAACAATGAAAATTTTGTCAGTATTAAATAACTCATAGAGGTTGATATGTCGTAAAACAAAATAAACCAAAACAATCTAAATCAAAGAATACATATTCTATTCATACGATTCTATCCTAAAAATGTTGTCGGCATTAAATAACCCATTGAAGTTGATGTGCCGTAAAACAAAATAAACCAAACCAAACCAAATTCCAGTCGAGATTACTACATTCGCTATCGCAAGGATGCCATTAGAAGGGGAATTAAACCATTTGTCCTCCCCTTCACAGAGCTATCGGTTAAATAGCCGGGTAGACTGGGTTCCCTAGTCTTGGAGAGCAACCAGTGTAAGAGAAAGAAACATTTTCAATTCAAAACCATGTTGAAAGCAACGGAAGACTATCCCACTTATTTCTTCTGGAGAAGGTATGGCGATGAATGAATAATGAAAAAAAAAGTATTGTTTAAGATGCATATATATGGAAGTTTATTTTTGAAAATCATTAGCATTTAATTAATAAATGACTTCAGAGGTAATGATAGTACCAAAACAAATCCAGAATATTATTAACATTTTTTTTAACAAGATGTTTTTAATTGGTAAAGGTTAGAGACTAGAAGTTTTAAACTGAATAGAATATTTATGCAAGACAACACCCCTTCCTATTCTGCTAAGCTGATTATTGCGTTTCTTCATCATTCAGTTTAAAAATACAAAAAAGAAAAACCAAAATAAAATTAATAGCCTCTAAGGATATTAATCCATTAGAATATTCATCGTGAATTCCTAATTAAAAGAGATGTTTATGACGATATAAAATAATATTCTAACGAATATATCTTGAAAGAAAAACTGTCAAAGCCAGTGTTTAATTTGAAACACTACAAAATGTATGGCGTAAAAACAATAATAAAACAAAAATTTACTCAAGTATATATAATACTGTGTTAAATATATGCTCCGATAGCTTTTGGATTTATTTATAAAACTTATGTTGAAAATTGATTGTTTAATTACATGTGACGTCCGTAAATAAGTTTCCATCAATACTTTTAACCTTTTCAGCCCAGCGTTCATGAACAATTCTAACCCTTCTGCCTGGTCTTCTGGATCAAAATTGGCAAATAATTGGTATGTAATGTTTGACGGCAGATATAAAAATAGTTACAAGTGTTTAACCACCGTTCAACCAGTGGCTGGGCATTAAGTAATCTTTCCCTACCCCACCGGTAAAGCTGTGGTCAGGGTTCAAAGGGTTAATGAAAAGATGTCTTATTCAGAAGAACGGACCTATGACAAGGAATATCTGTTTAGTTTCTGTTGAATTGCTTTATAACAAAATGTTTCAATGTCAAGCATTTCTCTCGAGAAATTGACCTTTCATCCCTCCGAGCAAAATGTCAGGTATAAACATTTACCACAAAACCACGCTAAGTCTTCTAATTCTCATCAGATTATGTTTGACAAAACAATAGTACTCGCCTTTAAAACGAAAAAAAAAAAAACTCTGTAAAGTATTTTCTAAGATTTTCACATCAAACAACGGTAGCTCAATATTAATGAAAGTTTTTTTTTGTTGTTTTTTTCAATTTCGGTGTGCAGGTGTTAAAATGCCTTTTGAAAATAATATTTTATTCACACGGTTTTAAATCTATTCAACTCGATTCCTTAGCATGGGGACGCACATTCATTTCCAACTCCAGATTATCAACAACATAATCGCACCATTATCTCTCTACTACTTGCCTTGAAAATGGCCAAGATCGTTAAAAAGCAATATCACACAGAATGACGGAAGGTTCTTGTAAAGGGTTCCATTCAAACATCATAATTATTCGACACTAGGATAAACCCGCCAAACTAATTCATACTCCTATTATGTTTATTTATTTGGAGTAGAAGATTATCTTTCATTTTTAGATTAGGATGTGGTGTACTGGTTCTTTTCTCTCATGACATTAATGATTTAAACTGTTTTTTTATCTGATAAATCAGTGGCTGCGACATTTAATTTCCAGAGAATCGGGTTGGCGTTTTTTCTGATTTCTACATCCCAAATTGTATTAAAGAGCGTAACTTTTGGTACCGCTTAGAAAATTTGCTCTAGTCATCAGTCGCGTATTATTTGCAACGCCATGTCGCGCAGGTATAGATGTTCCTAGATGTACTTCCTGGGGTTCACCCTGAGACCATTTTAAGCTTAGCCTTAGCTACCTTCCGGATAGTTTGTATTGCAATAGACCAGTGTTTCTCAATCAATAACGGCACACGACACACTTAGCAAAATTTGTAAAGGGTATACGGTTAAATATTATAGAATAAATGCATAGATTTTTGAAAAGTACACACACAGATATGAACTTATTTTATTTCAATGTGTGTATTTAACTATTTGTAGAGCTTATTTGGTATGAAACCTGTGCTTTTTTGTGATTTCTTCAGTATTTAGCGGCACACGTTAGATGATCCCGCGGCACACGAGTGTCTAGCGGCACAGAGACTGAGGATCTACCAATAGACAATGGACAGTAATAAATATTTTGGCGTATTCCTCTTTAAAAATCAAAATAATCTTCTCGGGACCTTTACAATTAAAAGGAATACGAGCCAGCTACGAAACCAGTAAACCAAAAAATCACCCCACCAATCTTCCCTTCTCCAAAATTCGAGGTATTTGTACTAATGTAGAATCGTTTCCCTTCATACTTTCTCTAGATATCTTAACGCTTTGCTTCTGTCGTTACCAATGAATTCTCTACATTATTTACATTATTTGGACTATTGTCCTCATCTTTGTCGCCATATTTGTTACAACGTTTCGGCCGTCGTACGCTCCGGCCTTCTTCAGTTGGTTGGAATGTCGAACTGAACCCTTTATTTCGCTCAATGGGGTAGACTGTTTTAGTTCCACGTGCCATGTTTAATGGATGTCAGCTATCAGTTATCTCCTGTTAACTTCCCTCTGAAAGTTCTCCACGGCCTTCACCACGTATTGAACTCACACTCTTTGGGTCCTGTCACTGGATCTAACCAACGCCTTTATCTACTATGTCATGTGTCCTCAAGGACACATGGCACAGTGAATAAAGTGGATAAAATTCATTGGCAACGATATAATCAAAGACATTTGGAGAAAGTTTTAAGCGAAATTAACAAATGATAACTGACATCAATTAAACATGATACGTGGAACTAGAACAGTCTACCCCACTGAGCGAAATAAAGGGTTAAGTTCGACATTCCAACCTCCTGAAGAAGGCCGAAACGTTATGATAAATATGGCGACAAAGATGAGGACAATAGTCCGAATAATATAAATAATGTACATAATACCTCATCTCAGAAATATAGATAGATAATGAAAGGCTGAAAAATTGTAATAAATATGGCGACAAAGATGAGGACAATAGTCCGAATAATATAAATAATGTACATAATACCTCATCTCAAAAATATCGACATATAATGAAAGGCTGAAACGTTGTAATAAATATGGCGACAAAAATGAGGACAATAGTCCGGATAATATAAATAATGTACATAATACCTCATCTCAAAAATATAGACAGATAATGAATTTTCTGTTCGAAGCTATATTCGTCTTTGTCGAAAATGTTCTAGAATATATTGCACCATCAAGGGTTAACGTTTTTCGCTAACGTGAAGTGAAAAAATATACTGAATCAATTCAGGTCAGCTGAAAGTTGGTTTATTAGATATTTTTGTCAGAATCTATCTTGCATATCTATATACTCTACCATTCGCTCATGCATTGAATATTACAGTCAAATCTGCTTTGTTACTTCTGGTGAGATTCATGATAAAACTAACGAAGAATCTGCAATGTTATGGCTCCTGACCTGACATCTCGGCTTCAGTCAATTTCCTCCCATATAAACTTAGCTTCCCTGTGCCTTTTCTAGAAATATTTTCTTGGTCATTATTCGGATGAGCTTTCCGCTTTGGTATCTACATTTCACGAATTTGTGCACAATACTAGGTTGACATCTAGGTTTCATTATTTTACTGTTGAAATAGCTAGATGTAACCGTAAGTTCTATACAAAGAGATTTTTTTTTCTCAAACTTCTCGCTTGAGGAACTCTCTTCTGGAGTCTAACTTTCCAGACAACTTTGAACATCAAAAATTTCAATGCAATGTCAATTTTTATCATCTGCCATCTTTATATTTTTATTGTTCCCTCTCGATAATAATATTTTTATTTTTCTAATATTCTTTCACATACACTAAATACTTGCGTCTCAGTAGCTTTATTGCCATGTTTGGGGTGAAATGACTTTTAAGACAGGTATTTCTTATTAGTTTTTCTTTTTATAAAATATACTTGAATGAAGCATTGCTGCCTCACTATACTATGTTTAATTTCATATATTCACAGTTTTGCTTCGCAAATGAATATTTAGGAAAAGTGTTTGTTTGGTTTGATTTATTTTGTTTTAAAGCATATCAACACCTGAATAGTTCAATTCATGCCGACAACATTTTTAAGATTGATGTGGACCCAAAGTTGGGACCACGGAAGGAAAACACGGAACACGGATTAGAGGTAAGAAAGATATATTAAACAAAAAGGTTACAAAGATAATGTAAGTGGAGCTTACTATGTGCTAGTGTCCAATATTGGTAGTCGTACGCGGCTGATACTACGGTATTAGAATATATATACTCTCTCTCTCTCTCTCTCTCTCTCTGTAGAGTGTTATGTCGCATACTTTATATAGTCCTGGAAGAGTCCATGTTGTAGGTATGTTACGGTCTCACAATAAAGATATAAATAGAATATGTATTAATATTTTTTTCAAAAATTTATTGCTAGTAATTTTGCTATAATTTCTTTTACATTTTCATAGTGTTTTGGCCCCCGTTTGGGGTTTAACTATTTGCCCATAGCTAGAACCCTAACAGATGCTAGCAAGCCGGTCACGTCTGACTTGGGAACAACAGCAATTAAGAGGTTGTTCGACGCTTCCCAAAACCTCCCAATCAGAAGCCTTGCTGCCGGATGTAATTTATCGTCATACCCAGGACGATGAAGGTTTTGTTTCTTTCTTTGTTTTTCGTGTGTGCATGAAGTTCTACTCTTACATTTTCTTTCTAATTAGAAATCATTCCGATAAGGATGTCATTTTAATAAATATACATTAATCCTTAATCTGAAATCAGTTTCCTTTCGCATCTATTCAACCTATATAAATCTTTTATTCTACAAGTCTGGCATCTGGTCCAATCGCCATACTTTTTTGATAACACACAAGCAACATTCGCTGAAACACTTGAATGAGATGCACATTCAATTTGAACGATGGTTTTAAATAAGCAAATGATTGAGCTGCAAGAATTTGATAACGTAAGAAAATTAATGACAAACTGTACAATGTGGCTTCGTCGTCATTTCATCCCCCAAGAATTCGGTTACAAAAGAAACACGTGACAAATAAAGCTTGCATTTGATCACCGCGCCGTGTTTCTTTTTTTTCTGGCCGAAAAAAAACTTCTCTACAAATATTTTCTTGTTTCCATTGCATTTTCTTGTTTCCAATGGTCAGTATTGTGGGCATTTCGATGTGATGTAATAATTAGCAAGCTTGTCTCGCTAGAATACTTACGACCGAGCAGTGAGTTCGATCCTCACTGGGTGCCCATTTCGTTCGGCCTTGTGCCACAACTAAGCTACGCTTAGTAATTCACTATATGGTCAGTATTGTATTAAAATACATTTCAGAAAATTAAATAATTAAATCGAATGTGCAGCTTTTATATTACATCATAAAGAAGTAATTTATACAAAAAATAATTACCAATATTAATGAGATTAATGGCGAAATCACTTTGTACAAATTACTTCTTTATGATATAATATAAAAGCTGTATGTTCTAATATATTTAAGAAAATAGAATCCGTAAAGTCAGAATCATAAATTATGTGGAAAATACTAAGACATTTTAGTCTACTATTTGGATTAAACTTAAGTCCAAGGCACTTTAACTGGAAAACATATATAACAACAAAATTTCAACAAAACAGAATTCAAACAAAATTCTCACTTCATTGATTTGAACAAGAATTCGCGGCATCGCACGTCTTGGTGTTTTGCCTGTAAATTGAGAAAAAATTGCGCCCTGAAGATGACAATGTGAAATTATTGGAAGTACTAGGTTCATCAATTACATCTGACAACAACTCAAAATCTCTACGAATTATTTTTATTTAACACTGTTCATGAGTGAGACCAATAAAAGAACTGAAATTAAGAAGACAGAATATAATTATTGACATTGCTTTTAAATTTTTGAAGATCAAAGTTGACTGGCAAGAAAGAAGCCGGAAGGTACTAAAAGTGCGATAGAAGAATCATGAGAACTTGCAGGCAATCTAGTGCCACTCTTAAATTCATAAAGTCTAGGTACCATAGAGGAAAGTTCATCAGAACAAAAGTATTTACAAAAAGGTAGAGATTAGCTACCATACGGCGGTGGAAAGAGGCTGAAGCCGTGATGCCAGGTCAGGACCAATAAAATTACAGATTCTTTGGATTTTATCAAGAATCTCTAAATATATGACAAGAACGCCAGGATGTGGCAGCAATATTCAAACCATGGATGTTTAGTAGACTTGTCAATATGTAAGATAGATTCTGACGAGAAAAATTGTCTAACACTAAAAGAACTTTCTTAGCATCAGACCTTGGAACTGAATATTGAAATCTTTCCAGTTCATGTCAACGCAAAACGGATAAAAACTGTCGATTGTGATTATAAAAGTTAAGGAAACACCATACATTGTAAGTTTTTGAACAGCCTCATACAGGAGAAATGTTGGTTATATAGAGGATCGGCGTTAATAGTCTATTAGGATCAGATATATTACAAGGGCTAATGTATTTTGATGAAATATTTCTCGCTGAATAATTGAAGGTTTCAGCTGAGGGAAGGATTTACGCCATTCTATTTGTTACACAGACGAAATATTTGTATAAAATCCAAAGGAAATTGATGTATTCTGTAACAAAAGTAGTTTGATACTGGTTTTGGTTATAGTGTTATACACGGTCTTTTAATTAAAATGCATATATTATGAATTTAGATGCAGATGATAAGTATAAATTTAAATAAAGTGGTGACGTTTTTTTGCTAATATTTGATTAATGTACTTTATTCTATAAATAAATATTACACGAAGACGAACTTAAAACATGAATTAAAAGTAAATAGATTTTTAATAAGTGCATTAAAAGTCTCTTAAGCCCTTTACACCTCAATTAAATGAAGGATTGTTTTAATAAAGAGTGTGTTTAAAAATGATGAAGACCTCCATTACGTTTTAAGACGTTTTACTACACGTTTAATTTTTTAACATAATTGATCGTACTGAGTTAATTCCCCTAATACAGTGCATTTACGACAATAATAGCCGTAGCCGCTGACAGGCTATTATATAAACACATGCTATTCATATGATAAATTCACTCTTTAATTCTTTTCCTTCACCTAGTCAGTCGGTTCCATTTCCAGTTGGGTTTGTTATATTCCCTTGCGCGCAAATAATAATAAGATATTAATCCACCTGTTCTCCTCCCAGCCATGGGTTAATTAGCAGGACATGTATTACTAAATTATTATTATTATTATCTCAAAAACAAAAGCCGTCCTGGGTATGACGATAAACTACATCCGTGTACTGGGTAATACGATAAACTACATACGACAGCGGGACCTCTGATCAGGAGATTTTGAGGAGCATGGAGCCGCCTCTTAATTGCTGGTGTTTCCAGGTGCATCTTAACCAGAGTTGGTGGCACCTGTTGGGGTCCCGGCTATGGGTAAATGATTGGCTCTCGAACTGGTGTCAGAGAACTGTGAAAGTGAGAAAATAGGTCATAATACCGTCAATACATTTTTGTAAAAAAAATATAACCAGCAATGAATTTTTTAAGAAAATTATTATTACCAGTAATACATTTTTGAAGGAAAAATATGACTAGCAATAAAAATCTTGACGGAATTAAATAACCCATTGAGTTTGATATGCCGTAAAACAAAATAATCCAACCCACCAAAAGAAAAAAATGTCTTACAATCTATAAATATTTGCTGAATTTAAATCCCCTAGAAAAAACTAATATACCGTAAAAACAGCAACAAATCAATCACTATTTTTGTCATATATCCTTTTATTTGTTTGTTTTTTTAATATTTTTTTCTATCTCTCCTAAAACTTTTTTCCGTCATTTATTTATTCAAGCTCGCTAGGTAGATTAGGTTTTGTTTTACTCAGTTTTCCTTGCCTTCAATCTGTACTGAGACTGTCAAATCTTTCAAGTTGTCTTCATTGTATACCTGAGAAAATTCAGCTCTTTCTTTCTGATGTTATGTGTCGTTTTTGTTTCAGTTTTCTTTAAAAATTCGGCGTTACTCACATGTTTGGTCTATGTTATTCTCAGCATCTTTGTATAGAACCACATTTCTGTTGCTTGAAGTCTCTTCTTCATCAATGCGATTATTGTTCAACAATCACTGCGATATCTAAAAATCTGACATTACATAACAATTTTGGACTCTTTTCCTCGTTTTTAACAACATTTTTCTGTTTCTTGGAAATGTTTGAAAAGAAGAAGGAAAGAGGAACACTGATATCCGAAGTTGCGTTGAAACAACCAAATATGCCGGTCAAAACGAACAAAATATTAAGTATACGACACAATCAGAAATGCTTCATAATTTTATCTCTTGAAATTTGATAGCATGATCAAAAATTAATGCATACTAGAAATATTTTTATCCATCTAAAAATTATTTTTTATTATTTAAGCTTAAAGCACGCAGCCAAGTGTAACTATTAAGTCGGTTTGCATTAAAAAAACAAAAAAAACAAATGATAATTTTCAAGGCTCGTTTCTTTATTGCTTTTTTGTTCCGTCTTATGACATCCTAATTAGAAAATTTGTTCTGATTCAACTAATTTTGAAACTGTATTCTCTATTATCTTTATAGCTTGTAGAACGTAAAGTCTGACTCTCGAATGAAAAGAGTAATAGTAACAGGAATATATAGAACTATACGGCAAAAAATAAACGGAAAATACTTTTTTGTGGATAAATTGGGAAATAATAAAAGGTATTATTACCAATTAAGGCTCGTTCGCGCAGCAGCCATGTGACCTCAGAAGCACGTCATGTGATTCGTCCAACCGGAAGAGGCAGGCAACCATAGGACGTCATTGGCTCGCTTCCAGAGTTAATAGCCCTGATGAGATATCCGGAATTTCGTAACAGTCACAGTTCGATGCACGCCGGAAGACTGCCTTGTACATGTAATTGCGTGTTGCACCCGCTGCTTCGATGCTACACCTCTTGTTAGGTTTCTGTCGTTGGTATTGTCACTCTGATTTTGTACTATGTCGCTATACTTATACTTTTCCTTCGATTCATTCGTTACTTTTCGACTAAATTTAACCTTTTTTTAACTTTTTTCTTTGTTTCTACTCTTTTTCGTTCAAGTCATTTTCTTGTTTTTCTTCTTTCTTTTTCCCAATTCACATCTCCTTTTCTTTGTCTCTTAAGAAGTTACTTTTTTGTTTCTTTCTTCGTTTCGTTCTTTCTTACTTCCCTTCTCTCTTTACAAATCTCCTCCTTAATATTTCCAATTTCTGTATTTATATCTTTTTTCTATTTTACACATATACCTTCTCTTTTTTTTTCTTTTCTCTTCTTTCTTTCTTCTTCCTTTCTTTCTTTTTAGATTTCGTATAGGTTTGAGTTTTATTAACGTTTTTCATTCAAGAATTCCTTCATGGACGATTGCCATTTTCTTTCATCTGTATTTCCTTCTGTCCCCAAATCCTTTGTTTGTTCTGCTTTCCTTCTTCCAGGAATACATACATTTTTATTCATCTTTTCTACCTTTCCTAGAGATCCCGTTCATGATTTTAATTATTCCTTCATTTCTTTTCTCTTTCATTATTTTAAGAATGATGAGTTAAATAGTTTTCTTTTTATACATTCCTGAAGTGTTCGTTCATTTTTCTTTCTTTCCTTCTCAATTTATTTTATATTTATCTTTCTCCCTTCAGCAATTCTTACTATACGACTTGTGCATTTGGTCTTCCTTTTATTCCGTCTTATTTCAAGGCATTCATTAATTTACGATTTTTTTTCTTTTCTTTGTTTCTTTCTACATTTCTTGCTCCTTACTTTCTTTGGAGAGCTTTTCATTCACACTTCTACGTTATTACATAACCTATTTTCATTCGTTCCTTATTTCTTTCTTTCTTTCTTTCGTTCGTTCGTTAGTTCAGTCGTTCTTTTTCTCTTTATTTACTTGTGCTGTTCTTTCTTTCTTTTCTTGATTCCATCTTCCCTTTTTTCCCCCAGTTTTCTTTAATTCTTTCATTTTTTCCTTTCTTCTTTATTTTGTCCCTATTTTTCTTTCATCTTTACTTTTCTTCCTATATTTCTTCTTTTTTATCCTTTCTTGTTTTCCTCATTATTTTCTTGTTTTTTTTTTTTTTCCATCGCTTATTTCTCTCATTCTCATTATCCTTTCTTCTTTTTGTCTTCTTCTTTGTTTGTCGTTTCTTTCTCTTCTTAGTTATTTCCTCTTTTCTTTCCTCTCTCTTAAATCATTATCAATTTCTTTCATTTACACCATAAAATAATTATGTATTTTTCTTTATTAAATTTTTGTACATTTATGCCACTTCCTTCTTGTCCATATTTCAATTTTAATTGTTTTTATCATTCGTTTTAATTAAAGCGTTCCTTGTACAAACTCTCAGAAATTCAGCTATCATTAATTAAATTATAAAAATATGTTTAACCGATAATCCAATGAGGAATAAAGTCTCTTACACGGATTTTCTTTCGTTGAAAGGACACCGCCTACGATTTAAAACTGTTAAATGAATATTCTAGGAATCAAATTCCCGCACATTATCCTGGGGAAAACTCGCCGATGGAGTCTTGACAAAAGATCTAAATCATACACCACTATCCAAAATCTAGCAAAAATATGAAAACATTAGAATTCTTTAAATTCTTTCTTGGTCTAAGTGATAATTCTTACACACCTACTTGTACATCATTAAAAATGTCAAAACTAAATTAATCCCCAAATTTATTTCTCATGTCACTTGGAACTTTTTCACAATTCAGAAGGAGAAAAAAAGTTACTGTTTTCAATTCTAACATTTGTAGGTGGGTCGTCACCTGAAGCCTGGAGTGTAGCCATTTTACGGATGAGACAAATTAATGATCGGCTTACTGGGCATAAGAAACCAAACAGTATCTCTCGTTTGAAATGACAGGTGTCAGGTCAGGGGCATGCCCTCATGTTTACCGAAAGAGAGAACTGAACAATTTTGGAATGGCTCTCCAAAGAAAATCCAGGATTAATTAGTATATCTAGTATTCATTAGTATATCCAGTATTCATTAGTATATCTTAGCGGATGCGTACATGTTCTTCCTCACACTAAGATAGTTACTACTATTCCCGTTGCAACATGCTGAGCTTGCAAATAAATTTTAAGTAAAGCTATTATAAATTTCGAGAGAAAGAGTATTTACCGAGTAGGAAATTATTTACTCCATATACCAAGTGTTGGCATGTCTTAATTCTGCAAGAAGATGAGAGGAAGATTAGTTATTTGGATTCATTTTATTAGCGCGGATAATGTAACTGTTACCAGCACAGAAAGTGAATTCGCTGTCCCTTGTTCAATTCCTTCTCGGTTCTCTGATTTTCTTCACGATGATGCCCTTGGCAAATGAAAAATGAATGAATTCTCCCCTCTTCCAGCTATAGCAGTGGTTCGCAAACGATGAAGATTTAGAAAATGTTTTTAAAAATCCATATGCTAAAGATAAATATGATTTCAAAATTTAAAATATTATTATTGAATACTTGTAATTGCTGCATGAGTCCCAATATAAATAGTTATAAATAATTATTGACTGATATTACCAGTGTGATATTTTGGCATATCAGGTATTAAGAATATGATTTCAAAATTTAAAATATTATCATGGAATACTTGTAATTGCAGCATGATTCCCAGTATAAATAGTTATAAATAATTATTGACATTATCAGTGTGATATTTCGGCATATCAGGTATTAAGATTATATTAACTTCGGGCTTGCACAATGGAGGTGAGAATTATTAATGGTAACGTTCTGATTCCGCGGTTATCTCTTTTTATCACTTTCTGTTTTTTTTTTTTTGTTTTTAATTTTTTTTTTTTTTTCATTTTGAATGTACTTTTTATCATACAAATTCTAGTGAGGCGCGAGGAAATTTTAATTCCGAAAATGAGGTCCAGAGGAAAAAAAAAAGTGGGGTACCACTGAGCTATGGACTAAATAGAAGGTCAGAATGGATTCTCTTGCTAAGAGAAACAGAGTTCAAAATAAGTCTGAAGAAGGATGGGCTTAGGGAGACTTGCCCCAAACCCATCCCTATTGCTATGGTTTCCGAGTAACGTGGTTTAAGTTGACGTGACTGGATACAAACATAATGAGTTTTATTATCATACATTCATTTTTCTGACAATATAGTACAACGAAAAGATGAGATTTTGCTTCTATAAGTAAGGTGTCATTGTCGAATATAACATGGAAATTCATTTTTGATTCAGTTTTTAAAAATAAATTATCTCCTTAATTTAATAGCATGTATTTTTCTTGGTTTACTATGAGTAACACGAGATTATATAATCACATATACTCAACATTCTTTGAGCAACCAAACAGCGGCCTGTCTACGAAAAAAATGACTATGACAAACGCTGAAATTGCGCCAATGTTCAAACATCGTACACGATTACACTCGTTTTTTAGAATAAATTTCGTAGATTTTACGCAAAATTCTAGACTAAACTAGCGGTTTGCGCAAGACAGTTCCTTTTTCTACCAGTCGCCTTATATCAATGATATTGTGGGGTATGGTTTACGGTTACTCAGAGTTCTGTATTTGGACCTAATACTTTTTATGAGTGGTTTAACAATCTGGTCAAGCGTATGACTCTAAATGACAGATCAGATATTTGAAGAAAATTTCTCTTTTCGCTATCCAAAGTTGGCTTGCTTGCTTTTGAGACAAACTATTTGGGGTGCCGTCTTCAAAGTGGCGTCCATGGTACGTCATACCAGCTATGCCATCAGTATATTTCTGCCGCCAAACGAAGACTAAGCTGAAAATGGGAAATAGTAAGAATGTTCTACACCTAAATCTTAAGCAGGTTTAACTACCTTGAAAAAAATCAACTTAAAATTTTTATATATTTATTTTTATCGAGGCTCGAATACTTGTGACTTTGTCACTGTAAATTAGGTTTCTGTCAGTTATATGGCTGTAGGTCTGTGGTTTTCCACTAACGTTTTCGTACCAAGTAGTGACTTGAAAGGATGTATGCCAATGGTTGTCGTTGTTTGGTCGTAGACCGAGTTGGTGGCATTGTAACATTCTTTTCATCGGCTTATTGGGACTAATATACTACACTGTTTTTGCCTCTTGAGGAAAATCGAATGATGTATCTTTTCACAGGGAGAGAGACCTTTTCTCGCTTTGTTTCCCAGCACAAAGCATATTGTAGGAAGTTATATATTTTATAACTCGTAGTAGGGTAATTTTACCGACTACTTATTAGTAAAAGAGAGAGACGAGGAATGTGAGAGATAGCGTTCTAATAGTTTGCAAGTTCAGGGCTTCGTGTTCTCAAAGACGAAATATTCTCGCTAAAATCTAAGGTAGAGACCCAGAAGAACCTGAAGCGTATTACCTCGATATCAGACTAATCTATTTCTATTTGTCCAAGAAACTAACCCCAAATTTTGCTACCAAACACTACGACAGACATGCCTTTGGAGATTCCTGATCACTAATTCAGGGCACCCGGAAGTGACTGATATCATTTCCAGCGATTTGACGCGAATATCCAGGGGTGGATAATTGTCAGGGAGATTAAAACGAAACAGGCAAATGCCTGGGATCATAAGAGAGTCGGTATATAATCCGTGGTAACTTATGACTAAGTCTCACTCATTTCCAATCAAATGATCTTTCTACTACTAAGTAATAAGGAGTGCCAGAGAAAAGCGATAACAACAAAAGTTGCAATATGAGCACTGGTAAAAATGGTTGGTGAAAACATTAGGTTTATAATACCCAGAAATTGATACACAGATTTCTCAAGGATAAAGGCGTTGGTTAGATCCAGTGATAGGGCCCAAAGAGTATGAGTTCAATACCCGGTTAAGGCAGTGGAGAACAGGAGATATTAAACATTTCGCTCACCATTAAACTTGGCACGTGACAGTGAGCGAAATAAAGGGTTAAGTTCGACATTCCAACCACCTGAAGAAGGCCGGAGCGTACAACGGCCGAAACGTTGTAATAAATATGGCGACAAAGATGAGGACAATAGTCCGAATAATGTAAATAATGCCCATTAAAGATGTCAACAAATTCAATAAATTGTTATATTTATTATAATATGTTTAATATTCCATTATTCATGTTTGATTAATTACGGTTTATCAACCCTTTGCAGGAAAGAAAATATTTTTAGATAGTAAGATTTTTATTTTAGATAACAATGAACTAGAGATATAAGTCTTACTAATTTACTAATAGCCGAAGAGGAGAAGAGATGGATTCATGCCTTTCTCAAGGGTATATGCACGTAAGTGAATATAACGAAACCAAAGAGAATTCGAACTCGGCTCTCCGAATAACAATTCCGAAACATCGATTACATGACCCTCAAGTCTACAACACTTTGTGTTTCCAAGCGGTTACTCATTTAAGTACTGATTATGCTCGACGTTGCTCAACATACGAATGCTGTTATTTTAATGTGATGTGGCTGTAAGCTTTATTATTTTTAATGCAAATATTATTAATACTATTATTTGAATAAAAAAAAAAACTAGTGTAAGAAGAGAAATAGAATATGAATAAAGAATAATAAGACGTAAAGTTAAAACGTTTCTAATCGAGAAACAATAATGAAAGAAAAATGCAAGGGGATTATTTTTAATCATTTCACCCCAAGCAAGGCGGATGTGCTATTAGCACGCGGGGTGAGGTTACAGAGAATGAGATCAAGAGTAAAGAGGTTTGTTTGAGGAAAGAATATAGAGTAGGACGGCTATCAGTATAAAGTCATCAGAAGATCTCGACTGACATTACATTTGAATATTTGAAGCAGGTAAGAGGAAGGGAGTTCAACTGCCGGGAAGTGCAAGTGAAGAAACTGTTATGTATAGCGTAACTGTTACATGCGCGACATGGCAATCCGCGTTCAAATTCAGACCGAATCTGATATTTTAGTTTCGTATAAATACCTTGAAAAAGCACGAACCCTCTCTTTCTGTAACTAAGGCGGAAGAAGTGATCAATTTATGCAATAGAATAGATATCATGGCTCTCTGAAGTTCAAACCAGTCTAAGAGAATTATGTCGAATACAATGGATAATCATACTACTTTCTTTACCCAAAAATCATATATATTCCTTATACATTTAACCGTTTCGACAGGAAGAGAGTGGGACCGAGATACCAACCTAGTAGAACGCTTAAATTCATGCAAATGGGTTACCAATTAAAGTAAATCGTCAAGAGCAGTTCCCATCACAAATATTTGTAGAAAAGACAGAAGTAAACTGCATCACGTCTATGAGAAAGGGACTCCAGACGAGATCAGGATCTATCACATTGCATATGCGTTTCTGTATTTTGTCGAAGACCTTGAGATGAAGAGCGTGGGCACCAGATCATATATGGCAACTGTATTCAATGCAAGGAAGAATGATAGGTTTGTAGATTTGAATGATGAACTCAGGCGATCAGTAATTATTGTGGTTGAGAAAGTATCAAGGATTTGTTGTGGAAATTATCATTTTTCAATTTTTATTAACTATAACTAAAATTGTTAAAGTCAACTCCACGAACTAAGGTTAAACAAAGCATCATTATTAACCCACCTGGAAGTGACGATTGATATTACTGCGCTTTCTGCCACCTAAAATTCCAGTAGGAGTTGGAAAAGCAGGTTTGAACTGAAAGGCAAGCGAAGTAAAGGATGCATTCTTGACCTAATGTTAAAAAGTAAGTGTATTCTATTCGATGCTACATAGAATTGGTTTCATGAATTGTCCCTGAGCAGATCATATCCCACACCCACTGAGGATTCATTTTTTTTTTTTTTTCGTTTTTAAATTTAAAAAATGTAAGCGTCTGAATATCCACTCTTTGGAAAAACGTCGAAACGCACATGGACAGTTTACCAAGCAGAACTCACACCAAATGAAAGTAACTCAAAAATTAACATTAAATTAATATGCAAATTATTAATTAATACACATGTATATATATATATATATATATATATATATATATATATATATATATATATATATATATATATATATATATATATATGATATATATATCTCTCTCTATATATATATATATATATTTGTGTGTGTGTGTGTGTGTGTGTGTGTGTGTGTGAATAATCTCTTGACGTCATTATTGACATTTGTGTTGAGTTTTTGTATTGTGGCCCCTAAAATCCTCCATCTTTTCCTGAGAGTTTCTTTTTCGAGGTGATGAGGGTGGCTACTAAATCTGTATCTTTCAGCTTTGACAATGACATTTACCAACAGATTGATGGCGTTGCAATGGGTAATCCTTTGGGACTGGTCATGGCTAATATTTTTGTAGGGTTTCATGAGAGGCAATTATTTGACAAGCTCTCTAAATCATACTGCTGTTTCCGTTAGATAGATAACACCTTTTCATCATTTTCAACGCTTAGCAAGGTAGATATTTTTATTTTTCTCTAGTCTCCACCCCTCTACAATTTACAATGGATGTGGAGAATTATAATATGTTACCGTTCCTGGACGTGCTGGTTGAAAAGAACTCATTCTTCCTTCCTCACCATTATATATAAAGAAGCCAACTATTGAAGTGCAAACTTGATGTCGAACTAAGGGGAATTACCAATATCTTTCTTGCCAACGGCTATCTGGAAGGTGTTATTAAACAAACATTAAACTTGAAATTTCTTAGTTAAATAAAATTTAGTTCACCTAAGTGTCCCGTCTACATGAGATGACCTTGGAGCGTGTCCTTAAGTCAATCTTGCACTAATTGATCTCCTCTACTGTCATGCACTGCTTCATTTCTTTAGTAGTAGAGAACATCTTTTCTACTAGGAGTGCTTTCCCATCTCTCCGTAAGGATGTCTTGCCCAACAATCACGACATTGTGTAGTCATACTTACAGATGGGCAGTGTGCAAAAAGTTTGTAAAAGATATTAATAAACACTGGTATGAACATCACCCAGCATAAAGCTCTTGAATAGATGAAAGAACTCGTGCAAGACAAACCTCTGCATGTCCAATATCCAGAACGAGGCTAATAAAGCCGATGTCAATAAAGTTAACACTCATTAATAGTTACGAGCATCTGGATTAAAGGCTGAAACGGAAGTCTTTATTCTTGCAGCGCAAGACCAGAGTCTTTTCATTAGAAACTTTCAGGCAAATATCATACATAATAGTGCGGATCCAAAATACATGTTCTGTGACAGATTTCAGGAAACCATAGACCATCTAATCCCAGTATGTTCAGCACTTGCGCCAAATGAATACAAAAATCGTCAATACTTACACTGGACAACGTGCAAAAAACTTTGGAAAATGTTAATAAACACTGGTATGAACATCACCCAGCAACGGTTACAGAAAAAGAAGACATCACAAATCTATGGGATTACAGGAAAATTGTAGCTAATATGCTGAAGATAATTGTCAAAAACTGAAAAGAAAAAAACTTGCCTACTAATTGATATGGCATACCTCGCGGACTGTGACATAGCAACTAAGGAATTTGAAAATCTATCTTGGATGGTAGCTGGTCTACCGCACAATGAAATGACAACCTACTGGGGAAAAAAATATGTCTTGTCAGTCATTTATCGAAAGATGCATGATCGCCTAAGCGTGTATCACGCCTGGCACATAAATGACTGACTGATTGAAGTATAAAGACCTGGACATTGAAATAGAAAATATGTGCAAATTGGAAACAAGAATAGTACAAGTCATAGTAGGTGCTCTTGGAATTAAAAAAAAGAACACAACAACACATTGAAAAAAAATACAAGAAAATGCACTGATAACTTTGCCCATGTAACGCTAGTGGCGTTATGGGTGTTAGAAAAACAAATCATGAAATGCAGCCATAACAACACACCACTACCTGTGTTAGGTTTCCCCAAAGTCTTGGTAGGTTGTGTGACTAATCGAAATATAATAATAATAATAATAATAATAATAATAATAATAATAAAACCCGGCATGACAGAGTGGGCCAATATCTGCACTGGAAAATCTGCAACTTCTACGGGAAGAAAACTGAAAGAAAATGGTACGAACACCAACCAGATCCGGTTACGGAGATAGGACCTGTTACAATTCTATGGGACTACACAATACACACTGACAGAACAATCAAGGCCAACCGCCCAGATATTGTTATTAAAGACCACAAACAAAAACAAAGTGCCTTCTTACTGCTGACTGCAATGTATCTTTGAAGATATTCAAAAAGCTGTCAAAATACAAGGACCTTGAAATAGAAATCTCGAAAATGTGGCCTATGGGAACATCAACAATCACTTCTGTAGTTGGAGCCCTAGAACTTGTTGGAAAAGATTGCAGTAGACTAATTGAAGGGATTCCTTGAAGCCCATGCCTCAAGGAGATACAAAATATTGTTCTGACAAGTACAGCCCACACTTTACGAAGGGTTTTATCTATGTAATTTTTTCTTTTTTTTTTTTTTTTTTTGTCAGTGGAAAGTGTCATGATGCCATTTCTAATCTTAGCTTCTTGGGCGGGACCCGGAAAGAAATGTGTAAACGACAGAAATCAAAGAAAATAAAAATAATAATAAAAAAATAGGTATAAATATTGGAAACATTCATGCTCTATGAAAGCCTATAATATACGGTGTCACTTATGGAATAAGCTAAACTTGCCTTGTTGAAGTGGACATGAGGACGCCGTAAATTTAATTATTAATATAATCTGAGAAATGCGAGGTCACTGTCGATTAAGTTCGGTAATCTGATAGGCTTATGGTAGTAGGAGGAAAAAGCGCTTTCTTTAAGCCGTTTTCGTATGATCTTGTCACGTCAGAGCATTTAGAGATAGGCAGATTTCACTTCCCTTTTAGTTCAACGGGGCATGATATAAATAATGAAAATTTTCAAAATTAAAAGAACGGACTGTATTTAAAAACAACAAAAAAAAAACACAAAAACACCCCTGATCTTGGCAGTTATCTATCTGAAAATACGGGAGATTTAAACAGGAAATAAATCACGCATGTAATGACTTCCAAAACATGTACTCAATGGAACACCCCAAAAACGGATACGATAAAAAAAAATCAGACGGCGTCCCGTAACTACTTGATAAATCTGATCTCTATCACGACGTATAGAAGGGACAGCAGATTAAACTCTCAAGCAAAATGGATCAAAGGTTGATGAGTTTATCCGATAATCATATTTACTCAAACGACGTTAAAATAAATTTATTTTTCCTTGCTCATCCGTTTAATATCACAGGTCTACAATTTTTCACAACTTGACAACTTCAAAAATAAAATGTGATAGTTCTTTAGTATTTCTGAATGCTGACTTCGAAAATGACATTCAAATTAGATGATTGACTTTCTAGATTTAAATATACAGACAAACCTCTCCTCAACGGACTAATAGTGGAGAGAAGCTCCATTAAGTCCGATTGTCGTAGATGAAAAGAGATTTTTTTTTAGTTTTAAGACCACTATAGTAACTACCAGTAGTTATTAAAATACTGTAAATACTATAAACATGTATATATGTCATCAATAAATATGTACTATATATAGATATATTAATCAAAATAACAAAAATAATAGATATCTCACAGCTGCTTACGTACGCACGCGTTAATGTATCACACTTTCCGTCTTTGTTTAAAAGTGAAAGTCCGCCACTGCCGCTAAGCGGTGAGTTTCATAACTAATACGACTCGTTCCATTAAGCGTGCAAATCTAAAATCTTTTCGGCTGGCAGGTCGAACTCTCTGCCTCTGAGTAGAGAGGAACCCGGACGAGGCCATGCCGAAGGGCAGAGCCTCGTTCAGGGAGGTTGACCAACCCGATCCCGTTTATACGGGTTCCACGGGCATTTTTTGGCCGAGCCTACGGGCTCGGATAACCCACGTTAAACTCGGCCTTGTGCCACATACAACCCTCGTGGGGGCGGGGGGCGGTTAAATATGCTAAACACGCAAATTTTGAATTACATCACTGACGATTTGGAAGTTTTTTTTCCTGCAGACTTTTTTTCTTATTTTGCCTGCAGATTTTATCCGTTGAACCCGAATTCCTTTGATGGGGGTCCGTACATGAGAGGTTTGCCCGTATTTTGTTTGTTATGTCATATGCATGAATATAATAGATGAAAAATCTGCTTTGATGTCTTATTCTGTTCTGTTTTGTATAGTCAACTGCTGCAAGTCACAAACATGTCAAGACAGCAATATGTGTTTTCTGGATAAAATACAACTTGAAACTCACTTCAGAAGTATCTACATAGGCAGTTATTCAGTAACAACACGTCACTTCTTAGTTCGTGGGTTTAAAACTGCAGAATAATCATCTCTGGCCACAGTCCAACAATAATCAGCCAAAATTGATGGACTCCACCTGCACTAATACCTCTTTCATCATTGTTGCAATGTCTTGAGGAAGTCGCTCATAGCACCACAGTTTTGTGGAAAAAACAATATGATAGTCTAAGAAGTGGATTTTCAACGACATGTTACAACCAAGATGTTTGTATGCCTTCAGCATGTCTTCAACCAGTTTTCGGAAATGTTCAGTTCTTTCATTACCAAGAAAGATGGTTGTCACTAACTTGAAAGCTTTCCATGTAGTGTGTTGTTTTGTTTTGTTTTTTCTTTCTCTAAAGTACACTGTCAAAATTTTCATCCAAAAGAATTTTACGCGTCTGGGGACCAACAAAGAAGCCTTTCTTTAGTTTTGCTTAAGTTATTCTGGGAAATTAATTCTTCATATAATTGAATGCTGCCTTTGTTTTGGACATAGCCTTCACGAGATTTTTCATAAAACCAAGCTTAATGCGAAGAAGTGGCAACAAAATTTTCTTGGACTCAATTAGTTGATGATACTGAACATTTTTCTTCCTAGGTTCCAGTGATTTTTATAGCAGCCAGATTCCCTTCAAGTAACGGGAACTTTTGTCACGGGTGTTCCATTCACAAAGAAGAGAGCAATACTTGTTTATCTCTCTTGCCGTCCTAGCAAGAGAGCAACAACCTTCAAATCTCCGCAAACTAGCCAGTTGCTGTGATCATAGTTGATACATGTCAGTAATTTTTTCATATTGTGTTGTAACCCAGAAGTAATAACCAAAACGAAGATTGGAAATGAGTGGTAGTCTCTATAACATAAACAGAATAAAATGCCTGTACTGGGTATAACGATAAACTGCATCTGCGTCCTGGGTAAGACGATAAATTACATCCAACAGCAAGGCCTCTGATCAGGAGCTTTCGAGGAGCATGGAACCACCTTTTAATTGCTTGTGTTCCCAAGTCCACCCTGACCCGGGGTGGTAGCACCTCTTAGGTTCCCAGCTATGAGCAGATAGTTAACCCCGAAACTGAGGTAAAAAGCATTATAAAATATTACCAGCAATACGTTTTTTTTAAAAAAAAATATTGCCAGCATTACGTTTGTGAACAAATAATATTACCAGCTATACGTTTTTGAACAAATAATTTTATGCTATACATTTTTGAGGAAAATATATTAACAGAAATAGATTTTTGACAAACCAAAAATATTACCAGGAAAAAAAATGTTGTCGGCATTAAGTGACCCATTGAGGTTGATATGCCGTAAAACAAACCAAAATAAAATACTCGTCAGCGGCGTAAAGTAGGTAATCCACTGCTAGTGGTAGACTACTTACACAGCGTATTACCCCCTCTTACAAGAGTGTCAAGCGTATTTATGAGGATTGGGAAATACCCGTTAGTGTTCATGGGTACAGTTTGTAACATATTGTCATATTTCTTTCATGATCAACTGGGATTTAAGGGAAAACATTACCAATGTGTAACGAGAGAACTCTGAGACTTGTCTTCGAAGAATCAATGAACAGCCGCCATTACCTTGGATTGCAACAAATATTAAGTGTTTTCAAATGACCACTGATAACACTGCAATATACGAAACCACCTTCCATAAGGCAGACTGGGACTACATCCTAGGGACGATCCCAGAAATGGAAAATGCGTACATCACCAGCTAATAGATTCCGCTGTTGTGACCTGGAAACTAACAGTTCTGTTTTACTCTTAGTATGTTACAAATCCCTAAGTCCTTTAGGTTATTTTGTCCAACATCCGTCTTTAAACCACACTTTATAAAGTGTGGTTTAAAGACGGATGTTGGACAATAATCTTGGTCATATGAAGTTCATTGTTCAAACTGAGGTTTCATTCTCCTTCTTGTTATCTGACTCAATTTTATACGAATCCGTTGCTTTTGGAACTGGTATGCCTAATATTATCGGGATCAGGATGAAAAGAATGAAGAATTTTTGGATATTGCACTATTTCTTTTTCTTTGATCGCCCGTTACCTATTAGAAGCACCGTGCAGAAGTAGAATTCAGTGGCATGAACGGTTGGCTCTCTGCAAATCATGACCAATGCTAATGGCAGAGATTTTTATTTCTGTTTAGTCATTAACTGAGATTTGTTGCAATGGTTTTACAGCATATGTGTGCTGCCCACTTCTTGTCTTCCCAAATATGTATTCAAAATAAAGTTGGTAAGCTTTTCTCACAATAGGTGTTATATTTCGCTTCTGAGAAGCAAAAGCAACATCAACGCACATATATCAGATGTTATCTGCTTTGTTCAGACATTTACTGGGCATTTTTCCCCAGGTCAGTTAAATGTGTGAAAACCTGAATGAAAAGGAAATAATAATTAGTTTATTAGGGGAATAATTATAGATAATAAGGTTATTAGGAGAATAATAATTAATCTGGCAAGGACAACGGTTTTTGATTAAATATTCGTATATATTACTAGTAGCGTATCTTGAAATCTAGAGTCAATGAACAATTTTACATGTCATCTTTATTTCCAGAGCCTCAAAATTCGCTAAGATTGATTATTTTAGTTTTAAAAGTTTTCAGATTATAGACAAGTGTAGCTAAAGCTCTACAATAAATGATTGTTTAATTATTATTTATTTATTTATTTTTTTGTAATCATTTCACCCATAGTCACTAAAACTCGTGGACTTACTTGAGTGTGAAAGAATATGAAAAGAAAAAAACACACTATCAAGAAAAAAGAACATACAGGAACGGGAATTAAGAAGAAAGATTGATATTGCATTTAAATTTTTAAAGATCAAAGTTGACTGGAAAGCATGAAGCCGAAAGACAATTACACGAATAAGACGTAAGCGAGAAGAAACTATTAGCCGAGAACTTACGGTTAAATCTCGCCGTTTCAAATATAAAATGACGTGACCTTGCAGTCAATCTAATACTGCTTTTAAATTCACAAAATCGAGGTACCATAGAGAAAAGTAATATTTATTTTGATATAATACAAAAATATAACACATATCCAAAAATGGAGGAAAAATAGCGGAACGCTGGTCTTCAACCTGTCTTATCTTAAATTTAGATAGCAACAATAACAGACCCAAACATGCCTCAGTATTACTTACACTAAAACAACTTCTTACTTACGATTTTTACTACAGAAACCATAATACCTCAGAGTCTCTACGTAGTCCTACCCCAGATGTACAATTTGTCTGAGGTTCGGGAGTAAAAATTACAAAAAATGAAAGAACGATTACCATGAAAGTCTTTATAGAAAAGGGATTAGGAAGCAACATTACGGCAGCTAGATTGTGACTGAGAGCGAGATGCTAGGTCAGAACTAATAACATTGCAGATTCATCTTTGGATTTTTTAAGAATCTCAAAATACATGTTTTAATACGGTTAACTAATTGTATTTATTTAAGGTAAGATTCAGGATAAACAAGAGGATGCCTGGTATCATAAAGGTCTCAATATTTTATAAGTAAGGATGCAATTGCAAAATGACTTTTATAAATTGTCATTTTCTGCCTGCGTTTATAAACTAAATTCAAATTTAAACATTTTCCTGAGCAATTCATGACATATTCATATTTATAAGTTTCGATTTCAGGTATCATTTCAGTCTGAGTGGGTCATTTTCAACAATAAATTATCTTCTTTATAATTCTCCAGAGAATTCTCTTGGGATTGATGCAAAACTTATTCGAAATCAAGATTCCTCTTACAGAGATTTTATGAGATGATATGTATTTCATTTAATGAAAAGTAATTCTTTTCTTTTTTTTTTTTTTTTTACTAGAAAAACGATTGCGCTGTAAATTCAGCCATGGATGATCTAAGTACAGAAACTTTTATTAAATTTCTATAATTTGATAACTTTCGAAGATGTTTAAAACGCCAGTGTATCAGTCGTTCAGATCCTAATTCTATAAAAAAAAATTCAAAATTAAATTTTTAACAATTGATAAAAAATACTAATATTTCTTTTACTGGATTAAATAAATTTTATTTCAGAATATTATCCGTATCTTCCTCTGCTTAATGTCATAGATTTTATTTAAAATTTAATAAACTTTATGTGCCAGAGAAATGGATTTTTTGCTATAGGCGTCAAACTTTAAAAAAAAAAAAATCTTGTTAATATCTAATATATAACAAAAAGAAAGCTTGTCTGTCAGTAAAGTTTCTGTTTTAATAAATTATCTAATACTAACTTTAAATGCACAAGATTTAAATTATTGCAAGCTTCTTTCAATCCTCAACTTACTATTTTATGATCTGATGTTAAGCAATGAAATATCGGCGTTCATTGCATACAATAACTAGAATCTTCTTCTTTTCCTATGTGACGTGTCCCTTCAGGAAGTTGGCAATCATGGCTCTTCACTATTTCCTGTCTTGTGTTATTACTGTTCTGTCAAACATTTTCAAAAACTCGTTAGTTGGGTTATACGCTGTTTTCCTCTGTCCCTCTTTCCTTCAATATGTCATGAGAATGTTAGATTTTCCAAGCACTCTTTTCTCTTAATGTAACCTATAAAGGTAAACTGTGATGTTAATTATAAGTATCCTTTCTCTTTCTATTTTTTTTAAAACTTCGTCTTTGTTCACAAGTTCAGTCAATGGTATCCATGCTTCTTTCTGTAGAACCAGATTTCTATAGCTATGAATTTGAAGTTTTTTAGCTTCTGCTTTTGAAACATGGTAATTCTGTGTAGCGGTGGAACCATATTTTTAAATAAGTAAATTTTATACATACATATATATATATATATATATAATAAAAAACAGACCACTTTAAGGTTCCATGTAATAAATTATTTCCCCACAGCCCTTTTAAAGGACTGCGGATCATCAGACTTTACTTCCAAAGGTTGAAACAAAAAATGGACAGAAATTTGCACATTTATGACGGGCCGTAGTAATCATATGTGAATTAACGAAGTGAGGAAGTGAGGGAGGAGAGAGAAGACATGAGTGAGTTAGCAGATATTGACACATTTAAACAGTTAACTTAATGGAAGTTATGTATTGATATCGAAGGGGTAGAGAAGAAAAAACCCATAGAGAGAAAAAGAGAGAAGGAAGTAATGAGAGAAGGTGTCACTAATTTTCTTTGTAAAAAAAAAAATATTTATTATTACAGAATAAATAATTAATAAACAATAAAATACCAAATCTTCTCATACGGAGAATAGCCTATTTCTGTCGTCTGTCTTATCAACCCCTTATCTTATATATAATTTAACTGAATTTTTATTCAATTATATATTCACCATTATTTGCATTGACCTGTTGTCACTTATAAAGCATCTCTTCGATACGTTTTAAGTAAAAAGTTTTTCATATAAAAATTTTTCGACGAACTCTTGTATCTAGCTTTCATTAGAAAAAAGCTTTCACTATCAATTCGTTTTTCAGCGACCGAAGAACCCAAAACATAATAATCAGCTTGGGAAAGGTCAAGTGCATTTTGTAGGTAAGATTAAGCCTTTTATTTAATTTTTCTTCTGTTCGTACAAATGTTTTCCTTTCTGGACACAATGTGTGCAAAAACTGTCCAGTAGTTTCGCATATTCGAATGCTTTCGGCTAGACTCTTAGCCAAGTTTTCATGTGAACATTTTTCGACGTATCTGGTTTTCATTAGAGAAACTTTTCAACATCAATGCGTTTTTACAGCAACCGAAGACCGAAAACCTAATAATCGGCTTGGGAAAGGTCAAATGCATTTGGTAGGTTGAGGTAGAACAGATCAACTGAATTTCAAAATATTTTTCCTGACTGCAGGAAAAAAATATTTTTTCCTATTAAGGAGCGCAAGGCGTTTTTCGATGAAAATGTTATGTTAGTGTTACAGCCTCTGTACGTATAAATGGGCACGTAGAGTTTAATTGCGTTTGAAGAACTCTAAATGAATAATATCCCGACCATTCCACCCCATGTATAACGTTACATTTCTTATATGGAGATTTATCTTTGTCTTTTGACTTCATTGTCTTCTGTCTTCATTGTCTTATGTTTGCTTACTGCACATTTAGTTTTAACCTTTTTTTTTTAAATCGTTTACCCAAGTAAGGCGATAAAACCGATAAGATGCGGAGGGATTATATCGAATGAAATCGAATGAGAAAATTGAAAATCGAGAAAATTGAGGAAAGGTCAATAAAGAAACAGGACTCAAGAAAACTTAAGATGGCGATTGACGTTGCATTAAAAATTTTGAAGATTGTAGTTATCAGTTTAGCTAGAAATAGGAAAGGATATTTCAGAGGTGGGAAATGTGAGAAGAAAACTGTTAGAGCAGAAGATGCGGTTGCATTTAGCTAGTTCAACAGTAAAATGGTAAGACCTAACTGCCAATCTAGCATCACGTTTAAATTCATGTAGTTGCGGAACCATATAAAAAAATAACTCATCCGAGTTACTACCAAAACCTTCTGGGATTATAAGCAATGGAAAAAAGAAATTTACACCTACTTTTCGCTCTTCTGTTTAGAACTAATCACCTCTGGTGGGTATACGGCAGTGCGCTGCCGTGTTTTCAAACGTAAAAATCTGTTGGTTTGAGCGCACGGTTACACGGACTTTTTCATAGCGCCTCATGCGTCGACACATAATTTTGCATCATTGACAGCTTTTGTGTTTCTAACGGTTTTGATCGCATCTAGAGATGTTCATTAATCACGTAACTTACTTAAATCACACGTAGCTCATAACTTGCAACTATAAATTCAATAGAAGCAGAACAATAATGGGTAATAAAGAGGTTTGATCCTATTGAAATATTTCGTCTCTTGGTGAGGGGTGTGGAAGCCTTTTGCATGAGTGCCTCTCATTTACCGAAGGACATGGGCTCTGGCGCGCGGGCAGGGTTTCTTTCATGTGTAATGGGCCCCAGCCAACGAGTTCTCTAGCAGAAAGATTTAGAGATGGAGGTTTCATTTAATTTGTAAAGGAAGGCGATAACCGTATGCGGGGATACTGACCCGCTACGGCCGCTTCACTTTGGAAATCGGCTTGATTCAAGTTCGCTTCATGGTTTGCAACCAACGTTGACCATTTGCGAAAGTTATTAGCTGGTTAACTTTTAGAATAATGACAGAGAAATGTAGGATCAATTTCTGCATGGTGCCAACCAGAGAGAGAGATGGCAACAGAGCTTGAAGTAAAATAATAGAAAAGAGGGACATTTTGTTCGAATTAAAAATGGAAAGATTGATTAGCGTTCTCCAAAGTCCATATATTTATTATAGAGGATACCCAGTAAAAAATCGGTAAATTCAGAAAAAAACATTACATTATTCGGACTATGGTACTCATCTCTTTCGGCATATTTATTACAAACCGACCAAGCATAGAAATGAATACAATATGGGAACCAGTAATAAGGAGTGCCAGAAAAAAGCAATAATAATAACAAAATAATAATAACAAAGTTTCAATATGAGCTCTATTAAAAAACATGCAATGATAACAGCAAATAATTGCAATATGAGCAGTGGTAAAAAATGATTGCTGAGACATTAGGTTTATAATACCCAGAAATTCTGCAAGATTTCCCCAAGAATACAAGGCACAGTGGAAAAAGGCGTTGGTTAGATCCAGCGACAGGACCCAAAGACTGTGAGTTCAATAACTGGTGAAGAGAGGGCGATTAACAGGAGATAACATTAAAAACATGGCACGTGGAACAGTCTACCCAGTGAGCGAAATAAAGTATTCGACATTTCAACCACCTGAAGAAGACCGGAGTGTACAATGACCGAAACGTTGTAATAAATATGACGACAAAGATGAGGACAATAGTCCGAATAATGTAAATTGTGTACATAATGCCTCATCTCAGAAACATAATTAGAAATTCATTAATTTAGCAATCATGATTCATGCACAAACTGAACAATCATCGTAGATGTTCGAAATGCTTGCCTGAATGTCCAACACAAAGTTGTAAGCAGGTTAACCAGGAGGCAGTAGTTTTGCGGATAGAGTCAAAAGGAATTTCATTGCAAACATCAGTTACGTTCCATTTCAATGAATCAATATCGACGATGTCACGAAGACCGTTTTGCAAGTGAGTTAGGAGTACACTCCAGATACAGTAAACCATAACAGTGTGAACTTTTTAAAACTCTTTATTCTGCAATCAACACTCACAAAACTCTTTATTCTGCAATCAATACTTGACAAGACACCAGATGTGTTGTAACAAAATAACTATTTTGTAGTGATATTATAAGAGGTTTTCTTATAATTTTTTTGAATAAATACGATATATATATATATATATATATATATATATATATATATATATATATATATATATATGAAATGGACAAAGTCCGACAGTTATTTTAAGACATTTTTATGTTTATACATTCTTTTTATATATACAAATATTTAAGTAAATGTTCTGTTTATAATAAACAGTATTAAACAACATTTACCGGCGTTCAGGCTTATACATCTCGAATTTTTATACTAACATAAATTGTTTCTATTATCCAGTAACGTAATTTTTTCATTAGGCCTTTAAATGCAAAACGGTTTTAAATTCAAAACTGTTGACAATATGCTGAGCGTTCATTATTATGTTTTAAAAATTATCCATTTTGGAATTTTTTCTTCCATGTTATAATGTCGTGGCCATGCGCGCATTAAAACATAAAAAAAAGAGTTCCTTTACAGCCATTTCAGAACATTACTGTAGTATTCATAGTTGATTCTGTTCAGTGCCGGCTTTTTTAAAATATAAATTGCTTCTATTATCTGTAATCTAATTTTGTTGTTTTCATGGGGTAGGATAGTTAGTAATTTTTTATATTGTGAATCCGGACAGGAATGTTGTTGCAACAGACGAATGTCAGATATGTGAATGTAAACCTTCTTGTTAGTGTATTTTTCGTATACCAAATATATATATATATTTTGTTTTTTCAGAGATACATTCTCATAGGGACATTTAAATTAGTATATAATATTGGTTTTACGTAATACATAAATTAGTAGGGAGGACTTATTGTGGATAATACAATTTGTTGTATTGTGTTTTTTATAATATGTGATTAATTTTATTTTTTAATTAGAATCCTTGGAAGATATGTTAGTATAAATAAAATTCTTTATGATTTTTTCACCCTATTTGTAGTTTGAAGTTTGACATATGTCCTTTGGGGTTGTACTATATTCTATTTGACGCGTGTTGAGGTTTTTATATATCATCTTATTTGTTAATCTACAATGTGGTGTGGGAAGTCAATATTAATGAGAGTCTGCTTAATATTTTTTAATTCATTGTATAATTTTTTTTTTTTTGGTGCGGTATATATATATATATATGCTCTCTCTTGCTCATCATTTCATTTATATATATATATATATATATATATATATATATATATATATATATATATATATATATATATATAAAAGAGAGGGGGGGTACCATTTTTATTGTTTAGATTGTTGGTTTACTTGTTCTTAGTTTATATAAACTTTTCTTTTAAGCTTTTAGTTTTGATTTATTAATTTGTTTTCTATTTTGTTTGGTCATTTGTCAGTAATCCCGCATAGGGTTATCGCCTCCCTTTACAAATTAAACGAAACCTCCCTCTCTAAATCTTTTTTCTAGAGAACTCGTTGGCTGGGGCCCATTACACATGAAAGAAACCCTGCACTCGCACAAGATCCCATGGTTTATTGCGCGTATGTGTGTGTGTGAGAGAGAGCGGGCTCTTATGTTTATTTGCTCGAAACAAAATTTAGTACCATTTCATTCCACTATCTTTTGACATCTTTGATGCAGCTTCCTGTTACCATTCTCCCCAAGTTTGGCATAATTCTGGCTGATGAATACTTCTAAACGGTTTCTATAGGCTTCCAGAGAATTGTAGCTTTCCTCGCAGAAAATAATGATGGGATATATATTGACTGATTGATTTGTTTCTTTACATTTTGTCAACTCTTTGTGAATTGTTTAATGCCGAGCCATATTTTAGTTCAAAAGAATAATTCTGTTTTTGTTAAGGGTACGGCGTAGTGCATATTGGTTTAAAGTATTTTTTAGAATAACTGGTTTTTCTTAATACAAATTATGCTATTTAACATATTGTTGACTGAGGAGATGAATTCGCACCGTGACCAAGAGTATTTCCGACTGAGTGGTTTTATCGAACCCGACTGGAATTCGAACACAGATCTCCAGTTTTTCAATCCGAATCGCTATCAATTTTCCCACGCCCACATCTGTTATAACTGAAATTAGTTTAGGTCCGAATGTACAATTTCAAATGAGTACAGTGAGGTTTGTCGGATATCCCAGCAAACTTCTGCCGTGTCTGCCAATAATTATGCTGTCTGGCATTGCCTTGATTAATGACATCCATCTGTCTGGTCAATTCTGGACGTTTTCATCGATTGCTGCCTTTAATCGTTCCAACTGGGGACTCTGCTTTGAATTCAACATATGTTTTTGCGGGAAGTGTTCGTCATGAACAATATCCTACCAATTTCATTAGATACACAGTATCGCTTTCTTTTGGACGCAGATAACCTATTGGTGATATTAATGTTGGCTCTCAATTTTTGCTTCACATTATTGTAAACAAAAGATTATCCAGCCTGCGATCGTTCTTTTTAATAAGTGGTCTGCAGTGATACCAATTAATAACTTTACTAAATAACCTCCAGCCTATATTTCCAGACTATGTAGTAACCTGGAAACAAAATAATTAATAATTAATAATAAAAGAAAACTTAAAAGTTAATGAACTAAAATAGTTTAGAATACAGATAAGAATGGTAATTGGCAATAAAGAATGAAAAATTAGATTTTAAAAATTGTTTAATAAATATAGAATATCCATATGATTCATAAGAACAAGCGTTTTATGGCTAACTGAAAAAAATATAAAATTGTCTGTGGCTTTGTTTTCGACGGCCAAAGGAGGCAGACAACCGGAAAATGTTCTGTCATAGAACATGCTACGACCAACAGATAAGCACCAACTTTCTAACTATATATACGTATATATCCTTTAAAATACACAATCATTTGACTTAAATGTATACTAAAGCATTTTATCGTTTTTCTCTATCCTTATTTTGTTGTAAATTGTATATGATCTGTTTGCAATTTTTCTAATTCTGTTGTCAGTTGATGGTTTCTTTTTAACACACCCAAAATTATATATATATATATGTATATATATATATATATATATATATATATATATAATTACATGAATCATTCATACAAAAACAAATATAGGTTAATGATTTAAATGGCGAGAATACATCTTCGCAAACAATTTCAATATGGTACACTAACCCCGAAACTCTATGAATTATATGATCCCTGTTTATAAATTCCTGTTTCATAAGGTCTTTTTTTAGTTTTCACAATCTTTCGTCTGTTCCTGTTTCCTGGAAATAGATTTGTTCTTGTTTTTTACTTCTCGGTAATAAGAGGACAACGAAAATATTAATAATTTGAACTTCACCTATAATCGATATATATATATATATATATATATATATATATATATATATATATATTACACGGCAAAAAAATCCAAAATTATTTCATGTGGGTATAGCATATTTCAGCCGGCGCAAACTTGCGCCAGTCTTCTTAAACCCTAGACTGGACTCGACTCAGAATACGGGATTTAGAATTTAGTTTAGATAGCAGTCGTGGAAAAAAATACCGAGCCTGCCCAAAATGACGTCTCAGCTAGGGGAAAAAAAAGCATGTGTTGCTGTGGTAAACTCGGTATTTTATCGCCGACTGCTAAATTAATTTTTAAATCCCTGATAACGAGATGAGTCAATTCCACGGTTGAAGAAAACTGGCGAAAGGTTGCGCCGGCTGAAATAGGCTATACCCAAACGAGGTAATTTGGGATTTTTTGCTGTGTAATACATATGCTCTGTTATAATAAATGCATTGAGCTCTATCTGTGGATCAGTTTTAATATTTCCTATTACTAGGATCCACCTGGATTATATACCAACGGCTGTCTTAACTGTGCTACACACACACGCACGCACGCATAGACACACACACGCACGCACACACACACACACACACATACACACACGTAAAAGATAAGAACACAAACCTCTTTCTTTCCCTCTTTCTCTGATCAATCCTAATTGTTTTATTACCCCTTAAGCAGAGGAGCATTTTCTCCACAAGTCCAAGAAAATTTGGATTATTACTACAGACAAGAGGCGCCTTTGATTGAGGAACTGGACAGCCGAGTTCGAATTCCAGTCAAATCCATTACATTCACTTACGTGTTAATACCCTTGGGAAATGTATGAAGCCTCTTCTTCTCCCCCGACACCCCATGCATAAATAGCTGGACAGACCGGGTTCTATAGCCTTGGATGGCAACTGGTCTACTGCTGAATGAATTGGAACCAACAGCGGGGAAAAAAATATGTCTGGATAGTCATGTATCAAAAGATACATGATCACCTACGCGTGTATCACTAATTGACTACACACAAAAGACAATAGTTAAACATGGGAAAACACAAGAAAAAATAATTCCTTTAAATTATATGTGGAAATAAACACACTTCGCCTGATGAAGGTCGAAAGAACCGAAACACGTGTAACAAAAATATGGAAAATATAGTATAATATATATTTAAAAAACAACAACTTTATTACCAAAAACTTTTGCGGCTTCTTTCTTCTTAAAATATAAAATTTTCTCTCGTTGGAACCTCTCATATATATATATATATATATATATATATATATATATATATATATATATATATAAAGTTGAAGCAAGATGTACAGTTTTGTAGTGGGTACGTGCATGTTCTAATGTAACATTGCATAATATATATATATATATATATATATATATATATATATATATATATATATATATATATATGGTTAAAAAGTGGTTGTACTTTAAATAAGAAAACAATTTTATACATGGTTTAAAAAAAGCAAGACATGATTTCTTATTAGAAATTTTATTATGACAAAAAGAAAAAAAGCCTTTTAAGATTAAATCTTGCTCTCGTCAAAATATCCTCCTTTAGCCTTGATTGCTGCAGCTAAAGTTTTTGGCATTCGTTGCAAAAGTTTCTGAAAGTAAAAGTTTGATAATTGATTCTGCCTTTTTTCAATGACTCTAAGAGCTCTTTTTTCATTTTTTCTCATTCTTTTTCAATTCCATTCCGTGCTAATTCGGTGTCTTCAAGTTTTTAACTCTAGTATATATATACACGCATGTGCGTATGTATGTGAGAGAGTGAAAAAGAAAATAAAAGAACTAGGGAATGGTTTGAAGATGTAGGTGTAATTAGCCCCAAAGCGAAATTGATATTCTACCTTTATAACGTCTTTAGGAAGAGAGTTGAATAGTTCAACTTATCAAAGAGAAAAATAACCAGTCGCGAATTAAATCCTGGCAGTGAAAGTAGCGGGGGTTGTATGCTGACAGAAGTGTCCTCTTCCTTTATAATTTTAATCAAATCTTAATACCGCTGTAGAAAGATCGATAAGTAATATTTGATCTGTAAAAGGCTTGGGATGTAGCCAGTTCATCCAACAATCACGGTTTAAATTAATCCCTGCCTCGATGACAGCTGTGGGTACAGAATACTGAAAATCACTCTTTTTCATTTACATTTAATAGGCTGACTTCCCCCTACACTATTAATCACAGTATCTATCTATCTATCTATCTATCTATCTATCTATCTATCTATCTATCTCTCTCTCTCTCTATATATATATATATATATATATATATATAGAGAGAGAAGAGAAAAAGTTTCAAATGTAAAATAATAATGTTTTATTTTATGAAAGTATTTATTTATTTATATATATATGATATTTCAAATTGTCCTCAATTTTTCATCAGAAATAATTGTTTTATATATATATATATATAGGGAGATAATATACATATATATATATATATATATATATATATATATATAGATAGATAGATAGATAGATAGATAGAGAGAGAGAGAGAGAGAAGAACTAACATATTTGGTTGGATAGATGTGAGTTTGTGACCTGGGTTTCACGCTTTAGCGATCGTTAGACAAACGACGATCGCTAAAGCGAAACCCAGGTCCAAAACACATCTATCCAATCTATCTATATATATATATATATATATATATATATATATATATATATATATATATATAAAAGTGGTTAGAATCCAGTTAGAACACAATGTCTAGGACAGAATAACAATATAATATAAAAGGCTCAAACACTAATATTCCATGGTCATAATCATCAGACCTACAAATTCAAAAAGAAATCGGAAAATATAACTCCGGGTATAAAAACAAATATATGCGTGGGAGTGGGAAACAAGTGTGAGAGGGAAATTGATCAAAGCTCTAGAGAGAGGGTGTAACAGAAGAAAGAAGAAAAGGAAAGGTCTAAAGGTGAATGTGAGGATTAAAATTTAACAGAGAGAAGCTTTTAAGGGAGGAGTTAAATAACGGTTTAAATGAGTTAGATACAGATAAATATGAATTATTTTCAGATGCATAAATCACTACCGATTTGCTGACCTAAAATTTAAATAAAAAAACAGACTCATTTGAACCGTTAATTCCTCTCTTTAAAGCTTCTGTCTGTTAAATTTTAATCCCCGCCTTCACCTTTAGGCCTTCCTGTTCTTCTTTCTTCTATTACACCCTCTCTCTAAAGCTTTCATACATTTCCCTCTCACACTTGTTTCCCACTCCCACACACACACTCTCACTAAAATTTTGTTTTTGATACCCGGAGTTATACTTTCCGATTTCTTTTTGAATTTGTAGGTCTGATGAATTGGATCGTGATTACGATTCCAGTGTAATAAATTGTAACCATGGAATATTAGGGTTTGAGCTTTATATTATATATATATATATATATATATATATATATATATATATATATATATATATATATATGGTCGAAATATACTTTAAGGTATGCTATATTATGCTCGATATCTGGGATAGAGCGTATGTAAATATAAAATCTGCTATTCAGTTTAACACGTAGTGGCTGTTTTCCTCAAAGTTTGCCTATAGAGAGTGTATCAAAAATAACTTTACAAACACTGGGGCGGATTCCTCAAACCAAAACAAGAACGAATGTCCATATAAACATACATCCTCAAATCCTTCGTTTTTGAGTTAAGCTTAAAGAAATTTTACGGTCATTTGACTAGGTTAGATTTGTCATTCTTGTATAGTCTCTCTTCAAGGTTTAACGTGTGTAGTTCTGAGTAAACTGAGAAATGTTTCGTTTAACGATGGCACGATATTTATATCGTGAGCAGGCAGGTATGATTTTTACATACAGCCGCGCGGATGGTAATGTACGCGAGGATGCACGGCTGTATCAGATTGCATTTTCAGGCCGCAGGCAAGCCGCGTCATCCAACATTTGCTACTGTTTATCGTTGCGTTCCCGGGACAGGATCTGTGGCCCCATGACCACTATGGATCGACGAAGACCGAGATCCGCTTGTACGCCTGACCACAAAGAAAAAACTCTACAGGCTGTCGAGGAGTATCCAGATATAAGCACACATCAGATGACCCTATCATGTCCTACTTCTCATAGTATCGTATGGAGGGTACATCAAGAGCAGATCCTGTATCCGTATCATTTGCAACGTCTTCGCCCTATGAGCACCTCTTCACGGGAGAATGTATGCTGCTGGTTTGTTTTACAAACTGTTGATCCGTTGTTTTTCTCTTCAGACCCTTCTTTATGAATGAGACAATATTTGGAAAAGATGGAATTTAAAATTAGAACAACTAACAATTGTGGACGGATCTGAATCCCATGTAGATAAAGTAGAATTATGATTACACATATATACATAAGGAAATATTTAAATTTATTTTTAGTTAGGCCTGGAATCGGTTAACTATTGGGAGTTTTGAAAGGTCGTTGCCTTTCTTCTTGAGTTCGGAGCGGCATAAATTATACTAACGCTGCAGAACAAGTCAAATGCACGTGAAACCTGATTAACCAATGAAAATCAAACAATGACAAAGTAAAAATACCAGAATTTATTTCTTCTTTTCTCTCCATTGCTCATTCTGTGAGGAAGCTTCACTAAATGTGAAAGATGTTACATTGATAAACATTGCTTTATTTTTCCTTTATCTTATAATTAATGTGTGTGTGTGTGGCTATGAGTGTGCGTGTACGCGCCTGCGTGCATGTGTGTGTGTGGCTGTGTGTGTGTCAGTATGTTCCCATTTGTGTATGTGCCTATGTGTGTATGCGTGCGCGCGCGCGTTCGTGTGTGTGTGTGTGTGTGTGTGTGCATTGTTAATATTCGTGTCTTATTCCCAAACTCAAAATACTTTAAACCAATTTTCATAAACTGTCAACACAGATATCAATGTCTAAAGTTCGTATCATCAAAGAAATGAAAGAATCCGAAACAGGGGAAGAACACAGTGTTGCTTCTTCTAAACTGTATTTTTCCGCGATACGCCACCATATTTCAAACGCACTGAAATTACCATTTCCTTTCCTCTTCCAGCGTGACCAAAACCTATTGGCACTAACCTGTCTTGCAGAAATTATTGTCATAATATTCGAATCCAATGCGCACTGGACAAGTCTTTCATGTTCTCGTCATTCTGTCATACACTTGGATATACGTAGCCTCAATGCTTTTATGTTGTGCATAGGAATTATCAGTAAACCTCTTTGATTCACATGCATTTAAATGGAGAAGTGCCCTTTCTACTCTCGATGCAAAAGTGTGTTTTCTATTCTATCACATGTTTATGCTTTATAACTGTAAATTCTTCGATAGGTTTGTCAATGGTAATGATAGCATTCGTTTTTTTTTTATTTACTTATTCTGCCTTCATTAACTGAGCCGAAATGCGACATTAATGACAATATTTTATTTATTTTTATAAACTGGATTTTGGACATTGTAAATGTAAAATATATACACTACATACAGATTCTACATATGCAGACTAGATATTAGTTCATAGAGACATTGCGGTATAAGGGTGATTGTAATAAAAAAGAATGTCTTATATTGGTGTAAAAAATAGTACGTAAGGGTCAATGATTGAGGTTAGCTGTTAAGTTTAAGACCAGCCTCCCCCATTTCTTCTTATTCTTTTCCTACTCCTCCTATTCCTTCTTTGTTGTACCGTGTTCTTTGTCCTTTCTAGATTTACAAATAATTGTCGCTTAAACCCTGTTCCGCCACCCATTTACTCAAGCTCACTAAGTAGGTTATGCGTTGTTTTTCCTCTGTCCCTCTTGCTTTCAATCTGCCCTGTGAGTATCAGATTCTCTAAACCTCTTTCTTCATTATGTGTCCTAGGTATTTCAACTGAGGCTTCCTTATGTTAACAGAAGTTTCGTTTTGGTTTCCATTTTCTCTAAAAATTCGCCGGTGGTCACATAATCGGGTAATGTTATCCGCAGAATCCTTCTGTAGAACCACATTTCTGTCGCTTTACATCTTTTCTATATCTGTGAATTGATTGTCCAGTATTCAGTGTCATATAGGAGCACTTACATCAAATACTCATTATGTAATAATATATATTCAGTACTCATTATGTAATAATATATTTCGTTTTCATAATAATTTGCACGTTCGGATATCAGTGTCATACTTTTCGTTTCAATTCCCAGATATTTAAAATTTCCTACTTGTTTGATTTTGACGTCTCCATTTTGTAATTTGCATATTGGACTCTCCCTTTTGCTAACAACTATGTATCCCGTTTTCTTGCAATTGAGGTTTAATACTTTCAGCTCCATTTCCTTCACTATCTTCTGAATGATATCTTATACTTACATCTCCGTGGCTGTTTCATTTATATATCTTATTTTGTTAAAATTTTGACCGCTAATAATGTTCTGTATCTTACAGAAATAAATATTGTTACACACGTTACGCATTTTTCCATCCCTGGCTATTGGGCTGGGATCAAAGTGACGTATCTGCTCGCTTCATCACTAATGGTAATGGTAATATTAGCCGTTTGCTTGTAAATCCATATTCGGCAATCATTAACCGAGTAGTCAGTGCTACTTTCGGTCAAAATTTATAGAATAGCTTTCTTAAAAACATTTTTTTTCAGAAAAACAGGATTTTCAAGAAAATTCAGGACTTCTAGAGTAATAGAAAGAAACGAGGAAAAATGTGTTTAGCCGTCAACTGCAAAACCTGAGAAAATATACATATCAGGAAGAGAAAAAGCCCAAGATGCGAGTAAGAAATTGCAGATATCAAAATCAAGCAGTTGCAGAAGTTTTCACTTGTGACACAGAAATCCTATTGGACAAACTACAAAGCATTCCAAAAGCTAAGGGGTAATGTTAAATTTATGTAATATCCTTCCTCTTATATGGTAGGATATGTTTGACGAATTCGACACGAATAAGGAGAAAACCAGTGTCAGCAGAAATGTGGGACTTCAGAAGGATACTGAAAATTCCCTAGGGACGAGGAAACAACAAGGAATTCTTTAAAAAAATAAGGAATTATCAAAGAAAATAGCAACAGAATGAATATATATGCTTAGAATCAGTGAAAGACAGCTGAAATTCCTTTGACATATAACCAGAAAAGAGATCGGGGCATATTGAGGAAAATTGTTGAAACTTGACTAATGCATGGAATAATAATGCAACACAAAATGTACTTAGAACGAAATGTATTGAAACAAGAAAGTGTACACAATATTTACATAGTCTTTTGTATATTCCTGGTAAGACCGTTCCTGGAGAATATGTTGACTGAGTCGCAGTCGGGCAGAGTCTCTGGTTGAATCTCTTGATTCCTTCATCTCTTCCCGGTACCAACCATATTTATATGGTCGGTACGCCACTATGCAAATTAGGTGGATCCTACCACAACAGAGAGCAAGAGAGATAGGGTAAAGCAGCGATAAACTTACCTAAGGAAAGTGAATGGAGAAGAGAGAGAAAAATGTTAAGCTCCAAGGAACAGGAGGTTGTGGAGAGCCATGATTTGCTTATGTCCTGAACGGACTCGACACATAGAAGAACTGCTGTTGCTCTTTCTAATATTGATGGGAGTTTTTCTTTCCTAAAATTTTATTTCATTGGTCGGTTAGTTGATTCTGTTTAGTGGCACATCAAACTGTATGGGACATTTATTTCTAAAATCTAAATATTTTTACACAATTTTATGGCTTCTCAAAAATATATTTTGGACGCAATTGCACGCCTTCAACTACAAATAAATGTATTGTTTGTAATTCTTTTATAAAATGTATTGCTAGTCATTTTGCAATAAATAAGTAGTTGGTAATTTTACTATAAATAGATATTGTTGTTAATTTTAATATAAATACGTATTGTTGGTAATTTACCATAAATTGATTTTTTTTTTTACTTTCAGAGTGTTTTGTTTTTGTTTGTGTGTTCCCTATTTACCCATAGCTGGGACCCTAACAGGTTTTAACATCTCAGAATAAGGATGGACATGGGAACAACAGCAATTAAGAGGTCCATGCTCTTTGAAATCTCGAATCTCCCGATGAGATGCCTTGGTGGCGAATGTAGTTTATTGCCATCCCCTTTTATTTGAAGTAGTTTGAAAAATCAATCATGTCATTATTTTCTTTTGGAGTTATAGCGATTTACTAAGCGTACCTTAGATGTGGCAATAGGCCATAACCATGGAGCACCCAATGAGGATGCTAACCATTACACCAGGCCGAAGTGTCCATTCTCCTCCAGTTATATATGCTATCCATTTTGGTTGTTGAAAGTCCTCAAATGTTGTTATTTTCGTTATTTCATGGATCGCTTTCTTCAGAATTCTGTAGCACCAATTCCAGGATTGAAAAAAGGATGTCATTTCCAAAATCTACAGACTTCATTTTTAATCAAATATCTGGGTAAACGCTTGTATACGGCTGACACTTTAGATATGACTAAACACGCCTTGCACCATGCACGATGTCCGTATGAAACATTTATGATGAGGCTATTTAAAGACAGGGCAAGTGATTTCAGGTTGGGTGTTCGGCGAAAATACCCTTGTACAGCATATTATTTGATCAATTTATTTATCTCAGATAATAAATTTGTCATAACTGATCTATACCCCGAGATATTTGAAGTGTTTAGCATTTATTAATTCTACATTCTAATATTTTTTTATGATGGATTCCATGTATATGCCATTGTTGCATTCATTCCCGCCCCAGATCATAGTTTTGGTTTGAGAAATGTTTATCTTATTTCTTGTTGATAGGGTGATATAAATCAATGATACATATTATAAAGTTACTTTCTAAATTCTTGCTTACATTATAAAATGCAATTTGCATTTTGGATTCATCCTATCGTTAATAATCATGCAGTTTGTCGTCTTGCACTGTCCTATATAGTAACTCGCAATGAACATCCTGTTGCATTTGAAATGTGTTTATTTGTATTTACGATTTGCTAACCCATTGTGGTTTATTTAAAACCGAAACATATTTTGGATTGTATGAATCATAGTTTTCCTATTTTAGTTAATGAATATCGCATTATGATTTATTTTTTATATCAACATTGATCTTTCGTCATATTTAATCCATAGCTGGGCGGAGGAGATACATTTCTACCTTCACAATAGATTGATGTAAGCAACCCGACTGGGTTTTAGATTTCTCGTCTATCTATTACACCACTCGCAGGAACTTCATTTGAAGATGGTAAAGAAACAAATTCAACTTCGTTCTTAAATTGTATATTGCATCAATGTAATGCTGCTCTTCATTATCGATGAAATAATCCCGTCTATCTGACACACTGTTGATCGTTTCTCGCGTAAATTACTTTAGATTCCGAGAAAAAGAAAGTCAATACCAGTGTTATCCTTTTCACAGGGAATAATGTTTTCTCTATAAAATATATATGTCGTATTGAGATGATAGGATAATAAGAATAAGAGCAGGAGAGGAAAGGGGACAAAGCAAAACGTTCGTGTTTTATGACATAATCTTTTTTTTCTGTGTAACATGGGCAATAGGTTTTGTTATGCATTAATATGCTAGGTCAATACGCCTTTACGATTAATCAAACATGGGTGTGTTTTCTGCGCATTTTTGTGCAATGCTTCCAATTAATAACAAACCACATTGTTTCGTTTTTGGTTTTGTTGTCGTCGTCATTGGCGAACTCGTTGATAATAATGGGTTGCTCATTAACATTCCCTCCTGTGTGAAATTATTCTGATGTTGGATCTGAAGGGACGTCTGCACACATGGTAGGGTAGGATGGTTTAGGGAATGGAGAGCTCTAGTTTTCATGGACTCTTTTTTCTGTTTTTTTCGAAGGATGTTTGTCTTTCGTGGACTGCAATTGTTTTTTTTTTGTTTTGTTTTTTTTTTTTTTTTCTGCAGACATCGTATCCCAATTGTCCGGATCGATTTCTGTTACCAGCAATGTGTTTTTGAGCTGGTTCTTGAATCGACAATGTGGAACTCTAAACGGTCACTTGCCAGATGCGAGCTCTGAGGAGGGGATTTGTTTGGATAGGAGGACGCGTGGGATTCGAGCAAGTTGTCCGGCCCATCGAAAACGGTGTCGAGACATGATACTTTTTTAGGCTCTCCGTGTGTCAAGGAGCCACATTAAGAGAATAAAATGCCCTCATCACTGGAGAAAAAGGTGTGATTTGTTATAATGTCACCTGGAAATCTGATCTATCAGACAATCTCAAACAGAGATTCTTTCGAGCCACTGTTGAACGCTGTTAATGCATGGTGCTACTGACTGGACATAAACTAAAACCCTAGAGTCTAAACTTGATGGAAAATACACCCGAATGCTGATAGCTATATTAAAATTTTTGGGAGACAACACCCTACTAAATCACAGCTCTATGGACCCATACCTGGTATTTCTACAACCTTACACGAACACAGAATCCGCTTCGCAGAAAATTGTTAGAGAGTAAAACTCATGAGCGATCGACAGATCTGGACACCTTGCCATGGAGCAAGATAAGTTGGCCCCCCAGCAATCACCCACGTTGACTATCTATGTTATAACACAGAAGGCCTTCCTTATGACCTTTCTCCCTTGACATAGAACCGTGATGTTTGGCGTGATGGATTCATGAATGACCGGGTTAACTCAAATGAATAAAATATAACATTTAATAAAACAATTCTGTTAAATTTCAATACGTCTACTATTTTCATTAATAAAAAAAATATATATGAAATTTCCGAGAAGAACGTTTCTTTAAAAGGAAATTTGCAAATATCTTTGTCGTATTCTTTCCATGCATAAAACCAATTGTGATAATTTCTCCAGTAATGAATGAAATAAAAAAAAAAGATGCCTTTATTTCCTGTTTAACTAGAAAAATCAGATTTGAGTCATTGATCTTTGAATTATGTAAATAACGGAATATTCGTATAATTAAACTTAAAAGCAATAGTTATTTGACTAATATTATCTTATCAGTAAGATCAAAGTGTTCGCACTGACTATAATATCGTCTGCTGATGACCTCGTACGATAACAGACGCAGTCACTGCTCTCTGGAGATTGGTCGTCAAAAAAATTTAACATTGTTTACCTGTATTTAAACTATTTACATACAGACAATTCTCCCCAATTTTTTGTTGATGATATCGGATGTAAATAGTGTAAATAATGATAACTCGGTGACAGACATTTGCGTACTAGACAATTGCGTCCATAGACGAATGCGTCCAGGGATAATGGACATCTCTGATAATTAGTTACCATACTTCTGTTAATTGTTGCTAATTGAAAACCAACTTTTAATTATTCTAAACAAGTAAAAAAGACAGTCAACATAAATTTTGAAAGAAAAAAAAATGAAAGAGTTGTTTATTATAGAAATTTGCAGACCAACACATTTAATTATTCTAAACAAGCAGAATAGCTTTACGATATTCTTTATCTTGTCCAGAGCCCTCTATCTAGAAATTATTTGAAAATTTGAAAAAGAAGGAGGCCGTTGCCTTTAAGAAAAACGTGACTTTCAAAGAGGAATTCCTTCTGCGGCAAAAATATAGAATAAAATAAAATTGCAAATAAGAAAATCATGGCGATATTAAATAGTGATTTTCCAAGCGTAGCTTGGACGTAGCAAAAGGCCGATATTAGTGTGCACCCAGTGAGGATCGAACTCACCACTCAGTGGTAACTGTTCTAGCGAACCAAGCTTTCTAACCATTACACCACCACAAGGGGCCAATGGTGATATTAAATAAGTATATTCCTGAAGACAAGAGAAATTTCTTAAAAAGTTTAGCTCACAACATTCATAATTTTGGATTTATTTGTGAGAAAATTTTAAATAATATATGTAAATCAGATAATTTTAAAATTTTGAAATATTTTTAAACACTGTTAATCAGTCATTACATTTTAAACAAAAATAAAGTTTTAATTTATTTTATTCCTTTTTTTTTTTAATTTATGATTTCGACGTATGTTTTTTTTTTTTCAAAATTCATGGTAATTGGGTTTAAATGCTTTAAAATTTATATAGGTAGGCAATTATCTAGGGAAGCATTTCTCTAGGAACGCAAATGAGCAGGAACGCAACTGACTGGTATGCAATTGTCTGGGACGCAGATGTCCAATACGCAACTGACTTAGAACCTGATATTCCTCATTGTTTTCGCTCAGTAATAACGTTTCTCTTTTTCTTATTCTTTCTTGTGTCTCAATGGCTTTAATCCCTTGCTTAGGTTGAAGGCCTTGAAAAATTCCCAGAAAGAGTTGTTTAACTTATCTCTGACAAAATTCAATAGAAATGTACTGTTTCCCACCGTAAACAAAAACCAGAAAACATTCAAGACTCCGTTCAGCAGATAATACTTCCTTTTTACACACGATGCCCCACATTTAGGGATTTATTCTGATATCTGCGACATTGACCGACGCATCCAGTTGGTTTGTGTTCGGTACTAACACCAGAAGAAAAGAGATTTTTCGTGTTCTCCAGCCGTATATATATATATATATATATATATATATATATATATATATATATATATATATATATATATATATATATATATATATATATATACAGAATATTCACCTAGCAGGCCACTCGGTGTGTAGAGTATTACAGAATGAGTTTGTTGTATGGACGTAAGTAGGGAAAATAAATGCAAATTCAGAGGATATGCAGAATAGTAATCGATTGACCCTATACATAAATATGTAAATATTGCAGCAATCAAGGAAGCTTATTCTTGATAGTCTTGAAGCTATCATCTTCAAAAATTTATATGCAGTGTGAATCTTTATCTTCTGTATTCTTAATTCCTGTTCTTTTATTGCTCTCTCAACTTAATAATTTTCTTTTTCTCATATTCTCTTACGCTTAGTAACTCCTTAGTGGCTTTATTGCCTGGCTAATTATGCAAAAAAAAATAAATACGTAAAAATTAGTTGTATTTGCAGTATGCTATTTTTTATTAGCTGTCTATATTTCTCAGATGAGTTATTATGTACACTATGTACATTATTCGGACTATTGTCCTCATCTTTGTCGCCGTATTTATTACAACGTTTCGGCCGTTATACGCTCTGTAAAGTTGAACTGAACCCTTTATTTCGCTCACTGAGGTAGACTGTTCTAGTTCCACGTGCCATATTTAATGGATGTCAGTTATCTTTTGTGAAGAAGTTTCCAAGTTCTCCACTGCCCTAACCAGGTATTGAACTCACGTTCTTTTGGTCCTGTCATTGGATCTAACTAACGCTTTTATCCACTGTGCCATGTGTACTTGAATTGGAAATGTTTTAATATTAATAAGAAATTTTAAAAAATCGAGTTATAAAAATACCCATGTTCGTAAGATTTTTTTCGAGTAATGTTTAATAAAAATGCCTATTACTTCTATTTTTTTTCGTTTACGGTTTCATTAATTTACTCTAAAACTATGTGAAACTGCTTCACACAAACTCATTTACACGCGTTGCATGCCTGAAATAGCAGTCTGCTTTAACTTCTCACTTGTTTAGCGACAGAGACGTTGGAACGGAACCTGGTCGTTAAGTGAGGAAAAGCTGTATTTTAATCATTGGAAGAACGCAAGTGACGAAAATAGCAGGATAAAAAAGATAAACTAGAACTGGTTTCAGTCTTGATTCCGTTTTGAAAATTGGAAACAATGCCTGTAGGACATGAAGTCGTAAACAATGGGATTTTCAATAAACTATGCAGTCACTTCGACTCCACAAGACGTGGGGAAACGGCTAACAAAATCGAAAATATATATCAGGCGTCGAGAACTGGCTTAGACGAAAAAGAGACAATAAATAATGCAGTTTTCAACAGCCAATATCTTAATGCTATATAATATGCTAATTGACGCGATGAAGGATTTTCTGGAAAATGGAGAATAGCCAGAAACGCTTTTTGATATATCATAGGTTCATACAGACGTTCAAATATATTAACCGGCACATAGCCATAAAAGACAGATATAAGTCTCAGTCGTAAATAATGTCAGTTTGTGGGGGATAATCACTCCATAAATACAGGGTACGATCTATAAATTGTCGTTTTAATTACGCAAAAAAAAATAAAAATTACATTGAGATCTCATTTTAACAGATATATTTACCAAAATTACACAAATATATTTTGAAATACTAAAGAGCAAATTTATTCAATAAAATAGCCTCCAGATTCTTCCTCAACTTGTTCGGACGGTCTCCTTGTTTATGTTGGTGAATGCTGGCATAATCCTTACCTTCCGTTCATCTTTGGTATTACAAGGAATTTTGTTGTTCTTTTGCTAAATTGCGCATCCATTAAATATGGCACAAGGGGGTTGTAGTCTGGGAAGTTAGGTGATCAGATGTAAGGGATGACGGGAATTGTCTGACAGCCATGTCTGGGCCCTCCGGCTTGTGTGGCATGGTACAGTATACTGCTTCCAAACATAGGCTCTTCCACCAGCAGATCCTGTCCCAGGGTAGTCCTACCTCCCCAAAGCACTTGATGTAGGCCTCCGTGTTGAATCTGATGCACTCACCGAAAGATTCTTTTCTCATCAGAACGATCAGATTGAATTTTTTTGAGCTGCTGTAACTTCGTAATCACACTTAGACACATCCATCTCTTTCCAAATCCTCTACTCTGTCCTCTGACACACCCAAGCACATTGAAATGTTCGTATTGGAGCTTCAGGTGCGAATTCCAAGTACATCATGCCGTTTTCTAATTTCTGGCGGTGTGAATTTCGTTATTGTTCTCTTTTTCTTAGAGACTGACCAACTGACCCGAACATACTGTGCAGTCGAGAAAATTAAATACAAACAACGCGCATGCGCAAAATTAAAATATGAAATGGCGACAATTTAACCATCGCACCCTGTATATCATTACAGGGGATAAAAAATGACTCACACATTTCAATGCTTAATATCTGTGGATGGACAATGATACAAATTCACATGTGATCATAAATCTGATTTCCACGGCAGAATAATAATGTTGTGTGTATCCTGGGATCGCTGGAGTATTATTCATTTATATTTTGTTTGTTTTTTTAACGCGAATTAAAGTCCTAAATGCACATTTATATATCCAGCATCTGCCACGTATCTATAAAGATGTATGTTCACAACGGACCCCGTCAATAGGAAAAGGTTTGCTCTCCCCAAAGACAAGGCAAGTTCGGATAGAGCAAAGGTAACAATAGAAAAAAAAATTGTGCATTCTTTTCTACCCCATCCACAACATTCTGTAGACCAGCGTTTCTCAACTTTTTTAGCACGTAAGTGAATGTAATGGATTCGACTGGAATTCGAACTCGGCTTTCCGTTTCCTCAATCTGAGCCGCTATCCATAGAAACTTAATGCAAGATTATTCTAATATTTTTGCTCACCAATCCCTTTTTTTTTGCTTATTAAATTTTAATGCTTCTCAAATCTCTTTTACAAGATGTTGAAGTCAATTTTCCTTGTCCTTATCGTGCCAGATTTTCAAATCTCTTATTTGATTGTTCTGTTATTTCATTTCGAATATTTCACAAATTTAAATGTGGTCTTCACACCGCTCAATAACTTGTTTCTCATTTGAAATTATAAAATATAACGCCCTATGGCCATATATACATATATCTGAAATTAAGGTGAAACACTCAATATCCATAATATTTTGTGTATTGTATTTATTTCCAATGCGATGAAGAAATCCTTGAAGCAACAAATAACTTAGAAATGTTTATATTAAAAATAGATTAATAACAAAAATCCATTTATTCTCTCGAAATTGCTTTCTTTACGTTTTGTATACGAACTCGTGCATTTATGGACTTCAAGAAGATCTACAGGAGGGGGACGTACCTTCCTTAAAACGGTAAAATGAACCTCGTTACACTGACTCACCCTATGGCCAAACAGTCTAAGAGACATCGGATTAAACGGTGTTTTATCCTACAAAAAGAGACGTGGGTTCAATCCCTGCCGTAAAGTGCGTTTTCTTCATTAAGTTGCCTCGCGTGCGCAGGAAGAATTGATACACAAAAACCGGTAGTCTACTCAGAAACGGGTATCCACTAACAATAACATTTGAAGTAATATGCAACAATATCGTGTTAAAAAAGATATCTATATATGTATGGGCACATGGTTAGAACGTTCGCTTTCTGACCATGAGACCCGGGTTCGAATCTCAACATGATCGATTTTTCACGAAGGTGAATACTTGATATTATCGTGTGGCACCTTTGACTGGAAAGCATATCACAAGTTGAACCAAGCTTTGTGAGTAAGTTATTTAGTATAACTTGGTTACATGAAGTTTGGTTAGTACGAAGTCACAAATCATTGTGACCGTGGGTTTTTTATGTACTGACATTGTTCAGATAAGGCTCTCTCCCTCTCTCTATCTGTATCTATCTATCTATATATCTCTCAGAAACTGTAACTAAGGTCCCCTAAGCATATTTGCTGTATAATCCACAGCTGTAGTCCGTGGGTGTTGAGCAGACGTTTGCAACAGGGATTGGCTAGCCGCCCTAGAAGACGTGTATCTTCGGATACGAACGGCCATCCTTTATTAATATGTATAGGATATGAATGGTGGTGAATAGATGAAATGCCATTAATTTTCACAGCCAATTCCTCCTATTTTTTACTATTTTAAAATTAAAAAATGTAAGATGAATTGCTTCGAAACGATCTGTTGTCTGAATTGAATACAACCTGCTTTAAATGATTTTGGCTGCTTAAATACGACCCTGTAGCCGAAAAAAAAATATGCTTATCTCCAAAACTTCAGATGCATTTTCATGGATTGCGAAGTTAGTCATCCGGCAGAAACATCGATTTTCGCACTACTAAAAAAATAAACAAATAAAGATTTCCTGGAGCCTTTCACTATCTCTGACAAACGGAAATAGAAAAATATATATCTTAAAGCTGCAACAAAAACTTATGAAGAAAATTGAAACAACACGATAAAAACTCATTCAGAAAGACCTTGTCTGCTGAATTTAGTATAACTTGTTTAAATTAAGTTTTCCTACCGAAATATACGACAGTGTTTTGTGTTTGTTTTTGTCTGTGATAGTGTTTGTGATATGTTGTTGGTTACCCCACTTGGCTTCACAAGGACGCCAATAGGAAGCGCTCTTAAATAACTATAAAAAACAGAACACTCCTGTTTTCTTTATCCCTTCCGCCTAGCAAGTGGTATTGGCAACCCTAGCACGGAACCTTGCCCCAGGTATGAGAGATGATGTCTACAATTGCAGGCTTTTCCAGTATTCCATATCATAGCTCTGCATGTTGCATGTTGGTTCCTGTAAGAAACTCATCCAGGCTTTGTCAGTCCTCACCAGGGTGTTATTAAACATTATTTGTATTTATTTTTGCCTACCGGCCTTAAACTTCTCAACCCATACAGACAGCCCATAGTTTTCTTTCGATTTTGCTTCAGATTTTCCTTAAGAATTCTATAATATTCAGGCCAGTAAACAAAAAAAAATTAATAAATAAATGGACCATCTTTTTTTTTTTTTTTAAGCGTTTCACCCCAAGCAAGGCGGGAAGCCACTAGGATGCAAGGGGTTACAGGAAATAGCAAGATCAGATAGGAGTGATAGAAGAAAGGATGAGGGTAGTGGATAGATCAAGGCAACTGGAGTTGTCGATTGACATTACACTTGAATAGCTGGAGATTATAGCTCGCAGGGAAACAGGAGAAGGGAAGGGAGTTCCACAGGCGAGAGGTGCGAGACATGAAGCTATTAGAGTAGAAGAGACGGCTACATTTAGGAGTTTCGACAGTGAGGAGGTGAGAGCGGGATGCCAGCCTCGTAGGGTGCTGGAACGCATGACGTCTGGGAACCAGCGAATGCAGCTCCTCGGAGCAATTTCCATGAAAGTATTTGTAGAACAGACAGAGGGAGGAGACGGCGCGTCTGTGAGAAAGTGACTGTAGACGAGACGCCAGGGCAGGGCCAACCATATTGCATATCCGCCTCTGGAGCCTATCAAGAACCCTGAGGCAAACAGAAGGGGCGCCAGACCATATATGGCAGCAATACTCCATGCAAGGGCAAATTGTTGATTTGTATAGCTGGAGGATCGACTCAGGCGAGAAAAACTTCCTAGCGGGAGCCAACTTTCCTCGCAGTGGACGAGGCAATTTACTCGATGTATTTATTCCATCTCAGGTCAGCAGTCAACGTGAGACCGAGAAGCCGCAGAGGGTTGCTCTCGAGAAGTTGAGCGTCAGACATTCTAATGGAGGGAAGGGAAGGCTCTCTGTGGTGATTAATAGAGAGCAGTTTTGTCTTCGAAGCGTTGAAGTTGACCAGCCAATTCCTGCCCCAGTTCACAATCGATTGGAGGTCCTTTTCGAGACGCACGGCAAGGTGAGTTTTGTCAGCGAGACTAGATTTGTTTTTGAGGCAGGAATAAATTGTGGTGTCATCCGCGTAGATGCCTACTTGGGAAGTTACGGCGTCGGGAAGGTCATTTATGTAGATAAGGAATAGAGTGGGGCCTAGGATGTAGCCTTGAGGGACACCTGCGTTCGTGGGATAGGAACTGGAGGAGAATCCCTTGAGAACGACCTTCAGTTCTCGGTTTGACAGGAATGATTGTATTAGGTTATATAATCGACCCGTAATGCCATAACCCTAGAGCTTGCGTAGAAGGCTGGCATGCCAAACCCTATCAAATGCTTTGGAGATGTCAAGTGCCACGGCTCAGGCTTCCCCATTATTTTGGAGAGCTAGGTAGACTGTTTCAGTGATGGTTGTGAGCACATCGGCTGTAGATCGGGCAAAGCGGAAACCATATTGCTTGTCAGAGAGCAGATTATGGGATGTGAGGTGGTTAACTACCCCGATATTGATTAGAGCTTCGAAGACTTTGCCGAAAAGGGGAAGGAGACTGATAGGACGGTAGTTGGAAGGGTCAGAGGGGTCGCCGGAGTTCTTGAAGACAGGAACGATCGAAGAGGACTTCCAGCAGTCAGAAAAACAAGATTCCTTGAGGTAGTAGTTGTATAGTTTCGAAAGGGCGGGCGCCAGTTCAGGCGCGCATTTCTTCAAGACAATGGCTGGTATCCCGTCACCGCCACTAGCTTTGTTGGGATCTAAATTAGAGATATCGCCCAGTACCAAAGATGGGGTTATGTTTAACCCACTCAATATGGCCTCAGTTATAAGAGGGAAGTCGGGTATGGGTAGAGTTGAATGAAAATTTACGAGCAAAGCATTCGGCCTTGTCGGTAGAGGAGGTCAGGACTTCGAACTGGTTGAATAAAGGAGGTATAGAGGGTTTACAATTGCTCAATACGCTCTTGCAGAGACGCCAATAATCTTTGGAGCCAAATTTGCGAGATGCAATACGTTCCTTCATTCGAGCCGCAAATAGTGACTTAGCATCATTTAGGACACGCTTACATTCGTTACGGGCGAAGGCAAAGAGACGTCTATTGCAGTCAGACATGTCGCTACGGTATAAGTGGAAGTAGTGGTTCCTATAGGCGATGGCGGCTGAGCAAGCAGCCGAGAACCAGGGGGAGGAGCGCGACTTTACCCTATATTTCCTTGATGGGATGAAAGCGTAAGAGCAACCACTAAAAATATATTGTATAGCGATAAAATCTGTCGGTTTAATACATAAGAAATCCATTAATTCTTTAAAAAATTGCTTTATTTACATTTAGATATGAAACGGAATAGATATAGATGATTCGAGATTCTATGACGGGAAGAATTTCAAATAAAGCTACGATGCAGCTTTGTCTGATTGGCGAAGTTCTTCGTAGTTTAGTTGGTCTAGAGCGTGTATTCAGACTAGTAGACGACAATAAACATGTTGTGTAATAAATAGAATATCTACTCAAATATGTGTAACAACTAAGAATAACATTTAAAGTAATAAAATCTGTCGAATTCTTTAATAACAATCCCTTACTTCTTAAGTATATATACATGGTGCGTGAGATAAATTGTCGCAATTTACATTTTTAATTTAGCGCATGTGTGTTGGTTGTTTTTGATTTTGTCGACTGCCCAGTATAATTGTCTCAGTTGGGCACCGTCTGTGAGAAAATGACATAATTCACTCCGCCAGAAATTTGGAAACAGCATTCTATACTGCATGGCATTCGTAACAGAAACTCCAATACGAATATTTCAGAATGTTTGGGTGTCAATCTGGAAACAATATAGAATATTCGAAAAAAGTTGGACGATATATTCAGGCAACAATGGTGTTCCGAATGATCATTTGTGATGGCGTTGTTATGCATCCATTCATCTTCACACAGATCTCAGACTCAACACTGAGACCTGTATCAAGTGCCTTGAGGAGGCAGTGCTACTCTTAGTCAAGTCGCTGCCTGCTGGAAGAAACTATGTCTAGCAACTAGACTGCAATATGCCACAAAAGTAGGGAAACCAAGTCATGGATGTCAAACAATTTCTGAGACTATTCACCCACTAGATCTGGCCACCAAACTTCCCAGAATGAAACCCCCTTGTGTGAGGCGTAGTTGAGTGAGAGACAAGGAACCTGCTTGTAACACCAAAAGCAAGGATTATGGCCACCAACTTAAATAAATAAACCCTCGAGAAGAGATTCAGGAGATTCCGATTCTTTTGGAAGACGTGGTTGAATCGATTTTATTTAACAAACATACTCTTTTAATACGTCAAAAGTTTCAATCGGTTGGTTTGAGAAAAAAGGGATTACAGTGATGAAGTGGCCCCCTCAATCCCCAGATCTAAATCCCATTGAAACTTTGTGGTCCCATTTAGGGAAAAGAATGAGAATGCACAAATGTTCATCAAAAAAAGAATTAGAGGCCAAACTTCATGAAGATAGGCAGAAAATAGATCCTACCACCTGCAACAATTTAGTCAATAATATGCAAAAACGAATAAAAGCTGTTATAAAGGCAAAAGGAGGACATACCAAATATTGATTGTTGTTATTAATGTTTACTCCACTATTAATTATTAATTATTAATTAATATATATATATATATATATATATATATATATATATATATATATATGTGTGTGTGTGTGTGTGTGTGTGTGTGTGTGTAAAATATATAGAAAATAGGAAAGAACTCGTTAGGTAAATAATCCAAAGTTCTTTTGTGGAATCATATTTTTAAATTGGAATCATATATTTATATATAATATATATATATATATATATATATATATATATATGCTAATATCTGGTTGCTGGTTGCTAAGAACTGAGCTGCTTGACTCCCATACGTTGAATACGACAGGGAGCCATATATATATATATATATATATATATATATATATATATATATATATTGTTATTCAGTTGTGTGTGTATGTAGGTAAATGCTATATACTGCAAATTATATTAAAACTAATAAATCAAAACTAAAACTTAAAATAAAAAAGGTATATAAACTAAGAACAAATAAACCAGACAATCTAAACAATAAAAATGGTACTCTATCTTTCTCTCTCTCTCTCTCTCTCTCTCTATATATATATATATATATATATATATATATATATATATATATATATATATACACATCTCGAAATGATGAGCAAGAGAGCAAATATATATATATATATATATATATATATATATATATATATATATATATATATATATATATTGTTATTTGGCTCTGTGTGTATGTAGGTAAATGCTATATACTGCAATTATATTTCATCTTACGTTTGAAATAGGTACATAGCGTTTACCCTAAAAAAAGCTGATAGAAAGCAAGTTGAACGAACCTCCCCTTGCACGTAGCTGCAAGATGTTTGAATATATTCTATTTTCATTCGGTAGAATCTTGGGCTCTGTAAGAAGGATATATTAAATGTTCTCTTCAACTAAAGTGGTTTGAAATTTATCTCTTTATTATCATCATTAAGCCGTATTACTTTCAGAAATTTGTCTGCTTACAAATTAGATTTTAATTGGAGAATTTATTATCTTGTTTGAGAGATTACCTTCGTTGCGTCTCCGCGTCAAAAAATCACTTGCCCCAACACACCGAATATATCAAATTACCAGAGTAGACATTAAAACTTAATTATCTTCTATGCAAGCACATTAACTTGCTAGAGAATTTATCGAGTCCAGTTAATAGTTAAGATAAATAATCTTATAATTGTCTATGGTATAAATGCATTTTATTTCTCAACCATGTTTGTTGATTTCGTTTACCGTGTATACTTACGAATTATGCGACCTTTGAAGAACTAATTTTGAAGCTAATTTGACTACAGTAATTGGATACATAGGTTGGGCAACAGCGTAGCCAGTGTCCAGCAGAACTAATTTTATATCCCGGATATGATGCGACTCCCTTAAAATTAGGTCTTCAAATATCGCATGTTACGCGAATATATACGATAATTTAAATGCGTTGCCTGTAACACTACTTCTTATAAGAATATTTCTTTTCATCTCTTTCCCTTTTTATCTATTTACTGAAATGTTCCACTAATCATCCTTAATTTTTTCGTTTATATCTGAACAGGTTTGGCTTAGATTTAAAATGAACGCATGTAGCAAAAATAAGCTCACAGTTCAAATGTACTTGAAAAGGAGTTGGTTGATTTCCTTTGATGTGAATTGCTTTTACGATTTATAAACGTTCTTTGATATTTGGATTAGAACAGTTCTGTTGTATTGTCGACCACTGTCTGAGAAAATTAGAATCAGATTCGTAGATATTTTTACAGTGATGTTCACCCTGTTCCTAGCCCCAACATCCACTGGAGATAGAGACTTCCAGAGTAAGAGGCACAGCTCATGCGAATATGTGTAGAAGTCTTGAACAACCTTGTAGAATTTGGTAATAGCAAAAAACAGTACTCGACTGTAATAAAAGTTGAGTCTGACTGACCAAGTTCACGATATTTATTTGTATTATGTTACAAAATGTGGCACAAGGCTAAAATAGGGATTGGGGAAAAGGACGGTCTTCATCTCTAACTTTAAACTTAGCTAACCACAACCACTGACCCAGACATAGAAACAACACTCCTATCACCAAAACAACACGTTCTTATCTACCTTACTTACTACATTCACCATAATACCTCTTGTCTCTATGAAAATCCTAAATAGTCCCCATATGTACAATTCATTGTCTTTGTGGAGACGAGAATATAAAACACTTTAAAAGATCCCCAAAGAGTATGTACAATATGCAACAAAATTATTTACAAGAAATTAAACAAAATAATGTGAGTAATCCCCCCCCCAATCCTTAAATGTGGCAGAAACATCAGTTAACTAGACGAAATCGATGCTGGATTATAATAGTATAAAACATTCATTCATCCCAAGCAATGACAAGGACGTATTCAGACACAACTACAAACATAAAAATAACTCGCGAAACGAAAGGCATCCCGCATCTACCAGAGAGCTGACATCACTGACCACCTAACGAAGGAGGGTATGGGGAATTAAACTAAAGAAAATAGGAACAAAAATAAAAGGGGCCGTTCAGCATACATACCCTAGCTAAGGTAACTAAGTTAACTGAAAAAAGAAACTAAAGATTCAAAAACAAACCTAAAATAGCCTAATTTCGGGATGGTTTGCCTATATTCAACCCAGGAAGTACAATATCCTGATGCCTAACCGGCATCAAAGTGCCACTCCAGGTCAGCCCGTTTCACGCGACACAGTCGCGCAAGATTCACCAACCTTTTGCCAAATTCTGATGAAGTGAGTCGCCTTTTTTCCGTCTTAATCTTGGCTAAACTGCTGCTTAAAGTACAAGATGCTAGGGAAAAGTGAGCTTCTCGCCTCCATAGAATCCCTATTGACCACATATTGTCAGGCTTCGTCAACGGCGGTGCCGCATTGCTACAAACAGAAGAGGCCTCAACGCCAAAGAATTTTCCCTGCAGCATGCGAACCACGAGGCCTTCAACAAACTTGCACAACGGCGCTACTACTCTGCAAAGAAGGCGTGATCCAGTGTCTCGACTTCCTCATCACAGCGTCGGCAGATTGGAGATTTCTGCAAACCCGCTGGACGAAGTCTTTTGGCTATCCAGAGGGCCCCGCGAATCACCAGCCAGTTAAAAGATACCTCATCGTTATTGAGATATTTCAACCCGGGCGACAAGCCCATCTAGTGTGAGTATTCTCCTTCGTAAGGCCGAGATTGCAAATCATCTCATCATGAACGGACCCCCTGACTAACACCTCATGTAATACCCTTGGAGACAAAGCCTGACGTTGGAGAGGCAATTCGACGCCCATAAGAGGCATTCCATAAGACGACATTCACGGTAGAAGGAGCATTCGGACCAGGGTAAACAGCAGGTCTTCTCCTCTTAATGAGATAAAAAAATAGAAATAGAACGAGAGAGGAGATGCTGTGTGTAAATTGTCGTCCTTTATATTTTTAATTTTACGCATGCATGTTCTTTTTTTTGTGGGCTGTATAGTACAGTACGGTCAGAGGGTTACCGTCTATTAGTAATAGAGCACCATGACACAATTAACTCCGCCAGAAATGGAATGCTACAATGCTTTGTATTTGCGCCGAAATATGAACAATTCAGCGTGTTTGGTTGCAAAGCAGAGCACAGTGTAGAAGATTTGGAAAGTTTTGGATAAGTCTGATGGTGATTACGAAGGTACAGCAGTCAAAAACTCACATTAATCGTTCTGATAAGAAAAGAAATTCCGAATTTCTTGGTCAGAGCCTCAGACGCGAAACGGATGCCTACATCAAGCCCCTTGAGGAAGTAGTGCAACATGACACACAGGGAGTAGAACCCAGTCATGGATGTCCATATCACTTCTTATATCTGGCTACATAACTCACAATACCTTGATTATTATGTTTGGTGGGGAGTTGAGCGTAACACTAAAGGCGAACTCAAGGCATGGATTATGGCAGCATTCACCAACTTAAACAAGTGGAATGTACAGAAAAGATGCAGGAGATTCCGAAGTCGACCGGTAGCTATAGATGAAGCGATTTTATTGAATAAATTTACTCGTCTAGACACGAGTTAACGGTTTTTTGTAGGCATCATCAGATTTTTGGTTTGAATTATTAGCTAAAAACTAGCATACAATATAATAACTTGTTTAATCCATAGCCCACTCATCAGATTCATGGTTTGAATAATTAACTAAAAACATGCATACAATATAACACCCTTCATAATCCATAGCCCAAATAAATAGTTTAAATACCCTAAAAAAAGATAACCCTTTATGAAGTCGTCAAAAAACAAACGTTACGGCAGTTTTGTTATATGCACAAGTCCCTTTCATAAAAAAATAAAATAAAAAAATAAATAAATCTCCATAGACATGCAAACTAGACGAGGGTTAATACATCTTCCGTTTCAAATTTAGACACTCCCACCTTTCCCTGACTTGACATCTACGAAAGTAACTCTATACTGATACTTATTATTAACACCCAACACCCGCCTAGCCAACTTAAACAATTCGCCCTAGCTGTTACCATGGAAATTTTGATTTCAATTTTTAAAACAAGTAAATTTCAGAAACACGTTATTCCCAAAAAAAATTTCGCTTGAAGATGGAACAGAGCTTATTTTAACTCAGTTTAATTTAAATAATTATATTGAAGTTTTCGGCTCTTGTTTTGAAACATGGGAATTCTTATGTCGCGATTTGGAATCATATTTTTAAATAAATAATTATATTTATGCTCTACTTTTGTATCGAGCACTATTTTTTAAAAATAATAACTAAAATACTAAGGGACTTTGGATTATTTACCTAACCAGTTCCTTCCTATTTTCTATATATTTTCACACACACACACACACACACACACACACACACACATATATATATATATATATATATATATATATATATATATATATTCAATAAACAAAAAAAAACTTGAGGTAACTTATATGGTAAGCCGGCTGCAGAGTTTTGCTTCACGGTCATAGATTTTTTTAAAGCATTTCACCCCAAACAAGGCGGAAGTGCCACTAGCATACAACAGGTTACAGAGAGTGGGAGCAAGTGTAGAGAGGCATGATAGACGAAAGGATGAAGAGAAGGACGGGGAATTAGATCAAGACATCTAAAGATGTCGCTTGACATAGCATTTGAATACATGAAGATAATAGCTATCAGAGAAGCAAATAAGAGGAAGGAAGGGAGTTCCACAGACGGGAAGTGCGAGACATAAAACTATTGGAGTAGAAGAGACGGTTACATTTAACAGTTTCGACAGTGAAAGGATTGGACTGAGTTGCCAACATAGTAGCACGCTTAAATTCATGCAGATTGGGGACTGGCGAAAGTAGCTCGTCCGAGCAGTTACCGTGAAAATATTTGTAGAAAAGACAGAGGGAAGCGACGGCAAGTCTGTGAGAAAGTGGCTGTAGACAAGATGCCAGATCAGGACCAATTATATAGCATATCCGTCTATGGGTTTGTCGAGGACCTTGAGACGAACAGCGGGGGGCTGATTTATCACACATCTGGTCCTGATGAGCATCCTGAGACGAAGCGCTTGAACCGGCTCACAAAATATGTCACTTGAACTTTTCTGAATTTATTGTATATTATAGCTCTAGTCATCTTATTAAGCGTTGTTTGGCTGATATTATACTAGCTTGAAAAAGCCCCTAAAATTATCGTAATTTTTCATATATTTGCTCACTTGTGCATAATATTTCAAAGCTTTCCGAAACACCAGGAAAGTTGCTCTTAAAAATATGTAGGATGTCAGCGATCATGGCTCTCTAATTCATTCCATCCTTTGTAAACCTTAGTAATGTTTGTCCCATATCTTATACTGTTTTGCGATCGAGTTAAACAATTATCAGGTAGGATATCCGTTGATTCATTCTGTATTTTTTCTGCCTTCTGTTTCCCCAAGCTCATTTTCCTCAGAAGGCCGCAGAAATTTCAACTTATTCTGATCTTACTTATTATAAAACGCAGATTGTTTGTGTGTGTGTGTGTGTGTGTGTGTGTGTGTGTGTGTGCGTGTGTGTGTGTGTGTGTCTGTACGTTTGGATCGGATTTCCTATATTTTTCAAGCGATTTCAACAAAACTTCACAGGACTACGTAAAATTAACTTGCGGTGGTTCTGACAGCGCCCAAAATTGGAAAAAGACAATTGTTTTTGCACAAAATCAATTTGAAAACACGATTAATCGCGAGAATGAAAGGGGACAACACATATCGAGTTATATTTATTATAAAACCCAGGTTGTTTTGGGGTGTGTCATTTCGTTTATATATGGGATCGGATTTCCTACATTTTTCAACCAATTTCAACAAAACTTCACTTTTTTTAGCAGGTAGTGTTTCTTATTGTCTTGCACACTTTTTTCTTTATTTTTACATTCAGAATGCTTTAAAAATTCCATCTACAAGACAATTGTTTATAATAAAATTCTATTCAATCGATAGACGCCTAACGATTGAAAACAATGTTTTTGTTTGAGTTTGGGTTTGACCAATTCGTAAAAAAAAAAAAAACAAAAAAAAAAAAAAAATAATTAAGACATGCGTGTCCGTCAACCTTAAACAATAATCTTTGTCAATTTTATTATTCAGTTTTTATGATGGTCGATACTTGATCTATTTCTTACTGTTACATCCCCAGGCAACGCCGGGCTCTACTGCTAGTTGTTAATAAAAATAACCTTTATGAATCTATATTCCTTGATACCTTCACGTTGCTCACTTGTTGTGTACATTATTCTCGGTATCATATTGTAGAGATTATCCACCATTCACTGCCACGAAATTATTTTTTTTCATTCATACAGGAAAATAACTTCATTTAAGAGATATTCATTTTCACAACGTCGCCTCTTTTAGCAGATCCCCAAGTCTACTTTTAGAAATCTCTGCGGCCCATAAGCAATTTTGTTTTTGAAATTTTCATAATTATGTTTATTTTTTTAAGTTGATAAATGATTTCATAGACTTTGGAATATGTTAAAGTTTTTGTCACCATCTAGCTAGTTAATATAGTTTGATAGACAGAAAGCAGAAATAATCTCCCATGTTCAAGAACTTGTGTTCTGGTTTTGTGGTCGTTTAATCTATTCTCTTTTTGAATTGATTATGGTGGATAGCATGCAGCGGCTTCCCTAACTTCTCTCTAAATATATGGGACAGGTAGTTTTAATGTAGTTACATTCTAACTATTGTCCTCATGTTGCGTTCCAGGTCACCACGTGGCTTTTGTATCTCAGAACCCAACGCTACTTCTTATATTTTATCAATCAAAGACGGTGTCTTATTTGTTAAATTGTATGAGCGTGGTAGCTAGGTTGTAGCGGGAGGATGAACTTCAGGGGATCGGAGACCCACTCATTAGCTTAGTATTCCACCAGAGGCGGCCTAGCCCATCTACTGAATCCGTGTGTTGGAAGCGGGTCAGCACTTAACAATTCTTACGATCTTCTGTCGGATTCGCGCCATTTTGGTTTTACATGCAAGTATCTTACGCCAATTACTCGCCACCCTGGCCCAGGATCTGGGTTCTGTAACTCCCATCTGTTTTGTTATCATCACAAAATACATTCAGGTGCTTTACGATCCCACTAACTTTAAAGGAATTTCGAACAAAACCCTTTATTTTACCTACGGGCGTAGACTGTTTTCCTTCCGTTCTAATTCATCTAGTTCTTATTTTGTATACTGAAAACAAAATTCACGAACCAACCCTTTAGTCCACTAAGCTGTTGTCCCATGAGACAACATTAGTCTAGAACTTTGAACATTAAACCTAATCTGCTTGCTGTGAAACAAAAAGTGAAGAAAAAGAACAATAAATGATCAGGAAGACAGAAAATAGCAATTGATATTCCATTTAAATTTTTGAAGATCGTCTGTAGCAGAGAAGCAAGAACTGGAAATGGGTTCCAAGGACAAGAAATTTGAGAATAGAACCTATTAGAATAAAATTCACATTTACATCTAGGAATTTCGACAGTAAAACAATGGGACCTATTTGCCAATCTAGTAATGCGTTTAAATTTATGCTATTGAAGTACCGATGAAGATGCTCGTTAGAGCAATTGCCATGAAAATATTTATAGAAATCTACCAACAGTGGTGGTAAATAACTTAAAGCATGATGGCAATTCAGGCAGATAACATTACAGTCCCCGCTTCGGATGTTGTCAAGAATCTAGAGATATAATGCAGAAGAACCAGACGAGATATGTCAGAAATATCCAATGCAGGAATTAATCGAAGATTTATTAATGTGCAAGAGGGATTATGGTTGGAATAATTTTCTGGCACAATCCAGTTATGCAACATTACTAACAGCGGACCTTCTTCTAACAATTGATTTACTATAATCATCCCACGCCATATCAGTCGAAAACATAAGGCCAAGAAAGCGCAATGAGTTGCTGAATGAAGGTGTTGTAACCTAGAAAGGTTTATTAAATGAGGAATAACCACAACGGAGGTTGGAAATGAAATGGTAATTTTTATAAGATCAACAAAATACAACACTCGCCAGCGACGTGAAGTAGGTAAACCACTGATAATGGTTGACGTCTTAGACAGCATATTACCCCCACTTACAATAATGTCCAATGAAGTTATGAGGATTGGGACATACCCATTAGTGCTCATAGGTATGGTATATAACAGAAGGAAAAATGATTCTCTATCATGCTTAAAAGATATGGGTTTCGATGTGGAGGCGTTAATATTTACAAGCCATTTCTTGCTCCAGTTAACAACTGATTGGAGGTTATAGAACGAAGGATAAACATATGTTTATATGGACTTTTGTCATTGTTTTACTATGAGGAACCCGTCTCCAAATTTTGTAAAAGTATTTTGGATATACAGTATATATATTACTTAACAACAGAATGTAATGTATAAGAATGTACATGTTTATTACCTGGGTCGAGGTCTTGCTTAATGACCCAGTAAGGGATTGTGTTGAAAAGAAAGCAAGCTGATAATTAACATATGAGTCGTTGACAATGGAAAAGAAAATGTCTCCTCATTAACGTATCTATTCTGTAAAAGCAAGGTCAAAGTAATTGACAAGCCCAATAAATATACCGACGTCTGGATTTAAGTTGTCAGAATATGGGACGTCCTGGTTACAGTTGGGCAAATTATCATTGCATCGTTGAGGATGAGACTACTGAACTTAAAATCCTACATTGAAAAATCAGATTCAAGCCAAGTATGCCATCATTTCAGAAGTATTCTACAAAAGGTATTATCTGCTTGAGGTCGTAAAATTTTATGGTAAACACCCATAATTCAAGATCACCAGTTAAAAAAGAATGTCGTACGAAAGGAAATAATAAAAATACAGAGTGCGGCAGAAATACCTCCCGTAACATAAAGGTTGACAAAAGAGCCAACGTAACTGATATTACAAATTTTATTTCCCTGTTATATTTTTTATTCACTCCGTTTAAAAAGTATCCTCTAAATGGCGGCATATAATCAATATGCACTCTTGTAGACGGTATCTAAAGCCTGGGCATTTCCTGAAGTTCGAGCACCACGAGGTCTTCTAGGTGGCCGTATTTGAGTGCTGGACCTGTAGCCCTGGAATGTTCCACTCATAGCTTGTATTGATTTTCTATCCGGAACAGCATCACTCCGACGTAATCATAAATGCGCACAAAAGTTATGTGTTGCAATTACAGATTCACGAGTCAAAAAAATGTTTTCATAACAAACGCAGAGTATGCATCTGTCGTGTCCACTAAAATATCAAATACAATATTTATAAACCAATCACATTCAAGAAAACGCTTACATCTTAAAACACACCAATAAAATCATAGAATACAAATCAGAAATTTTGTTGTATTAGTCATCATGATATAGATATCGCCGAAATATCGTGCGGACGTAGTAGAAGACATACCACGTGTCTTTTTAGGGCCAATTAGGAAGAAATAAATAATTTAATTCTGGAGCCGATTTTTTTACGAAAAAGTGTATAAAAACCTACGAAATCCGTTCCCAAACAGGATACACACCCCACGCCACTCCCGTTTTTGATCTTCACGACCCCATGCTAAAACCGACAGTGTCGGCAAACTTCATACTACGGCAACGCCGACAACAGTAAGAAACAATTGCTAACCATCTCTTGTATCCTCTTTACTATGAACCACGAACGCACGTGATGACTTTTTCATGCAAACACACATATAACATTTTAATGTATCTCATATACTTACACAAAAACAATTTATATTTTATTTCAGAACTTTATTAAGCCAAACAAAAAGACATTACTTTCCAATTTATCACCAATTGCTTGTATTCTTGTCGTTATATTTAATTAATGTTTATTTGTTGTCTTTTCTACTGAATTTTATTCTTTCAATTAACATCGTGTGATTATTCTAGACTGACAAATTAGGATTGACCCCGAAAACGATATTTTTTTTATTGTATCGAAATCCGACACTCCAAATTTTAACATTCAACGAAAAACCGAGAAGATGGATTCCTACATATCTATCCATGACATGAGGGTAATTGATGGAGTCTGAAAAATAGAGTAGAATCTTAGCTTGTCTAAGTTCACTAGCATCACACAGGAAGTTATTTATGACGAATAATAATAATAATAATAATAATAATAATAATAATAATAATAAACACTCTGTGGATACAAAAAGAATGGCAATCATGGCTTCTGATCTTATTTGATTAAAGATGTTTTGTCGTCGTTTTTAGAAGGGCTAGAGAAAATGCTCCATTTAGTACCACAGGTTTCTTTGTCAAAATTAAACATTTTGGACATATTCTGTAGGGAATGATACAATGTGCGTATCTGTTCATGAGCAGGTGCAGTGAGGAACATCATGGCCGTATATACGCTTTTTAAATTTGAAGGATCAGGAATCCAAGAGTCTTGATATTCAAATCTAGATACTTGGGAAGGTGTCTGAGGGGAATAGGTTATTTGACCTGAAAATATTTGTAACCGTTGCCCACTGGCAAGTTTATGCAATGCTTTTATCAAGACCTCTCACCATATCGCTTATATTTTGCTATGATTCATATGGCTGGCACACATATGTCTAATTGACATAATAAGCATATTAGTTTTCGTATATATGTAACTCAGTTTTACTAATTTCGGTGGTGCTTGTTCTATTCTCTGAATCAAAAATTCTCATGTTAAGGAAATTGCAACCAACTAGTGGCTAAGAAGTTCCCCACTGAAGGATAAAACAGAAAGGTTTATTTTTCCTGCACAGGACCAGAGCCTGCTTTCACCCATTATTTTCTTTTTATGTGCCATGTCCTTTCAGGACGTACGCGATCATGACTCTCCCTCTTCAGCTCTCAGCAAGCTCCTTTTTTTCTGCTTCCTCCCCCAGACCACGTTCTGTCATCCACGTACTCAATCTCATTAGATATGTCACACGCTGCTTTCTCTCTGTCTCTCTTAACCTTTATTCGACCTGTGAGTATCAGATTCTCCAGGTCGTTATTATGTGTCCCAGAAACTTTAGCTGTCTCTTTCTGATATTAAGTCTAAGCCTTCTTCTTGTTTGTAACCTCTCTAAGACCTCATCGTTGCTCACAAGCTCAGCCCATACTTAACATCCTTCTGTAGAACCACATCCCCGTCGCCTCGAATCTATCTTCATCTTTGAGGAAATCGTCCAACGTTCGTTGCCGTAAATGAGAACAGATGTCATGTAACAGCTCAGTATTCTTTTCTTTGTTACAAAAGAACTAGTACAATAGTACTAGCCAAAAATGTAGGTTCTCTAACCAATACATTAAAACTATTAAAGACCTTATCCCAGGATGCCCAATACTTATTCCCAGTGAGTAAAAAAAACGTCATGACAGATTAGGTCAATATAAGCACTGTCATCACAACGTGATAAAAACAGCGGCAGACTGTTATGAACATCACCCTGTATATGTAGTCTAGGGTGTAATAAGAATAAAACCTTCGGTTGCAATGTTTAACCCTTCTCTATGTAACCACTGATGGGTATGGCGTTTTTCTACGTCAGCTTGTTTGTTACGGGCAGAGAACTGACCATGAAGAAGCTTATCTCGTCATTTTGCATTTGATTTAATTTTCTTTTCTTTTTTTGCAGTAGGTATATTATAGTTCATTTACAATTCCTCAACCATTTTCCATTTGAAATTTGTTAGCTTCCATTATTACTGAATAGAGTTTCTTATTTCTTCACGTTCTTTGAGAACGATCATCACCCAGTCTTCTGTAGTTTTCAGGCATCTTTTAAAACCAGTTGTTGTAGATTTATAAGAAACTTCTAGTCTCACTAATCCACTGCTTCCTTTGGCTCTGGACATATATAGATGATCAACATCAGTTTGATGCTTGCGCTGGCAAGTGAGAAGGTTTCTGATTTCAAGGTCCCATTCACTGAATGTCAGCCGCGGTCCAGTTAAAGATGTTGAAACTGTAGTACACCACAGGGGCCGCCAAAAGCGCAATTATTATTATTATTATTATTATTATTATTATTATCAAAAATCATTTTAAACTGCACTTGATTTATAATTGCATGTCAGGTCAAAATCAATGATAAGCAAAAGTTGTGATTTTTTTTCTAATTGTTTACATGTAATTAAATAAAAGATTGGTATTAACAAAAAACTACTCGCAGGTAATAGGTGTAGACCAATAGGATAGCCAATGGCGTAGTCCAATGGGCGTCGTCATAGACTTAAACTCTGTCGTACCTACACGTCCGTCTGTATTTATGACGGAAACCAGCCAATCATATTCCAGTGAGGGGGGCAGGTGTATGCATATTCCATTATATCACATTGTATTTGCTTAATTTTTCAAAATCACTTTGGGGATATGTTTTGTCACTTGGTAAGCTCGTGTGAATCAGTGCGCAAAGAAATTTACACGTAAAAAATTTTAAAAAATATATTGTGTGTAAATATTGTTTATATATGCAATTATGTTTGAGAGAGGTTTGGAGTGAACAAGTGAGATTGGAAGGTTATTTTGAACGTTATGAAATTAAGCGTGACATTCAGAAAGACCAAACGGGCCGCGTAGTAATATGAGTCAGCTGAGGTCCTGTTAAAGTGTAAACAACCGGACCTGTCGCTAAAAATGGATACGGAACATTTACTTTCGACCTATGGTTAGCAGTAAGTAAATCCAACTTCAAAGTACAGAGCAAGAGGCGCAGACAGAGAGAAAGTCACAGAAGAAATAAAAATTACTTTTTTAGTCGGAGGTGACAAGACAAAGAAAATTGTTATCTATAAAACGCTCTCTGTTCACCACTGCTATGGCCGGGTATTGAACTCACAACTCTTTGTTCTGAAGGACACATGGCCTAGTGGATAAAAACATTGGTTAGATTCAGTAACTAGTCCCACAGAGTTGTGGGTTCAATACCAACATCCCTGTGACCAAGCTTCTAGATAGATCAAAGATAAGAATAAATACGACGCTTTGAAGAAATCTGAAGAATTATAATAATTATCTGCACGGCTTCTCATACAAAATGTGGCGCAAGGCCGAGATCAAAATGAAAATCTTCCGTGGACACCCAGGTAGTATCAGAGTTAAATTCTAGTTCAGTCGTCTCGGCGTAACGATCCCATCACAATTATGAGGCATAGGTATTACCTAGGAAGACTTTCCTCTGAGATTGGGCTTAAAATTTTAAAATACACCTCCTAGATAAAAAGTATGTGAGAATCGTTAAGGTTAGTTTTAAATTCAAGAACGTAATTAAATATATGGGTGCCTCGTCAATGGTAGTAGCTTTGCAGCAAAGCGGTCGACCGTCTTTTAATGAGGTGAATTGAGATATGAAAATGTACTGATTCACTGCCTACATTCAATTCTCACATATGATTCCAAGAAGTCGCATGGGTACTGCGACGTCCACATCCCGGTCAACGGCATCGACCTTCCGGCTAAGCTGTGTCAGGGAAGTCGGAAGGGTTTCCCGACCGGCAGAAAACATCTCCGAAACCCACCTTTGCCTTGCAGCCATCGGCCAGTCGCCAGCCTAGGTATAGAGGCTGCTCTAGAGCAGGCGGAGGAAATTCTGATAGGAGGGACGATGCAAAAGGAACAGACAAGTCATTGCACTATTTTACCATGAATATCATTATGAAGCGAAATTTTAAGAGAAGTATGGAGAGTAGTCATCACAGCAGTGCAACTGAATGAATGAAATGTTATTTCCTGTGTGATAATGACGTCATATCTTACGCCGCGATTGACGTCATAATCAAGTTTCTATCGAATGCCTTCAGCATGAAACGAAATCCAAATCAAACAAATGTCGTGCTAAAAATGCCAAGATCAAAACATGGATTTAGATCGAGATCAAACTATTGGTAGAATTACAGTTAATTTCAAATTTTTCAACCACGTTTGATAAAGAGAAATAGGAAATTGGCACATGAAAAATGATACTCGGGAAAACATTTTTTGTTCTTCTCACAACAGTTTGTGTTTTTGCGCAGTACCAATTGATACTTGACAGAAAATTATCCCCACCACATTCTATACCTGCCAATCCTTTAGATATGTATTACACTGTCCCCATGAATCAGACTATAAGCAAAGCCATCATCGCTTATATTATCCATCGAAATGGAACTGTTGTCACTGACGGATCCATTTCCAGAGCTATCTTTACCATTCAAAGCATTGACCAATACACCTCGTTTAATCCAAAATTCCGGGACTCTTGGGCCAATTCTGGTGGTCAACTGTGTCAGAAATCTGTTTGGTGGGAAGACTATCCGACAAGAATGGACAGGTCCCGAGCCAAAGAGAGATGTGGACAAGCGCCTAATAATACATTGCTTATGGTTCAAGCTTTTAAAGGAAGGGTTATTGTCGACTGGCTTTATCATAAACACAATATTATTCCAAACAACCCTCGGATTTTTCGGATTAGCTATGAAAAGCTGGATATGTGGATTGACTCGAATGCGTTTTTGATTACTGAGCCAGCCAATGATATTGTAGTTACAGTTCAGCCACCAGTATCAGTCAATGCTAATCATGACTTTTCATTAGTTGCAGAAATTCGAGATAAGAATGGCAAGCGCCTTCAAACCGGTCTCGACTCTGTTGCGTTTGTAGAACTGACCGTTCCATATTACTATAAGACATTTTATAGAACAGAGAGCAAGGAAATGCTTCTCAAATCATCATCGATCCGATTGGCTGGCGCAAATGTAATTAGCCATCAAAGTACCAACGATTTTATCAGTCGCAAAAGAGCTTCGGCAGGAAGAGTAGTGTTTGATAAAATACGCATCTTAGACGCAGTCAGCGACCTCAAATTAAACTTAACTTTATTAATGTCAAGAGATCCTTGGTCACGAATACCCAATTGCGATATCTGTTATGCCGACACAGAAGAGTACAATCTAAATGCTGCTGGTACGGAAATAAGTTTCCGACCATCATTATCTTACAGGTATATTAAGCCCATGACTTTCACGGACGTATTTCGCGTGACAGAACAACAATTGACAGATTTGAGATTTTCTGATTTTACTATTGAAAACTGGAAAAGATGGCAAAATCCGTTGACCAACAAGGTATATGTGTCCAGAAATGTTGCTATTCCAGGTGAAATGTTTTTGAAAGCCCTCGACAGGAACGGTGAAATAATATACTCCGGCCGAGATGCGTCATTTTCACTGAAATACGAAACGATCCCGAAAAACGTGTGTATATCGCGCGATGCAACAGATTACTTTTCTGGGGGTAAAACGTACATATATTTTTCCATCTGTGAAATTATAGACGATGTTGAAATCGTCATATATCCTGCTCATAATCCTAATATATCAGTTAAGACAGTCCACTTTAACGTCGGGGGTTACATCAACATTGCCCATTTTGGTGATTTTGATTACAGCGGTGACGGAGCTGAAATTGAGTCCCATGTCAACTCCTTCGTGAAGTTTGCTGCATATGACGTGAATAAAGGCATTGTTGCAAAACCTTTATCAACATTTGGCATTAAATTGAGAGTGAAGTCATTTAACACTAAGAGTGATATTAATGTAGCATTTAATCATTTTAGTAAGATCACACAAGATACTCAGCAGCCTACAGAAAAAAGTCATATCATGATTAGCACAACAACAGACGAAATTGCTCGCAACTTAAATCCGGAGTTAGTCAAAATGCATCTACCGTATGTGGGTATATTTAATTCAGCGGATATATATTCAGATGTTGAAATGTATCCTTATTTTAATCGCGTATGCTGGTCAGAATATGCTGTTGTGAAGTCAGTTCATTTAGCTCTAAAACAAAGAATGTGGACAAAAGTTACATTAGTCAGAAGTGATGATGCCGTTGTCGGTGATACATTCCGTCAGTTAGCCGATGATATGGAGGTGGATATTAAAAACGAAGTTAGGATTCCTGATTTTTCGGCAAAAACTGAATATCTTATCGGAGACTTATTATTGACAGATAAAATGAATGAAATAAAATCTTATGGCAGCAAAATCATCGTTTTATTTGCCGATGCCGAACAGCAAACTTACATACTGAGAGCAGCATATCTTGCTAAAATCGATTCACAACATGGTTACCAATGGATAGTTTCGACTAAATACTCATGGAATTTTCCTTTCCTTAATCCAGGCGTTTGTTCAAGAGGACCGACGCCGTGTACTGTGGCTTTCAAAGGAACATTGCTTTTCAGCCAGACTTACAATGTTTCTGGATATATGACGGAAGATTGGATCCGTGTGCTAGGCTATTTTTTCTCAACTGACAGATATAATTTACTTAGTGGAAGAATCAAATACCGCTCACCCAATGTTGGCGCCAAAATGGCGCTTGGTTATGATGCTGTGTTAATTTTCGCCCGTGCACTGATTAAGATCATATCTAATAAGAACACAATTTCAGGAACTGGAATTGTCAAAAATCTTCGATCAATTTCAGTAGATGGACTGACCGGTGAAATTATTATGGACGAAAAAGGAGATCGAACTGGCTATATAGGTTACATATCGCAAGTGTGGCCAGAAACAGATTCGCTTTATCTTCCCATCGGAAAAGTTAATATCCCAGTCCGTCAACTAGTAACGTGGCATGATAATGATCAATATGAAATACCTTATCTGATAGACAGTAATTCGAAATATGCTAGTGGTTTTTATGTAACTAAAAGTGGCAAATATAATACGAGATATTATAGTTCATTCAGTGGTCGGTTGAGCTTGATAAACCAGACAATTGTCCAGGCCCCTGGTGAAGATTGGCCATCGCATCCGATTATTCGGAAAGAAAAAGTTGTGCCCCCTTTTTACTGCGAGAGTGCGTGTGGAAATAAACTCTTAAGCGACAAAGATATCAATACGTATGATAATGGCAAATGTATTCCAGATGGGACATGTTCTTGTTATACAGGTTATACGGGGCCAAAATGTGAAACCATACTTTGCACTTGCAGATATGGGACTTGCATCTCTCCCAGTATTTGTGAATGTTACCCAGGATGGAATGGATCGAGTTGTGATAACGCTCAATGCAGTCAATGCGTCAATGGAAAATGTATAGCGCCAAATACCTGTCGATGTTCTAGCATCGTCTGGACAGGCTATGCCTGTCATATACACCTCGCAACTATTTTAGCACCGACGCTTTTTCTTAGTATTCTAATAATCATTTTCATGATATTCTTCATTAGAAACATAATTCGTAGATTTCGACGAAATACTGCCTTGGCAAGAGTCGACTGGATTGTCGAGTGGTCGACGGTGACGGCACTCTTTTCTAGTGATACAACCGTTAGTCGAACAAATAAATCGTATATAAGTACTGGAAAACCATCGATGGAGTCATATTCGTGGAAGAATGAAAACTGGTACGTAAAGTTTTTTGATAATAAAACGATGGATGCCAAAGATGAAGAACTTTGTCTGGAAATGGTATTGTTGACGAAAGTGAGACATCGCAATTTGATCATTTACGGAGGAGCATGTATCGTGTCTCCAAACGTGAGTCTCTTCATGGAACACGCCGCAAAGGGAAGCCTAAATGATCTTCTACTTAATGACTCGATTGAACTCGGATGGGATTTTCGATATTCTTTCATGAAGGATATTTGTTCAGGCATGAAATACCTGCACGAAAAGAAAGATTTCGGCTCACATGGACGATTAAAATCTTCAAATTGCTTGGTAGACAGTCACTGGACCATACGAATCTCAGGATTCGGCGCTCCGACCATAAGGTTCGGAAAATATCGCAACGAATCAGGCGATGAAGAACAACTAAATGAATTACTTTGGACAGCGCCCGAATTACTGCGAGAGGCAAAATGCCTTGACGACGTGAAAAGCGGTACACCAGCCGGCGATGTCTATTCGTTTGCCATTGTGGTGGTTGAGATCATTACCCGCTCCGAACCATATAGTTACGAATTGGGTTATATAGCCGTTTCAAGCATGCTGGATTTAATTTTAGGGAACAACTATCCCGGCTTAAAAGAAACACGCAGAGCATGGGAAGACATAGGAGGGGCAGATATGCTGACAGCCAGGCCAATAATAAAAAAAGAATTCCTACCAGAGAAAGCAACCGTCAGAGTCAGGTTTAAAAAGATGCTTGAAGACGCATGGCATGAAAATCCATTCTCAAGGCCGACATTCGAAACTCTTGCTGGTCAGCTGAATATTATACACCCGGTAACAGGGGAATTGATAGATAATTTAATCAACCTGCTTGAATCCTACTCAAACAATTTGGAAATGATAGTCATAGAAAGAACAAACGAGCTGGAAGCTAACAAAGCTCGTGCTGAAGAACTATTAAGTCAAATGTTACCACCCAATGTTACCAGTGAACTGAAACGAGGCCGAAAGGTCCTACCAGAAAGCTTTGAATGTGCTACTGTATTTTTTAGTGACATAGTCGATTTTTCCGCTATTTGCCAGAAATCATCACCTTTGCAAATTGTGGCGCTGTTAAATGAAACATATAATGTTTTCGATGAGGTACTAGATGAATATGATGTCTATAAGGTCGAGACTATCAGTGATTCTTACATGGTTGTTAGTGGTGTGCCAGTGGAGAATGGGAATAAGCATGCAGGAGAAATTTGCACAATGGCCCTTGACTTGATGTCCACTGTAACGACTTTTCAAATTCCGCACAAGCCAAAGGCAACACTCCAGTTAAGAATCGGAATTAACTCTGGTCCTGTGGTGGCTGGTGTCGTTGGAGTGTTGATGCCCAGGTATTGTCTCTTTGGCGATACTGTAAATACCGCATCAAGAATGATGTCAAGTTCTCATGCGCTCTGTATTCAAATCAGTGATAAAACCGCAGATATTCTGGATGATCTTGGTGGCTATGATTTGGAAAGTCGCGGAGAAAGGCAAGTCAAAGGGCGTGGAACAATGACGACGTACTGGCTTTGGGGAAAAGACGATTTTAGAAAAAGATTACCTGACCAATCTCTGGCAATTCCGCTTTCACAACACAAGTTCAAATGAATGGGAAAACATTCAACTGTATATTCGTTTGGATTGCATTTTCATTACCATCATATGTCGGAAATCAGCAAATTCCGTCGTTCTCGCTTTGTAAATTCACTTATGTAATAAATATATCTGGACCATAGCCTTCAAAACAACGTGTTCATGTAATTTTGAATTACTCTCACCAGAAGCTCATATCATTGGAAAAGAACGAAGCTTTATAAACACTTTCCGTAAGAGAATTCCTATATTTAGTTATGGTGTAATAGTTAACAAGTTTGTCTTGTCTTGATAGATTTATTAGGACTAATTTGTAAGCATCCACAATGGTTGCCACATTCTTTCTCTCCTTCGAGGAGGCATCGTGCCTTGTGAGAATATTGGACCTCAAACTCACATCCGACCTCAAGTAGAAATCTTATATAAGATCCATCGTTAAAGATCGGCTCCCTGTACTTCTCTAGTAAGTAACTAATTCCTCATGCTATCCTCTACTTATCTAAGAGCCAGATTAGTCCGAAAATGGAGTAATATTACCATAATTTGGGTAGGGCTTGTCCAGTCCTTATTTTTCAGTCTTGGTAGAGTTCAAAAGCGTGTTCAAATCTTTGTTGGAGAAGAATTATTTTCCACCCTTCAATCTCTTTCGTACAGTCGGCATGTGGCGAGTCTCTCACTGTTATGTCGCTATTTCCATGCTGCCTTTCTTGGTTCCGTCCGGTTTCACCATCACGCGTAGGACCCGCTATACCACTTACATTGTAGCAAACCACCTAAACTCCCTTCGTATTACATCCGCGAGAAGTACTACCTCTTCCCGCGAACCACTGTTTTGTGGAACAAACTCACAAGAGTTTTTTTCTCTGAACACTAGAATCTTAACCTGTTCAGTTCTAGAGTTAACCGTTATCTTCTCCTCTTATCCATATGAAGTCCCACTTGAATTATTCATCTACTTCGAGTTGTCATCGAGCATTTTACAGGATGAGCCTTACTGTAAAAACAAACGAACAAAATTCAAGCTATGCTTAGCATGACACTTAATCATTCAGCGGGTGATTTAAGATTCGTTTCCTGGTTCCAGAATAAAACTAAAATTAAAAATCCCGGATATATTCTCTGGTACAATGTTTTGTAAGCTCGTTTCTCAGACAATTAGATTTATCTATATCTATACTTCCCTAGTGACAGAACTAAAACTTTTGTCCAACTAATTACGATTTGTGGGTACCACGGCAATTTCGATTCTATGGCGCGATTCTCACGTGTCACGATGCACCAAAGAATGTTAAGTTTTGTAATATTTCTCTTAAACCATGTACTCGCGATACGAGTTCAATGCTTACATGGCTGTCCTTATTATCTGGATTTAGTAACCCCTTTACATTTGCATTTAATCGTCTCATGCAACGTTCCATTTTTATTGTTTAAGGAAAATTCGTTTGCAATGTTGCCACTGGGATTCCTATCCAATCTATTCATGTCATTAATTGTGCCATCATTTTAGGTAAGTGCTGACATCATTTTAAGTGAGCTTACCATGGAACTATGGTTCAAAAACAAAGTCAAAATAAGCAATGTTAAAATCAAAATCTAATTTAGACATAAGATTAAAAACGGTGAAAGATGTCGTGTCTTGAATTGGATCTTTTTAATCAGTATAACCCTCCCCATGCAAGGCAGTAAAGTCACAAAGGTACAATGGTTTTGCAGGATGTGGAAGAATTAGGAACAGAAACATTAATAATGTGTTGGAAGAAGAAAGGGTAATCAGCAGAAAGTAGATAGCGATTGATATTGCATTTAATTTTTTTGCAGATTAAAGTTGGCTGGAAAACGTGGAGCCGAAAGGGAACTCCACAAGCGAGAAGTGAGAAAAAAAGAGACTCTTAGCATTGAACTTACAGCCACATCTAGTCAGCTCAACTGCAAATTGATGAGATCTTGGCATCAGTCTAGTACTGCGTTAAAATTCAAAATGTCTGGGTACCAGAGCAAAGAGCTCATCCGAACAAATAAAATGAAGGTATTTTTTAGAAAAGACACAGGCACGTAACCTTATGACGGTGGGAAACTGACTGAAACCGAGCCGCCAGATCAGGACCATAATATTGCTGATTGTTAATCGGATTTTATCAAGGAGCTCAAAGTAAATAGCAGGGGCACCGGAGCATATGTGCCTGCAATATCTTAAGAATGGACGAAAGGTAGACTTATCGATATGAAGGATAAATTCTGGACAGGAAAATTGTCTCGCACGACAAACTGAAGATACTTTCTTAGTAGCTGATTTAGCCGTGGATACAATATAGTTTTTCCACTTCATGTCAGCAAAGAACGCTAAAGCCTTGAAGAGACATGTCGCATAGATGAAGAAAATAATGCCTTGTTAATCTCTGATTTCGAGCAACTTTTAACATAACACAATCTAAGCCCTCATTAACAGAAGTTTGTTATACTTGTTTGATTTTGGTATCTCCATTTTGTAATTTGTGTGTTCGACTGTTCCCTTTTGCTCATAACCACGCATTCTGTCTTCTTGCAATTGATTAGAACAGTATTAAAATAATGATGTCTATCAGTATAGCGTACCCTATAGTTGAAGATTTCTCTCAGACTACGTTAAATTAATTTATATTTTAAGAATGTTTCTTTTCTAAGTTATTTTAGCACCCAGTCATTTCTATGTTGTGACACAAATGTTCAGTTATCACCTTCCAAAATTTGTCCTTAGGCGAGGCTATGTTTTGTGAATATATGGTAGAATAGCCATTTCTTCTTTTGTGAGTCGTGTCTCTTAAACACATAGGTAATCATAGCTCTCCACAATTTCCTGTCTGCTGTAGCAATAATTGTCTCGTTGCTATTTCTCCAGCAGCCTGTTCCACGATCGATATACAGAGTGGTCAGAAAGTCTTGTCATCCCCTACCAGAAAGTAATGAGAACAATAGAAGAACAAGTAATACAGTAATACGAATCACATGTAGTGGATTCATTTTATTCACTTTCATTTGCGCTGTTACACATCGAGAAGGTCTGTATGAATACCATCATTTCCATGTCATTCATCTGAAATAGAAATCTATATTCTGTAGGGGTGACAGAACTTATGGACCAGCCTGCATATAATCACATTACTTAAGTTTTACATTGTTTTCATGTGTTCCGCTTCCGCTTAGCTTCAATGATTATTGTGTGTTAAATTCTCAAAGTATTCTTTTCTCTATATTTATGTCAGAAGTTTCAACTTCTTTTTGATTCTAAATATACGTATCCTTTTTTTCGGATTTTTCTTTTCTTAAAACATATGTTGTTCACATGCTCCATGATTGGTTTTCTCAGATTCTTTTTAGTTGAGCCATTTCTCTGTTGCTTCACATACCCTCGTCATTCGTGTGTGCATTGTTCAGCGTCCAGTGTTATATAGGAAAAGCCATGCCATATAGCAGGTTAGCACTCTTTTCTTTGTTTCTAATGTAATTTTCACGTTTTCAATAACTTGTTCAGCTCTTGAAAAGCATCCCGCCTTCGTATTTCTCTGTTACATTTTCCGTCATTTGTTAAAACAGTTATTCAAGATATGAACCCGTCTTGATTTTGATTTCTTTGGTTGCTCTTCTTGATAACGGCCACGCATCCTGTCATTCTGGAATTAAGGAATATGGCATTCTTCCTACATCCCTTTACAACCTTGTCTCGAACAAGCAGCAGATCCTGTCTATATTTCTGAGATGAGGTATTACGTACATTATTTACATTATTCGGACTATTGTTCTCATCTTTGTCGCCATATTTATCACAACGTTTCGGCCGTTGTACGCTCCGGCCTTCCTCAGGTGGTTTGAATGTCGAACTGAACCCTTTATTTCGCTCACTGGGGTAGACTGTTCTAGTTCCACGTGCCATGTTTGATGGACGTCAGTTATCAGTTATTTCCTGTTAATTTCCCTCTGAAAGTTCTCCACTGCCTTAACCGGGTATTGAACTCACACTCTTTGGGCCCTGTCACTGGATCTAGCCAACGCCTTTATCCACTGTGCCATGTGTCCTTGAATTTCTGGGTATTATAAACCTAATGTCTTCAGCAACCATTTTTACCAGTGCTCATATTGCAATTTTGCTGTTATGATTTCATTTTTTTACCAGAGTTCATATTGCATATCTGTTGTTATCATTGCTTTTCTCTCCATCAAACATGGCACGTGGAACTAGAACAGCCTACCTCAGTGAGCGGAATAAAGGGTTCAGTTCGACATTCCAACCATCTGAAGAAGGCCGGAGCGTACAACAGCCGAAACGTTATGATAAATATGGCGACAAAGATGAGGACAATAGTCCGAATAATGTAAATAAAGCAGCAGATCGTTTCATGTGTCTACCATTAACACGGTGCTATCTGCGTATTTTATATTGCTAAATTGTGCCCTGCAATTAGAAATATTGGTAGAATTCTATTCAAAATATTTTGTTACGAGCATAATGATTGGGATTTATTTCGCGACTTTATTCGAAACGCCCCTGTGATTGATATTCTTAACTTTCCTATTGAGAATTGTGCGATAGAAGTTTCTTCCTGGGTTAAAACCAGCATTGATTTTTTTTATATCTTCTCGTAAATAACAGTGAAATCACACTCTTCCACTTGGTTCACACCGGCTTGTTCAGTCACCATAACACACAGTAATCACTTTTCCCCGGAGTACAACATGATAAGTCCAATCATAGCAGACGCCTATTTGTGACTGCACGAAATAATTGTGAACGTGTCCTCAAAGAGGCTAAGTATTTCAGTGTTGATAGAATGAAGTACTGAGTAGCATGTAACAAGTTTGGTTCACGTGAATACTGGCGGCTCTTTAATAGTGTGTTCAATAAAACTAAGTCTTCTATTCCGCCTACCTTCACTCAATTTGAGGTGTTAACATCTTCTTCTGATAAAGGAGAATTTTTTATCGTATATTCTCTATAAACTCTACTCTTGACTCATCTGGAGTACCTTTGCCTGATTTCCCCCTTATAGCTGAGTTTCCATTGAGTCATATATATATACCTGAGTCCATGGTTTCGCTATCATTTGATTATTTGGCTCATCACAAAGCATTTGGACGCCATGGTATCCCTGCAATATTCCTTAAGATAGGTGTTCCTGAACTGGCTCCTGTTCTCTCTAAACCCAACAATTGCTTGCCGCTTCTCGCTTTCCTGGTCTTTTGGTTATCCTATTCTGTAGTTCCAGTCCTTATAAATCGAGGCAAACAATCTGATTCTTTTAACTATCGGCCTCTTAGCTTTGTAACTCTTTGTCGCAATGTACTAGAGGCCCTAATCAACTCTGAATTTGTTAAGCATCTTACATCGCAGGGTCTTCTTTCAGATAAGTAATATGGCATTCGCTTCTCTAGTCAGCTGCTGATGTGTTAACGATTACTTCTGAAAGATCAGTCAAGATTTAGATAGGAATGGTTTCGGGCCTTTGCTTCTTCTCAAACTAACATTTTCAAGTGACATGAAGTGGAAAGAGTATATTGAATCAACTGCTATGTCCGCAGCTGAGAACGTTTGCTCGCTATGTTGTGTTATACATTTTTTCTCGCCAGAATCTATCTTACATATTTATCATTCTACCATTCGACCTTGCTTTAAATATTGATGCTACATCTGGTCTCGTGCTTTTGGTATATATTTTGAGATTCTTGAAAAAAAAAATCAGTTAATTTCGAGTTGTCATAATGTGGCTTCCCTGTGCCATTTTTTTTTTTTTTTTATAAATTAATTCTTGGTAATTGTTCTGATGAACTTTCCACTATGGTACCTAGACTTTTAGAATTTCAGTGAAGTACTAGATTGGCAGCTAGGTCTCATCATTTTACAGTTAAAATGGCTAGACTAGATGCAACCGTTTCTTCTTTCGCACTTCTCACTTGTAGAAATCCCTTCCGGCTTCTTTCTTCCCAGTCAACTTTGATCTTCAGCAATTGAAATAAAATCCTCTGCACCTTAATTCTTGTTCTTGCATTTAATAGTAGTTTTTTTTTCTCATATTCACTAACACTCAGTAAACCCTTGCATCATAGGGGCTTTATTGCCTACCTTGGGGTGGAGTGATAAATAAAAGAATTTCAGTTCTGTTTGGTTTGCCTCGCCGTGAAATTAAAATAAATCCGGTAAGAAGATACATCCTTGTCTTTGGTTCCTTTCTATTTTAGTGAGGTTGCACAATTCATTTCCTCTTCGTATGCAGGTGGATTATTCGCGGTAATTCTTATAGGTAACGCTCATATATTCTATAAATAAAATAGATTTTTCCTAATAGTTCAAATAGATCTTCGTGTCGTAACTGATCAAATGCTTTTGTGTTGTCTATAAAACATAACTAGATGTTCTGCATTTGTATTGTTCGCTCTGAAATGTTATACTGATAATAATTTCCCACCTTTTTGCTAACGTCTGTAACCTAACCGAAATGTTCTACTTTCGGTCTTACTCTACCAGTCCTTTTGAATCGGGATGATAATTATCTTGCTCATTAAACTAAATGATCGTACGGTCTCACATTCATGTGCACATGGCTTCTTGGGCTATGTGAATAGGTATTTTTCGAGATTCAAAATGGACCGGGTGATTATTTTCTTTTATACGAATACTCGCATTATATCTTTTTTAATAGTCTTATATCAGGTTCTTTTGACTTTATCCAGTTTATTAATTTCGCCTTATACACTTTAAAACTTCTATGCGCAAGAGTCTATGTTGTTTTTTTTCTGCATTCTACAACAGTAGTGGGAATAATCTCTAAACATTTTTGGTCACAACAGTTCCTTCAAAGGATCCTAATTCGTTGTTACATAGTTTATCAACACTTTTCAATAATTTATGAGCAGACGACTGGAAAATGAAACAGAATTAAATAGACACCTACTACCACTGAAAAAAATGTTCGCCTGTAAAACAAATTATTTTTTCCATCAAAATTAATGGCCTAAACAGTAAATTAATAAAATATCCCATGTCATTTTTCACTAGTTCGGTATCCGTGGCTTCGCCGAGAAAAAGATTACCAGATGTCAAATCTGAATTATTTCTCTGTTTAAAACAATAAATTTATTAGAAAATATATTTAATTTAAACAAACTAGAGAATATAAAAAATGACTTCACTGAGCGGCACATTTCGGTTATATAAGATTATAAGCTTTTGTCATTACCGTGAGATTCGGAATTAATTTTACATTTTAAAGGGAGAATAAAAACGTATGATATTTTACAAAAAGAAATATTAAGTTTTCTGAAATTAAATAAACATTTTCTTAAAAGAATAATCCTGCAATTTCGAAGCCAATGTAAAGCCCATTCTCACGTGTATAAAATTATTTATAGCCTCAAAGATTGTATAAAACCCATTTTGCCGTTTAAAATTTAATGTTAAAGAATTCGAATATATCCATTATGCTGACAGGAGAAAGAACCAAAAAATGACATACTAAATAATGCCAGCATTTTCGTAATGGAAGAAAAGCCATTATCTTGTTCAGAAATTAAGTTTAATGTTTTGTAAGATGAAATCAAACAGAGTCATTGTATTATTCACAAGGAGACGCTGTATTGTTACAGATGGAAATTAACATTAAATGTTTGGAGACAAAATGACTCAAATTGTTGTTAAAAATTCATTTTAATTGTTTAAAGATGGAATATGAGTATTATTATTCATTTTAAAATGAATATCAGGATACAAAAAAGCAATTATCTCGATTGTTTGAGATAAAGTCACGTGACAGCCGTTTAGTAACGTCACTGCATAGTGACGAAAGTGTCATTCAATCAATCCTACAATCGGTCAGCTCCCAGGAGTTAAACCGAGCAGATGTTTCTTAGGCCTGGTCTACTTGGTTCGGGAAGAGGCTAAATCTGCCCCATTCCGTACGTGGTGCAGTCTAAAAACCTATTGCACCGTTTTTCAATAGAAACGTATGTTCATCAGATATAGAAAATATTTCCAGTTCGCAGTCCTCACGCTGGGAAAAAAAGTCCGAACTCCCTTTGGCAGAATTTTTCCTCGCTGGGGACATAGAAGATATACTACTAGTTTGAATGTGGAATCCTAAATATGCATTCTCCGGAAACACAGAATACTCCATATTATATGTAAAACCAGATCTTTGTGTTTTCTTTTCCCACTGCTTGTAGTGTAGACATGTGTTATATTTTCACATTGAACACGTCTATATATGTATATATAATTTTGTGTATGATTTAGCAACATAAAATCGTCTCTGAGGAAAAGAGAATGTTTATCATATCCTTTTTCTTTCAGCTATTCCGTTCTGTCCATGAGATAAGGTGATATTACTCCATGTATACAATAATGCTCATAATGGGGGAAATACAAATAGGAGAATGAATCTGTCTACTATAGTTCGCCCATTGAGTGAACCCGACATAATATGTGATTAATAACCTACTTCCATGTTTCATTTTTATGAACTGAATAAAATACCGTTGTTATTCCGATAATAACGTTTTTTTTTTTTATCTAATAAATAATAAATTTTTTAGGGACGGAATAAAAAAAAGTATCATAATAATTCTAGTCGAATTCGTTAGATTCACTTACGCACAGCTACCCTTGGGTAAGGTATGAATCCATGTCTTATCCTCCCGGTTGAATAGCAGAACAGACTGTGTCCTGTCGCCTTGGTTGACAACCAGTCTACTATAGAAAGAAATGACAACCTAATGGGAGAAAATCATCTACTAGTCACTCGTGAATCGAAATAGATATGAATGTATGAGGTGTATCACGTATGACACTTAACTGACTGTTTGAAACAAGAACAAAAGAAGAAAAAATAAGGAGAACAGTAGAAAGCAACTGACATTGCATTTAAATATTTTAAGATTAAATTTTGCCGGAAAGCATAGAGCCGGAAGAGAGTTCCACACGCAAGAAGTGCGAGAAAAGAAATTGTTAGCCTCGTACTTACGGTTACATCTATCCTATTCAACTTCAAATTGGTGAGACCTTGTCGCTAGTTTAGTACATGGTTTAAATTAAAAAGAAAACATTGTTTAGGTACCATGGCAATAATCTCATCCGAAAAACTGACATAAAAGTATTAACAGAAAAGACACAGAGACGTCGTAGTAAAGTGAATGAAGCTGAAACGCCAAATCAGGACCAGTAACATTGCATTCATGGAGAAATATAAAACTCCTTATGTAATCCAGAAACGAATGTTAGATTTATAAAACATGGATAAAGAGCCATCATTTCCTTTCAAGATCATAGATAGATAGATTGATAGATAGTACACCATTAGTGAGGAGGAAGAATGGAGTCCATACTTCAAATCTACAAATCAACCATTCGTCCTTGCATGGAATACTGCTGCCACATATGGTCTGGTACCCCTGCTGTTGATTTCGAGGTCCTAAACAAAATCTAAAGACGGACATGTAACGTGGTTAGTTCTGATCTGCCATCTCGTCTGCAGTCGGTATTTCACAGTGATATAGCTTCGCTCTGTCTTTCTACAAGTCCTTTCATGGCAACTACCCCGACGAGCTAGTTTAACTGGTTCCCAAATTGCATGAATTTAAGAGTGTTACTATGTTGACATCTCGGCCCCACCATTTCACTGTCGAAACGACTAAATGTAGACATATATTCTACACCATCATCTTCTTATCTCGCACCTCCTGTCAATGGAACTCCCTCCCTATCACTTGCTTCCCTGATAGCTATAATCTTCAACTATCCAAATGTAATGTCAATCAGCATCTTCTCATGCCTTGACCTTGATCCCTGTCCTTCTCTTTATCCTTTTCCCAGACACTCCTCTTTACTCTTACTCTCACTCTCTGTAATCCCTTGGGTGCCAGTGGCACTGTTGCCATTACATTCATAATCTATATAATTTGAACGTAATCTATCTTACATTTCAGAACATCATGCTCTCTTTTACGGCCTTACAGCAAGCCCATTTAGTAACCATCTTCTTTGAATGGCTTTTTGTCCATATATTTATTGAACAATAATAAAAAATAAAAACTAAAAGAAGAAAGCGCATATTATTTTCACTTTTAAAACAATAATAATAAACGAAATGTAACAGAGAGTCGGGTCAGCCCGATAAAAGACACCGAGTTGGTTGTATGTGATGCTGTAAGTATCAGGAGTTGCGTCCCCTTCCACAATACCACGCGCTGCTACCTTTGCCATACATGCGTCATATATCTGTTCGAGAAAACGCGAGAAGAGATATGCCCGTGTCAGTACCCTGTCCAGCCCGGCATTACCTGCGATCAGGGGCAATGTATCTCTGTTGAACATTCGGAGAGCGTTTCTACACCGGACGTTGTGGCCTTTTCTAGGCCGTCTTACTGAAAGGGCGGAGGTACTGCCTTACGCGATTAGGCTTTGGTATCAATGTAGCACCTGTTGTAATGAAGCAATCCAAGATGCCACTTCGGCACACATAGATGATATCTTCGTCGACAAAATTGCGATTTCCGTAGTGCACGTCAGAAAGCATATATCTGACTTTGGAGTAATGTGCAAGGACCCCGTGAGTGCTTTGTTTGTAAGTCTGACGGAAGCGCGGAGTGCTTCGATGTAAACGAGGGAGTAAGTTCCCAGACATTCCAACTGATATCACGCGTTGTAATACGTTCTCTCTCTGCGCGGACTAATGTCCTCATCATTGTTATTTTTATAACAAAGTTTCGGTCGTTGTAACTGGTCCTATGTTAGGTTTAATGCTCAAAGTTCTCAACACATAACTGTCGTAACAGATTAAAGTGTTGGTATGTGATTTTGGTAATATAGTAATTGTGAGTTCAATCCCTGGATCGGGCAGAGTACACTTGGACTCAGTGGAAACTATCAAACAATAAGTGAGCAGTATTAAATAAGAATTAGACGATATATCCCTTCGAATGAGTAAAATCTGCTCCCGTAAATTAAATGAGGACTTGACTTGTATCGGTTTTCACCCTGGTCGGGTTGAACCGGCTTCTTCCCGAGCAAGTAGAGCATCACGGACCATCGCAGACCACGCTCGCCGATCCTGAGCCAGGTCACACGAAATGGCGAGCCAATCGCGATTGCATCGTTGAAGACCAACTACTTGTGGACACGATGGTACTGCTAAGTCATCATTGACTGTACTAGCTGCCCAATGACACATTGAATGGGGAGTTCAGTTCTAAATTCCTTGGGGGTTAACCCGATTGATATACATCTGAAAAAGGCCGGAACGCAAAAAATGGCTAAAACGTTGTAGTAGCAATAACAAAAATTACGATAATAGTCCGTATGTGAATAATGATAATAGGAGAAATTCAGACAGAAAAAAATGCGTTCCTTAGTAATTAATATTACAAATTTTAAAAGCGGAATAAAAACCGTTTTAGAAAATAACAATTCATTTTTGAGATAATACTTTGTCATATGTTCTTCTGTAGGAAATTGTTTTCAAGAAATTTAATATTAACTTTGGAAAAAACTTCAAGATATATTGATATGAGAAAAACATGTGTATTTTATCATCTTGAGTTTGTTTGTTTTTTTGGGTTTTTTTTTTTAAATCATCTCAACCTAAGAAAAATGGTGGGGAATGCTATAAGTATGCATTGGGGGTCTACAGGGTGTGAAGGCGAGAGAAAAGAATGAGAAGAGGGAGGATTGAGGAAAGGACAAACGATGAACGGGATTCAAAAAGATAGAAGATGGCGACTTACGTTGCATTTAAATTTTTGAAGACTGCAGTTAACAGGGAAGCAAGTAAATGGAAGGAAGTTCCACAGGCGTGGACTGTAAGAAAGTTAACACTTGGGGTACAAGTATCGGTTGCATTTACATATTTCAACAGTAAACGGGTGGGACATGGATGCCTAACTAGTAGCATACTTAAATTCATGTAGTCGGGAAAAAATGCTGTCAGAGGAGTTGCCATAGAAAATATTTGTAGAAAAGGTAGAGGGAAGCCATGTCACGTTTTTGAGAATGGGACTGAAAATTAGATGCCAAGTCAGGATCGATTACGTTACAGATCCCTTCTTGGATTTTGTCAAGAACTTCAAGTTGAATAGCAGGGGCATCAGACCACGTATGGCAGCAGTATTCAAAACACGGACGAATGGTAGATTTGAAAACTGTCATTTATCCTGACGGGATGTTAACTGATTCAGCCACAGAGGACTTCCGGTTTGCCAAAGCTCAAATCACTGCTTATAAACACACACATTCGACGAATTATAATTCATTTCTGCTCTGAAACCAAACCTAACCTAAACAATGACATATTATATGTAATGGATTACATCCGACAAATATTTTAATATATTCTGTTTATACGAAGAGTTCGAGAATTTTTCGTAGAAAATATGCTTCCCCAGGAAGAGAAACGTCATCAAATGTGTGTATTTATAAGTTGAATCCATAAAAATAACGTATAAACAGAATATATATATATATATATATATATATATATATATATATGTATGTTAAGAAAGAGGAAGAACAGATGGTGTTTGCATCCACAGTTTATTTATTTTTTCCTAATTCATTTATTTCTTTGTAAAGTTCACAATACAAATTAATACAAAAATTGCTTAATATAATTATTATAGAAAGTGCTCAATACAATTATTTTTAACTTTCAAAAGAGTTAATGATTTGTTTTCAAATTTCCAAAATAAATCATTTTTATTAAGTTATCTACCACCAATTATAGTTCCAAAACATGAATGCTTTTCTGTAGCGATGTAAAATGTTTTAGATTGTAATATATGAAAATAAAATATTCCCATTATCTATATATATATATATATGTGTGTGTGTGTGTGTGTGTGTGTGTGTGTGTGTGTGTGTAGGAGTAGTGGGTATCGGCTCGGACTGAGTGTTCGGAGATCCGAATTCGAATTCTAGTCGAATCCATTACATTCACTTACGTGCTTGGGAAAGGTATACGTCTTTTCTTCTCCCACCAGCTATGGGTAATTAGCAGGACAGACTAGATTCTATAGACTTGGATGGCAACTAGTTTAGGAGAAGGACAACTCTGAATTCTTAACCTTCAGATAGTTTTGGGGGACCTTGTGTGTGTGAGTGTGTGTCTGTGTGTGTGTGTATACGCGCGTGCGTGCGTGCGTGCGTGCGTGCGTGCGTTTGTATGGATAAAATATTTGTCACATTTAATCCTTATATATATATATATATATATATATATATATATATATATATATATAGACACACCCATATACATACTTGTATTCAGAATAGATTGAAAAGAATAAGAATAAAAAATAAGCAAAAACAAGTAAAATATTCAATCCACATAAATAAATACGAGGCTGGCATCCCGCTCTCACCCCTTCACTGTCGAAACTCCTAAATGTAGCCGTCTGTTCTACTCTAATCGCTTCATGTTTCGCACCTCTCGCCCGTGGAACTCCTTTCCCTATTCCTGTTTCCCTGTGAGCAATAATCTCCAGATATTCAAGTGTAATGTCAATCGACATCTCCAGTTGCCTTAATCTATCCACTACCCTCATCCTTTCTTCTATCACTCCTATCTGATCTTGCTATTTCCTGTAACCCCTTGCGTCCTAGTGGCTTCCCGCCTTGCTTGGGATTGAAACGCTTAAAAAAAAATTATATATATATATAAAGTAAATTTTAAACAAATAAACAAACCAGAATAACCGTTAGAATAGACTAAAACAATCAATCCAAAAATTAGACGAAAAAATTGCTAAAATTACCTTCCCAGGCGAAAAGAAACTACTAAATAAACGATCAGAAGTCATCTCAAATGATTTTTCACTAGGTTACTAAAAGATCGAAACTGGAAAGAATAAATAATAATAAATATTAATAAATTAATCCAAATAAATAAACAAACCACTCCCGCCAAAATAACCGTTAGAATGGACTACCCATAATACACCGCTGACTCGTATATATAAATAGTCAAGAAAAAAGCAACACATGGGGCCTGATGTTGAGTTCAATGGTCAATATATATATATATATATATATATATATATATATATATATATATATATATAAGTGACCATTATATATATAACCATTATATATATAACCATTATATATATAACCATTATATATATATATATATATATATTAAATTTTAATGTTTAAATCGAAATCCTTTTTACATCCACCAATATACAGTATTGACAATACATTTTTTATTCTTCCAAACATTTCAAATCATATCACAGAAAAAATATAAGTAATAAAATAAACAAAACATTAAAAAGTTATAGAAACATTGAATATTGAAAGACACCAGATAACAGTCAAAACGAAATGAAAACATTTGAGATTAATAACAAAAGGTAAAATAGCTTTAATATTTCACGGGGTACAATATCTACCCGTATTGAAAATATTTGATGTCTTTTTTTATGGATAAAAGTTATGAACATATAGAATTATGAAATACTAATTTGTTCTGATTTATGAAATATCGTGTTAATTATATATCTTTTTCTATGACCTATATTTGAGCATTTTTAAAATACAAGAATGATTATATTTTTGAAATTTATTAACATATTAAAACCTGTACTTTTTTTTTAAAATTCAAACATTTATTTTAGCCGGTTATTTAATTAAATTACTTAATTTATCTATTTTGGTTAATTGCGTTCTAATGTCATTTGTTGTAATGGAGAAGATGCCTTTCATTTTAGATAATGTTCTATAGATTACTTTTATTTGGTATTCGCTAGTCTTGGGGGACAATTCTTTTAGGAAAAAGAAATGTTTGATTTCAAAACCGCGCTGTCTTGAGGTACTTCTAGACAAGAAATTCTATGGGAGTAAATATAGTCAAAAATCTAGAGTGGATCCCCCAGGGAGGCTAAAGGACACAGTTGACATTCTTCTGACATTTCCTTCAGCCAAATGGATGTTAAACGTATCGCTTCCTTTTGTAGGCATCAGCAAGAAGCGGGTTGTGTTGACTAGGTATCATTGCATTGCATTGCATCATAGGCATCTCAAAACACCTAGCAGAGGTCTGCTTCCTCAAGAGGTGACTCCAGTGCCGCTGTTGACAGGTTCATCAATAAGGTAGAAGTTACTATTTCGAAACAAACCTTTTGTTGATTAGTTCCATGTTATTGTTGTGGTACGATACACCTAATTTAAGTGGAGTACCGATCATATAAATATGGGTTGGTACCGGAAGACGGAAAAGTAGTAGTAAGAAGAGATCGAATCCAAAGACTCTGCCCGACTGCGATTTAGTCAACCCATTATGCAGGAACAGTCTTCCCAAAAATATACCAAAACTAACTGTAAATATTGTGTACCTTTTCCTTGTTTCAATACATTTTGTTTACGTACATTTTGTGTTGTATTATTATTATTCCATGCTTATCCAAGTTTCAACAGTTATGATGTGATATTTTTTTATCTATCTCGCATTCAAAATCTCCAGCAAACTTTCGTTGGACGCCGAGATGGATGCAGGAATCGGCAATGCAGAACTAGAAACGGCCATTCTAAGAGGTTTTGGGTCAACACAATGTTGTCAGTCAACACCAAGCGAAACATATATTAATGTGGTGTGTTGAAAACGTTTCTTTATTACAGTTTTAGTTTCAGTACTCCAACCAAGAACGCCGACTCAGTGGTTTTCATCTGCGCAGTCTCAAGAGGATTCTGGGCATGTCTTAGTAGGACAATTATCCAAAGTAGAACTTGCTGGAACAAGCTGGAATATAAAACATATTCGACTTGATTTTCCAAAGACGCTTGGACTGGCTCGGCTACGTCAGCCACATTGCAGAAGATGCTTTATGGAAAACTTTCGTCTGCCTCCAAAGTTTACAGGGTGACCAGTTATTTATTACAAAATTATCTTCAAACGTCTCGTATAAGCAGGGCGGATTTAACGCAGCAGCCCCGGAAACTAACGGAAAATAACACAGCAGCTGCAGGTTTTGTTTTTTGTCGAAATTGACTTTAAGACGAATGGAAAGAGGAAATATAATCGGTAAAAATAGAAGAGAGAAGGTAGAAGCCGACAACTACCACCCAAAATGTGATACGCGGCTATCACGTACAGTAATTGCAATAAAAAAAGCCTGCTGTTCCAAGCTAGGATTGCACAGGTACAGACTAGGCCAACATCTTACAGGTTCTCTATTGTCTTATGAGAAAAGAACAATGCTAAAAATAATAATTTATATGATCATACTGGTATCAGTGTTCACTGAAAATCTGAAAGATTTCATTTGATTACATCAAACTGGATTTTGAAGTTACCAACTTGCAAAATAAAATCTGACATTGTATAATGAGTTTGATTTCATTTTCATAAATGTAACATATGTTTCTGAACACTATGTCAGTTATGTGCCATGCGTGATACACGCTTAGGCAATCATGCACCTTGCGATACATAAATGACGAGGCAGATTTTGCCATTTCTTTCTGCGGTAGACGAGTTTCCATAGAAGGCTATAAAACCCGGTCTGTCCTGCTATTAACCCATGGCTGGGGGTAAAAGAAGATGATTCATAGCTTTTCCAAGAGTATTAGCACGTAAATGAAAGTAATGGATTCGACTGGAATTCGAACTCTGCTCCTAATTCGAGTAGCTATCCATTACTCCAGCGGGCCTCCTAAACACAATATTCCTGAATAACGTAATAGATTTTTAATTCGTCTTCGAAAAGCTAAGGTTATTCCTGAATAATACATAGTTTTATGTTTCAAAAATATATGATTTAATGACAAATATATTTCTATCCCACATCTATAAATAGAAAATAACATTAGAATGAAAATAACGAGTTTGTATTTTTTCAACAATTGGTTCTCCTTACTTTCTGGAAATAATAATACAAATTTGTGAAAAAGAACTTAAAGAGGCATACTTACTTCAGTTCTTTCTACGTTGCTATGTTCATTCAGGAAGGCCATTATAGTACTCTCTGTGTGTGTGTGTGTGTGTGTGTGTGTGTGTGTGTGTGTGTGTGTGTGTGTGTGTGTGTGTGATATAATTTTTAGCTTTTCTATATTTATGGTTTAAATTACGCAATATATATAAATATATATATTTTAAGACATTTTATGCTTATACATTCTTTTCATAGATACAAATATTTAAGTAAATGATCTGTTTATAATAAACAATATTAAACAAAATTTACCGGCCTGAATGTCCGAGAAATTTGTCAACCATTTGATAATTATTTAGGGCTGAAAAACATTTCGGGGTTAGGAATAATTCTTCCTTTACATTCAAGCGATCTGGGAGAAAGAATGAGAAGACAGAAGAAAAAGAAAAAAAAATAATAAATAATACGAAAACAGGTCATAAGCGAGCACACACACGCTCGACTGACACATAACAGATGTCGGAAGATATCCAGGTCAAGCACCTGACCTACTTCCGTGTCCACGAAAAATGGAAGTTTGTTATCAAATGGTTGAAGAAACAAAGTTTAGAGACAATGAAAAATATGATAGGTAACAGGTGTGAAGTGTATCTAAGGATATGAAGACAAACCATTAATACGAAAACACAGACAATTTCCAGAATTGGAAAAAGCCACACAAGATGATGTTCGCTGAAAATGTTTTTTTGAGATAATGAAAATTTTTATTATCGGGCTTTTGGCCGGAAAAAAATAGTGAAATATTTTTATTCGTTCACGGAAACGCCAACAGGTCTGAGAAATCCCTTTCTTAGGTCGTATCCAATTAGCGATAAACTGCTTGACAAATACCACGTGTTAAAAAGCCGAAGGTATCATCACAGTCGCTTATGATAAGGGCGATTTAAATTTTTATTTTTTTAAACAAGGTGTTTCTTCCCCCAGAACAAAGCCACGGATTGTCCACGCCCGACTAAAGACGTCATTGGCTAGATGGGATCACATGACACACGAAGGAGGAGAAAGATACCCGACCAGGACGTCGTTGGCTAAATAAGATCACGTGGCGCACGAAGGAGGAGGAAAGATACCCGACCAGGACCTCATTGGCCGAGAGCGGTCACGTGACGCACGAGGAGAATCGGTCGACGCCCTTGTTAGAAGTGTAAGTGTGAGGGGCCGATACGAAGAAGCGGGGAAGCGGGTATACGCCCTCAGAGACACAATGGGAGTGAAAGTGAATTACCGAAAATGGAAAATCCCTAACCAGAAATAAGAAGGGTGGATACGTATTTAGAATTATCAAAAGAGAATCCCTGACGCCAAACAGACCCACCCCAGTTTTGACGGCGTCAATAAAAGCGGAACCCCAACCGACAGAAATCAGAGTTGCGCCGAGTACGGCGAGAGAGTTTGAGCGCGGACGGCGGGCCCGGTTCATTCGCCCCTTTGCGGGCAAGAAAGGCCAGTTCGTTTGGCCTAAGCGGAGAAGTTCGTCCAACCCAAGCCGAAGTGAAGAAGTTCGTCCAGTCGAACTCGAAGAGAAGAAGTTAATTCGCGCACTGACGGCGAAGATGAGTGACCAATAATTCAGACTCTGAAGAGAAGAAGTTGAGTAGAAGTTTTGAGAGCGGACGGCGAGAGAGTTTGAGTTGGAGTTTGAGCCGTGAACGACAAGCAGAGATGAGCGCCGAGTGTTGAAACCGCGTCAAGATAGCTAACCAAGATTCACGCACACTTCTGGACTCTTCTTCAACCAAGAACAAGTAGTTTGAAGAGCGACTTAAAATCAGATCACAGAAATAAGTTTTTTTTTTTACTTTCGTCCAAAGACACGCCGAAACACAAATTTCGTAGAGAGCAGACAACTGGAAGCCTTAAAGTTGCCTAGTAAAAGCGTCGTGCCACAAACCACAGAACGGGTTGGGAAGTAGACATAGTCCTATGTACCGAGCAAATAGACATAAAAGTTTGTTACCTTTTTCTTGATACGTTGGACCTTATGAGTTTTTATTTTATTTCTTTTTTATTATACATAATTGTGTGTTATTACCCCCGTTAGACTCAACTTGCATGACGGCCCCAAGCCCTGTTTGATCTCGTCTGTCTAAGATCAAGTCACAACGTGGGTAGGCAGACCGGAGATCAGTGCAGTTACCCTGGTAACCAGGCCTTGGAAGCGGGTTTAGAACGACGAGGCTGGTATCAATCTAACCAAAGGGTTAGAACGTCACATTTGGAGCAGCGAGGAGCGAACAGCTGACGCCGTGACAAAAGACGTCACAACTGGTGCTGTCCGTGACCAGGATATCAGAGCCTGGGGAGCACGTGACGTCACAATTGGCGCCGCGAACGGGATCGAACGACACACTCGACGCTGCGACCGGGGGACGACGTCACATATGTATGTATGTGTGTGTGTGTGTGTGTGCGATATAACGACAAACAATTTTGTATAATTTTATATAACCACAGAAAGTATTTAGAAAAACAGACGTATTAGAAAAACAGTTTTGTGACGCATTTCATCCGTTAGGATTTCCTCGGACTGCGCTTTGTAGCTGTTGTCACGTCTACACATGCGCACGAAACGAGAGACGCTGGTAGTTTCAAACATATCCTTTTTTAAGCTACCAGCGTCTCTCGTTTCGTGCGCATGTGTAGACATGACAAGATCAATAAAACCCATTCTGATGAAATCCTAACGGATGAAATGCGTCACTAAAACGTTTTTCCACTACGTCATACTATTTATATATATATATATATATATATATATATATATATATATATATATATATACGCATGAATTATTCACACAAAACTAATGCAAAGGTTAATGATTTAAATGGCGAGACATCCATCTCGCAAACAATTCAAATAGTACACAAAAACCTCCAGATCCGTTATGAATGAATTGATCCTTGTTTATATAAATTTCTGCCGTATTAGTTGTTATTTTTTACTACAAGCTTTCGTCTGTTCCTACAGACATCTTCAGGTATATAATAGATGTTGTTCTTGTTTTTTCTCTTAGTAATAAGAGGACATCGAAAATATATGTGTATTGTATCCGAAATGCTATTGAAAATGAGATATTGGTTTTGAACGCGCCAAAGCAACGCTGAGTTTGAAAAAAATTTTTAAAGTGTTTGCGTTTATACCAAATATGGTAATGAACGAATTATTTTACTGGTAAATTTTACTGTCAAAGTGGCATGAACTATATTATTCAATAATTACAGTAATGTCGCACTTATTAACCAAAAGTCGCACATGGATCAGTTATTTAAATTACAATAAACGTGCAATCAATTTACAAATACATGAATTATTCACACAAAAACTAATGCAAAGGTTAATGATTTAAATGGCGAGACATCCATCTCGCAAACAATTCAAATAGTACACAAAAACCTCCAGATCCGTTATGAATGAATTGATCCTTGTTTATATAAATTTCTGCCGTATTAGTTGTTATTTTTACTACAAGCTTTCGTCTGTTCCTACAGACATCTTCAGGTATATAATAGATGTTGTTCTTGTTTTTTTCTCTTAGTAATAAGAGGACATCGAAAATATATGTGTATTGTATCCGAAATGCTATTGAAAATGAGATATTGGTTTTTGAACGCGCCAAAGCAACGCTGAGTTTGAAAAAAAATTTTTAAAGTGTTTGCGTTTATACCAAATATGGTAATGAACAAATTATTTTACAAGTTATTTTTTCTGTAATTTTTTAGTTTTGCTTTTTTAAGTGGAGATTCACTCTGGTTAAGGTTCTACTGATCAAGGAAATATTTTGTTGAGGGTCCGATCTGCAGAGCAGTGGTTCACAGCAAACTGTTCGAGTGGGACATCTTTCTCACCAATGATATTCAGAAGGAATATGGGTGGTTTGCTACAATGTGAGTGGCATGGCGACTCCTATCGGCGATACTTAGAACTAACGTAATCAAGAAATGCAGTTCGTCAGAGCACTGTCCATGGAGGTAGTGACTGAGCAGCGAGAGGTTTGCTATATGCTACTTGTGAGAGAATGGTTGGGGTTGGAAAATAATTTCTCACCTACAAAGTTGCTTTTGGACTATATCGAGACTGGAAAGTGGGGACTCGACAGCTTCTGCCCAAATATGACAACAGTACTCAAATCTAGGCCTGATCAGTCACTCGTAAAATAGAGGATAGCACAAGGAGTCATATTCTTCAAACTTTGTCTGGATTCTGTAGTCTATACACATATTGCCGACACGTAAGATACAAGAGCATAGGTTAAAAATTAAATCTGTTACTTACAACACATTCTGAGAAATTAGATAAGGATTTACCTGAAATTCATTTCACAAAAGGCGATAGGAATCTTTTGCTTTCAATTCATTCTGAAAATTCTATGTGGATAGATATATTCAACGTAGAAAAGCTAGGAGAATGTATAAATAAAAAGAAGAAAATTGTAAAGATACAGAATAAATATTAACGGTTTTATTTATTCATTTATTTATTCATTTATTTATTCATTCATTTAATTATTTTTTCCTTTATTTATTTATTCATTCATTTATTTGTTTATTTATTTACTCATTTATTTATTTATCAATTTATTTATTTATTTATACATTTATTTATTTATTTATTTATTTATTCATTTATTTATTCATTCATTTAATTATTTTCCCTTTATTTATTTATTTATTTATTCATTCATTTATTTATTTATTTATTTATTTATCAATTTATTTATTTATTTATTTATTTATACATTTATTTATTTATTAATTTATTTATTTACTCATTTATTTATTTATTTAATCATTTATTTATTTATTCATTTATTTTTTGCTTATTTATTTATACATTTATTTATTCATTCATTTATATTTATTTATTTTTCAATTATTTATGTATTTATTTATTCATTTATTTATTTCTTCATTTATTTCTTTATTTTTTACAACAGTGGCACGGTTTCATTGTTTTTTCTTTGTTTTTTGGGTTTTTTTTTTCATCACGTGAAAGGTAAACTTAACGGAAAAGTACGAAAGATTTATCAATTAAGCATACATATTTCTTTCTTTCGTTTTCCACCGACCTCTCTCCCACTGGTAAGCCGGTCGCTTCTCTATCCCTTTCTTTTTACATGCCATGTCCTTTCAGGGCGTAGGTTATCCTGGCTCTCCACCTCTCTCTATCCCCGGCAGCTCTAAACAAGTTCCTTCATTCTGCTTCCTCCCTCAGACTACTTTCTGTCATCCACTTCCTCAAGTCCGCCAGGTATGTCACGCGTCGTTTTCCCTTTTCCCTCTCCCTCTATTCGATTCGTGAGTGTCAGATTCTCCAGGCCCTCCTTCCTCATTATATATTCCAGAAGCTTCAGCTTCCTCTTCCTGATATCAAGCATGAGCCTATTCCTTGTTACTTGCACGGAAAGTGTTCAGACAAGCTACATTCCTCGGCCCCGCCAATTCAAACCTTTATGCCACTTACATTGTTTCAAACCACCCACATTTCCCCCGTATTCCACCCGTGAGAAGTCAGTTCCACTCGAACAGCTTCTTCCCGCGAACCACTGCCCTGTGGAACCAACTTCCAAGAGGAAGTTTCCCTGATCCCTACAATCTTAACCTGTTTATAGCGAAGGTTAAACGTTATCTTTCACTCCTGTCCGCACAAATTGCCTCCTAACGTAACCCTCTAAATCGAGGGACCCACGAGCCTTGTAAATGTGAATCTTACGATAGATAGATAGATAGATAGATAGATAGATAGATGTGTGTTTGTGTATGTGTGTGCGCGCGCGTTATTTAAAGATTATATACGGGTATTTACTTGTGGAGAACTTTCATAAAAATCTCCTTACTAATTTGAGTTTAACAAACTCAGCAAAATATTACGATAACAATTTTATAAATAAGTGCAGGTCATTATTTACAGTATAACGGGGAGCAAATGAAAAGCTCTCAAATTGACAGGTTTTTTCCTTTTTACTGAAGCAGACATCAATCACATGAGAGCCTTATCACCTCCTATATCTCCCCTTTCAATCTTTCTTGTATCCTTTCATCTTTGTCTTTCTATACTTATTTATTTATTTTCTTAAAACTAAACAGCGCCTTTGATATACAAGGTCATTGAACAGTAACTCCCTATTATATGTATGATGGCTTCTCCCGTTTTGTAAAATTTATAGTTAGACGGAAGAGTCCACTATACATAAAACAAGGAGTTAATTTTCAATCTTCATACATTTTTTTCTTCTGCCTGTCCTTGCAATCAGACAGGAATGGTCCATTGTTTTTCCGAGGTAATGGCAGCATGCTACGTAAGCACTGATTAATAAACTAAGGAACATGCAGAATTAAGAAAAATAAAAAGAAAAGACACAGTGTTTAACAATATTTTACATTTTGATAGTGATGTAATGAATATGCATACACCTGGGTTCACCCTCACAGTAATATGATTGGCTGGTGTCAGCCATAAATACAGACTGATGTGGAGGCTCTTGACGAAGCCTATTGACTACGCCTATTGTCTTCGCCTATTGCCTACCACTACGACGAGGACCAGTCCATTACGGTTACCTGCTAGATTGTCCTACCGGGTTACTGTAGCTAACAACCACTTTGCTATTTCGAACAAATATATCCCTTTCCGGGACATATCAGATAGTATGTCTGTCTTCTGCAAATTAAGTTTAAAAATTGTATACATATATAAAAATATAAAAAATACAAGTCTGATAGTTGTCCTGGGAAGAAAAATTTTATTGGTAATCAATGCGACAGCGCAAATGAAACGCAGCCAGAGTAAATTGAATTATTATTATTGTTGTTGCTTTAATTACAAATATCAATTATTTTGAATTATTATTAATAAAACCTTACTGGGTTATTTAAATATAGTGAATTTCAATTTCATTTCAATTCGATTTAAATGAAAAAAATTTTAATAAAATAAATAAAGTTTGATGGATTTTTACTTTAATAAATGAAACTAATTGGTTTTTCGAATTAATTTTTTATTATTATAATTAATTAAAAATTATTTGAGTACGTAAATATAGTCTGTTGTTGAATTGAATTTTACTATTAATTACAAAAACATTAGGCTAACTTTTACTGAAAATTTTCTAACACCGGTTAATATTTAAAAAAGTCGTACTGAAAGGAGATATTTGGAAAGTTAGTTGGTCCGTTGTGTTTATTTAGCGATATATAAACCCCAACGGGTTATTTAATGCCGAAATCTCAATCTTTTCTATGCAATTCATGGCTTCAATATTTTGTACGAATTTTTTGGCTTCAATGAGATATTTTGTACACAATTTTATATATTTCAGGTAACCGTATGTTTTATTGATATATAATTTGTAGATGGTCTATTGTAGGGGTTATATTTTATTATATGTTTTTCTATAAACCTATTTCCTTAGGTATATACATTATTATGCAACGTGAAGCCCAAGCTGAAATAATATAACGTGAGAATCTTCATTATCTGTCTATATTTCTGAGATGAGGTATTATGTACATTATTTACATTATTCCGAATATTGTCCTCATCTTTGTCGCCATATTTATTACAAGGACACAAGGACACATTGCACAGTGGACAAAAGGCGTTAGTTACATCCAGTGACAGGACCCAAAGATTCTGAGTTCAATACCCAGTTAAGGCAGTGGAGAACATTCAGAGGGAAATTAACAGGAGATAACTGATAACTGACATCCATTAAACATGGCACGTATAACTAGAACAGTCTACCCCAGGGAGCGAAATAAAGCGTTCAGTTTGACATTTCAACCACCTGAAGAAGGCCGGTGCGTACAACGGCCGAAACGTTGTAATAAATAAAGCGACAAAGATGAGGATAATAGTCCGAATAATGTGAGAATCTTGATTTCAACTATTCTGTATAATAGTTCGTTGAGTTTTGTTTCTGATCTTCGTATGAATGTTGTTAAAGTTACGTCCGTCATTAAAAAATCTTGGTTGGTTTCGAAAATTATAACAAGTGTAAAATAAAATATGAGTCACGCAAAGCATAAAGACAGATTTACTGCTTATTAAATCACTATTCTTTTATAGGGGAATGTATTTCCAATTTTGTTCCATTATCTCCTGACATATTTCAGGGAATTTCATTCTCAGTAAAAACCTTTTTGTCTTTCACAGTAATAATAGTAAAAATATATATATATATATATATATATATTTACTGATTCGGCTAATGAAAAATACGAAATTGTGGAACTACTCATGCAAACATGAAGCTTATTCTCATGAGCTATGTCTGAGATTATTTAACTCTGTAATAACAGAATATGTGGCACAAGGCCGAAATGGGGAAAGAGGAAGAGGTCGGTCTTTCGTCTTAGCTTTAAACTTAGCTAGCCACAAACGCTGACCCAGTCATACAATATTCCTTTCACCAAAACAGCACATTCTGAATTACCTTTCTCACCACACCTGCCATAATGCCTCAATGTCTCTATGAAAACACTAACTAGTCCCTATATGTACAATATACCGTCTGGGGGGGATATAACAATAATTTAATTTTTTTTAAAACTAGCCCCAATGAGTATTTCCAGTATGAAATAATAACTATTGACAAGAAACTAAATGTGGCAGAAACATTAGTTAACTGGACGAAGTTAATGCGGGACTATAATAATATAAAACAAACGTTCATCCCAAGCACTCACACAGACATGCAATCATTAAGACACAACAACAAATACGAAAACACACACACGAAACGAAAGACCCCCCCCCCCCACCGCATCAACCAGAGGCATGACGTCACTGACCACCTAACGCGGGAAGGTATGGGGAATTAAACTTGCCAGAAGGACATATGCCAAGCCAACCCATCTAAGCAGCTGGAGTTTTTGATGCCACTATAAATGCAAAGTTTCTTTTTGCTTAATCTTCGGTAAGAGAAGTACTACGCAAGTCACTTCTTTCTCTTTGAGGAAATTATCCAGCATTCACTGCCATTTCGAGGGACCGATATTACGTAAGAGCTCAGTACTTTAATATTCATTTATTTTTCCTTGATATATTGCTTAGCTTTTGGAAGGCAAATTTCGCTTCCGCAGTGCGACTTCGGATTTCAGTGTCGCGCTTTCCGTCCTCTGTTAAAACATTTCCGACATATTTAAAAAAAAAAATTACTTTCTTGATTTTAGTATCTCCAATCTTTAATTTGCATGTTGAGTTTTTCTTTTAGCTAACAACTATGCATTCTGACTTCTGGCTTCTTCTCGCTTTCTTTCACAATCTTCTGTTGAAGTTCGTGTAGTTTCTTTTCTGTAACAGCTATCAAGACTATGTCATCTGCATGTCTTATATTGTTACGATTACTTTATATTTGTCTCCGCCAATAATGATTCATAGCAGGTCTTCTAATTCTCTCAGAATCGCCTCAATGTATATGTCCGGTGAGAAGACACATCCTTGTCGTACACTCCTTCCTGTTGAATTCAATTATTATCCGTATTCAGACGGTTTGCTGCCAGTACCCATCCTATATATTCAGCGTTACCCTTCGGTGCATAATTTTAATTGAAAATATATATTTTCCAACCTCTCCTAAATAAATATAATTCCATCAATAATTTAAACATTATAGTCTCCAAACAATATCACTATTGGAAGAAGAGGCGCTGTTAACTCTATCTTATGTACGTATATTATATGAAAAGACTAGCAGCAGAGCTCGGCGTTGCCCGGGGATGTATCAGTAAGATATAGATCAAGTATCAACCATCATAAAGACTGAAAAATAAAATTGACAAAGATTATTGTTTAAGGTTGATGGACAGGCATGTCTTAATTAGCTTTTTTTTGTTTTGTTTTGTTTTGTTTTTACGAATTGGTCAAACCCAAACTCAAACAAAAACATTGTTTTCAATCGTTATGAGTCTACCGATTCAATTATACCGATTATTATTATAAACAATTGTCTTGTAAATGGAATTTTTAAAGCATTCTGAATGTAAAAATAAAGAAAAAAGTGTACAAGACAATAAGAAACACTACCTGCTAAAAGAAAGTGAAATTTTGTTGAAATTGGTTGAAAAATGTAGGAAATCCGATCTTATATATAAACGAACACACACACACACACACACAAACAACCTGGGTTTTATAAGTATAACTCGATATGAGTTGTCCCCCTTTCATTCTCGCGATTAATCGTTTTCAAATTGATTTTGTGCAAAAATAATTGTGTTTTTCCAAATTTTGGCGCTGTTAGAACCACCACAAGGTAATTTTACGTAGTCATGTGAAGTAAGTTTTGTTGAAATCGGTTGAAAAATGTAGGAAATCCGATCCAATATCTAAACGTGCACACACACACACACACACACACACACACACACAATCTGCGTTTTATAATAAGTAAGATTACATAACTTTTAGATATCGATTTTATTGCGACTTTGTTCTTGAAAAAAATTCCACTCTTCAGGTTTTTACGGTTTTAAATAGTTTTTTCAGCGTCTTTTTCAATCCACCTTTTTACTCCGTTTTGTACACCTGCATATTCATGAATTTAACTTTCTTTTACACCCGCACATTCATGAAAATTTGCTTTTGTTTACGTCTTTCAGTAATTTCAGCTGTAGATTTTTCTTCCAGATGTAATTTTTTTTTCTTAGAAATTAATTTTTTTTCTTAGAAATTAAATTAAATTAAATTATATTTATGGTTCATATGGAATTTGTTATATATATTTTTTTATTAATTAGGATTTAAAATAGAGCTAAAAACTAACCTAAAAATAGTAAATTTTCTAGATATAACATTTAACTTAAATAATAATACATACAAACCATATAGAAAAACAAATAATAATCCAATATATATAAACAAACATTTAAATCACAATCTTAATATATTTAAACATATACCAATGCCTATTAACAAAAGAATTGCAACTAATTTTAGCAATATAAGATATTTTATGAAAATAAAAGATATATAAATTAGAATTAAGAAAAAGATACATAACTAAAGCAATACACATAAAAACAAAAGAAAAAGAAACATAATTAGGTTTAACTCTCCTTAAAATAATATAATAAAAACAAAAATAGGAAAAATATTCGTTAAATTAATTGAAAAACATTTCCCTAAAAATAGCAAACTATCAAAAGTCATTAACAAAAATACAATAAAAAAAACAGTTATAGTTGTATGAATAATATGGAGAAAATAATAAATAAATATAATAAAACATTAAATAAAAATAATAGCAAATATATTAACACGTATCCGTAAAATAGCAATAATAATTGTAATTGTCGAAATAAAAATTATTGTCCACTTAATAATAAATGTTTAATTAATAATATACGCAATTGCAACAAATAATAGCAACACAGATTTATATAAGAGCAATCGAAACCACTTCCAAAGAAAGATTTAATAATCATATGATGTCATTTAAAATAGATAATTACGCAAATAGCAAAACCTTATCAAAATATATATGGCTTCAAAAACAAAATAATATACCTACTATAGTTAAATGTAAAATTATTTTTAAAAATTATAATATAACAGGAAGTGTAAACAGAGTTTAGAAAAAAAAATTCAATATTCACTTTTAATAATCTAATTAAATTATTAAATAAGAAGAATGAAAAATGGGTCGATACTGACGTATTAAATATTTACTTCGTTACTTTGATAATAATATGAGATAATAAATCAATTAAAATGTTAATTAAAAATATTAACTAAAATATTATAGTTTAATTAACAATAAAAATTAACAAATATTACACTTTAATTAATAATATAACATAACAGAACATCTACTATATAAACCATAAAAATTTAATTCAATTTCAAACAGTACATTTAATTTCGGAGAAAAAATTTACAACTAGGAAAAAAATCTACAGCTGAAAATAATGATAGACGTATACAAAAGCAAATTTTCATGAACGTGCGCGTGTAAAAGAAAGTTATTCATGAATATGGACGTTTATAAAACGGAGTAAAAAGCGGCTTGAAAAAGACGCGGAATAAATTGAAGAAATTGAAAAAAATAATAGAAATGCCGTTTGAAATCACCTCCCCTTAAAGACTGGAAATTTTACCAAGAAACTCCAAAGTAAGTATAAAATTGACATTTAAAAATTAAGTAATCTTTTCATAGAATATTATTATAACTCTACTTTTAATATTATTTTAATATTTTTTTTTTAATATTGAGCTCTATATATAAAAAGATCTGCTGTTTGTTAAATCTTGTATATACCCAAGTATATGATTGGTGTATACGGATTAAATTCCAAAAACCAAAAATACTATTCTTAAAAGAGTGGTCAATACAGAGCAAATATAATTCTTCTGGTGTCTTATGAAGTGATGGTGTTAAATATAGAATAAAGAGTTTTAAAAGGTTTAAATCAACCAACCACCCCTTGAGAGGGGAAACATTGTTACATAAGCTGCAATGACCAATCAAAATACAAGTATATTAAAATTCAAAAAAACTTCACAACGGACCTTGGTTATAATAATGATTGCTTTAATGTTAGGGTTAGATTAAAATAGAAATCATTCTAATTAATATTAAATTTTACTATAAAATTGAAAATTAAATATTATCATGGTGCGGATTTCGGGAGTAAGCCACCTTCTATATATTTTTAAATAACTGAAAATCGTGGGGTCCTTATAAAACTCTATTACAACAGTACCAGGACCGTACTTGCTGAAGTGGAGGCTTAGGGAGCTAAGCCTCCTTCCACTATTTTTTTTTAAAATTATTATTAACTATGGGAGTCTAGATAAAATCCCGCTCCAATACCAGGGTCACACTTTCTTGGGTTAAATAAGTATTAACTAAAAAATGTTACAATCCAGATAAAACCCAAATGCCGTACTTTCCGGATAGGTGTTTAGGGGGCTCGTGACGTTCTGGAAGGGGGATTTGGAGACTAATTTTCAATCGACTTTTATTTCACAGTTACCAAATTCTCCGTTACCGAATCTTCCGTTACCGAATTTTTCGATTCAAACCGAGCAGCTATGCATTACTCTACCAATGAATGCTGATTTTGATAAGGCAGTGACAGGTGTAAAATAAGAGAGCTTTGAATTATATATTAATTGTAAATATACATTTTTTTTCTCACCCGTGGCACGATTCTGATTTTCATGATGCGAGAGTGAGAGGGTGAGAGGGTGGAGGGAGAAGGGATTGAGAGAGAGATTGAGAGAGAGAAGAGATTGAGAGAGAGAAGAGATTGAGAGAGAGAGAGAAGAGAGAGATTGAGAGAGAGAGAGGGAGAGAGGGAAGAGATTGAGAGAGAGAGAGAAGAGATTGAGAGAGATTGAGAGAAGGAATAGATTGAGAGAGAGATTGAGAGAGAGATTGAGAGAGATAGAGAGAGAGAGAAGAGATTGAGAGAGAGGGGGATAGAGAGAAGAGATTGAGAGAGAAATAAAAGACTGAGAGCGATTGAGAGAGAGAAGAGATTGAGAGAGAGAGGGTGAGAGAGAAGAGGTTGAGAGAGATTGCGAAAAGGATTGAGAGATTGAGAGAGAGAAGAGATTGAGGGAGAGATTGAGAGAGAGATTGAGAGAGAAAGGGAGGGAGAGAAGAGGTTGAGAGAGAGAAGAGATTGTGAGAGAGTTTGAGAGAGAAGAGATTGAGAGAAGAGATTGTGAGAGAGAGAGAAGAGATTGAGAGAGAGATTGAGAGAGAAGGAGAACAGATTGAGAGAGATTGAGGGAGAATTTACATTGTACTAAACGGAAACGCCCCAGATTATAAAAAAAATCTTTTTTCTCGACCACCGTAGCTCTAAAAATGATTACTTTAACTTCTAAACATATATGTTTCCTCAAAGAGCAGATCATCCGCAATCAGTTTTCACCTTGAACGACAATCTGCATCTTGCAGAGAATCCTCTATTAAACAACATTCAGCGGGGTCAATGACATTGTCGTAAAGTTAATGAAAACATCGTTTCTTGCATTCAGAAACCAGTTTCCCTCTTCTCCGTGAGCCTCTTTGACCTTCCATCTTTCCTAGCAATCATTTCATGAAGATATTGCGAACAATTGGTGTGCATATATCGTAGAAAAAAAATAATAAAAAAATATATTTTTGATGGATTTTTATTCATCTACAAAAGACGTGCTCATTAGCCCTGACGTTTACTTTGTAACCTACAAGGCTAGGCTTGATCAAGAGAAAGCTAACCGTTGCCGTGTTCTACGTATGACGTTGATTATTCGATTCATTTGCTCTCATTTTCCCTTGATACCTCTTAGATGTTTCAGATAAGATGATACCGCGAAGAAAAACAGAAATATCAGGATTTAGTTAGCTATTTCAAATGTTTACCTTCAGCGAGCTACCTCAATAAATTTTAATAAAAATACAATTTGTAAAGATTAGTTCCCAGTCGTGGTTAATTCAAACACACGTCTCCATCTGTCCTCCCGCAGAAAAAAAAAATGGAGAAAAATAACTTAGAATTTAGACTGCCTGGTTATTTCCCCCAGGAAGATTCTATTGCCCAGCTTGAGAGCCAACATCTGACTAACACGAATGTTAATTAGCATTCAAAAAAGATCGATAGCTGCATTCGTGACAAGTGGGAAAAATTTAAATCTGCATGGCACTTTACTCCAATGGGCTCATTCACTTCCTTAAACTCAACGTTGATTCTGATTCTGCAGAACTGGGTTGGATGTGAAAAAGTATTCGTTGTTGACATCCTTTTTTTATTCGGTTTTTCCAGTTATGAGTCCTTTTTTAAAGCTGATTGTTTTGTGTTTATTTTGTTTAGTTCTTTTTTCGTAACAGATTTAATGTTTAGTATAGAGCTTAGAAAAAATTCGCAGCGTGAGATAGGCAAGAAGTAAGACATAACGTAACGATATATAATTTTATATATCAAGAAACAGTATTGAGAAAATGGCATGACAAACAGGAAAAAAAGTTTTTGTGACGCATATTGAATTTCGTGCGACTGGACTTCTTAACGTTGCCATGAATACACATGCGCATGAACGCGAGACGCTGGTAGTTTCGAAATATTTGAAAGAATATTTTTTTAAAGAATATCATTAAAAAAAACATTCTCTGTTCCTCGATCTAAACTTTCGGCTCCCATGAGTCATCATCAGAGTTGTTATATGGACATTACAACAGAGATTTCCTCTATCAAAGATGACATACTGTTATGTTTACATAGAAGATTGCTATGCGATGATAACGCTCGCGGAATAGCAGGCGCAGGTCGTAAATTCGTACTGCGGATGTATAACGTCGTAGATGACCACGTGAGAGAAAGAAAAGTCATCAACAGAACCATGAATTGTAATATGTTGTGACCAGTTTGAAATGTAATGTTGTTGAGTGTGGGTTGCTATGTTTTAATGTAGATATCCTCCAATATCTTAAGGTTCTTTTTACTGTATGTATGTGTAATTATCTGTCTAATATTATGTACATGGCTAAGGTTTTCTAAGAAATGTTGTTTAATGGAAGTGACATGGGAAAGACATATATTATGCAATGGATTAAATCCGACATATTTTAATAAAAATTGCTCTTTTAATTTAAGTAAGGAATAGTTATATTTAATTACATTTAATTACATTAATTAGATATATTAATTACATTTACCGGCCTGAATATTCGAGAAATCTTGTCAAAATTATGTATATTTTCTGAAAATGTAAATAGGTCCCTTTTTGAAAAGTAACTTACTTGCTTAAAAGTAATTTACTAGCTTACTTCTGTCTAGTTTAACTTTCTTTCTCAGAAATTTAAAATATATTTAACAATAATAACAATGAAATTAACTTATTACTGGCTTTGAAGTTTCTTTAAAACTGTGTGACTATTTGAATAATCCACTTAATAAGTAATAAATGTGTGACTTTTTGCATAATCTGCTTAATAAGTAATAATTTTACGACATTTTGCATAATCTACTTCATAATTAATAATTAATAATCTATTTTGTTCGCGAATGGCAATGGCTGGTGCATTTTAAATTTTACGCAAAACAGTTTGACGCTATACATGGATTCGTTAAATAGTTTAAGTATCCTAGCTTAGCAGGAGTTATTAACAGAAAAGAATGGATAAAACTTATTAATTATTAAATCCAGAAAGCTACTCCAAAGTTTACTGAAAACTTTTCTCGTTTTTCCAATAAGTGATGAAATGAAAAAGATATTGCTTTTCTTTTTAATCAGTGACTGTAAGGATAAAATTAGTGAATTTTCAAGTTTCTTTTCAGTCTGCTCACATTTCATTCTTAAAGGCTAAAATAAATGTAATGCTAAGAAACCCTAATTTTTGTTATTCTTTCTTTTGAAGCTGTTTTTTCTTATTTTCACTTTGAAATTGCACGCATCAAGATCGATTTAGTGCGATTTTCACTTACTTCTTTTTAACAAATACTTCAAAAAGCTGTCATTGTTATAGTCAATCACAAGAAACTAGACGTAAGTTATAGACTCAGAAAGTGTAATCCCCTTTTACGTTTCATCTTGTTGTATATCGCATTCCCTTTGTAATCTTACAAAGGCATACGTCTGTCTTGTTGCTCCCGGGCCTAATAAACAGGACAACGGCCAATCTTTATCCTTCAATAGCCCCCAGTGTAAAGAGAAAGAGAACCGAATTCAACCAAAGTCGTTGTATAGTATTCTATTTCAGTGTTCCGTCTTTACTTTTTTAAACTAAAGTTCACACAGTACAATGCTTAAGAGCCGTTCATATTATACAATGGTTTGTGTGGTGTTATTTACGTAACAGGAAGTAGAAGGAAGAAAATGAGAATAAGGAGAATAGAATGCGAGTGAGACTTTACTTTATTTAAGATTGCAGTGTCTGTCCAAGGAGATCCGGTTATAAATAGTAATCCAGACTTTGCTAACCAGACGCTTCCCTATTGTTGGATGGTACCGTCAGGTTAAATTAAGGTTTCCGTATAGGCATACAGGTTCGATTCCTGTCGGAGAAAGCGTAGTTTCAACGAAATTTCTCGAACATTGACTTAAATAAATTGTATCTATAAAAATAATGCATAAACAAAAGATATATTAAACAATTATCGGACTTAATCCATTTCATTACAGGCATTATCTAAATATAGCTTAGATGTGGCACAAGGCCGAAAGTATGGGGCCACCAGTGAGAATCAAACTCACTACTCAGTGGTAACTGTGCTAGTGAGACTAGATTGCTAACCACTACACTGCCTCGAGGTACCCAAATCTATTTCATTTATATATATATATATATATATATAGAGGAGAGAGAGAGAGAGAGATGCACAAACTGGGATCAAATACGAATATCTCTCTCTCTCTCTCTCTCTCTCATATATATATATATATATATATATATATATATATATATATATATATATATATATATGGGGGAGGAATGTAGGTTTCGTTAAAACTGGCTAATTAATTACTCTTGTTAAGTTTTTACTTGTATTTTTCATTTATGCGAACAAAAGCTTTCTATTTTGGACTCAGCTCGTGCAAAAATTGATCAAATGAGTGTCCGTTCCAAGAGATAGCCGCTTGGAATGAGAGACCTCTATTTAGAAAAAGTATACCGTATTTTCTGGCTTGGGAGACGTACCCTAATATTGGAAAGAAATTTCTAAGAAAAAAAAATTCTTTCTCATACAGCAACACATTGACCATGAGTCACACACACATTGCTATGGAGTAAAATTGGGATTTTTTACAAGCTGATATAAAGAAAAACATATAGAGAGGACAAATACAGTGAAAATAAGAATAGACACAGGAAGACGTGCTTAAAGAATATTTACTCTAGCGAATCCAGACCCCAACAAGGACTATAGAAAACACAAAGAAGACTCTGATTAATCTATAGGTGCATGCATAACACAGCAGATTTATTATTAGGCAGATAAGTAGGAGATTGAGAGGCTTATTTATTTCCCATCACATAAGCTAAGAGTTTCAACCAGGGAATTTAGCCAATCCCAGGCTCAAGGCTTATGCATAGAACCTGCGAATGGCAAGAGCTAACAAATGTGATATACGCGATGCTGGCCGACCGATATGGAAAGCACCGATTGCCACGCCAGGAGATTCTGTGAACGAATCGTATATTGCGGTAATGAATCGACAAATGGTTCTAGCAAGCAATCAAGATGACGAAGATGATGTTGACCGAGAAGGAATAAATTACAAATAGGATATGAAACTAATAGACGCGTGGAGAATTTCAAAAGTCGACGATATTAGGGAATATATAGAAATATATTGAAGTAGGAAACACAAATTAAATCGACGACAGAAAAAAAAAGTGTGTAGTAATACCGATTACAGATAAGAGCCCCGAGTAAACTTTACAAACATTCTGGTAAAGGTGATTACAATAAACAATGTTGCAATTAGTCACAGAACGGATCGAGAGGACAGGTGCAGAGTAATAAGCTACCAAAACTAGTAAGCACTAATTCTGACCACAACGACCAAGAACTGATAGTTTATTAGACATAGAAAAGCAAAGGACACTAAAGTTTATCCTCAGAAAAAGATTGAATCATATCCAAAAGCAAGGGTCAGGTCGACGTGGTGTAAGGGTTAGCAAGCTTATCTCGCTAGATCACTTATGACTGAATAGTAAGTTCGGTCCGCGCGGGGTGCTCAATACTTTCGGCCTTGTGCCACATGTCTCTCTAGATCAATTACTAGAGAATTGAGTTCGATCATCACTACCCAATTTCAAACTTTTGCCTCGTAAAAATAATGGGAACCTCGACGTGATGTAATGATTAACAAGCCTGTTTCGCTAGATGAATTAGGATTGTGTAGTGAGTTCGATCCTCACTGTCTTCCCCATAATTTCAGCTTTGTGACACATTCAAGCTACGCTTAGTAAATAAGAGGAATCTTGATGTGGTAATCTTGTCTTGTTAGAAAAATCACGTTTGGGTTGAGTATTAAGTCCTCACCGGGTGATTCATACATTCGGTAGTGTGCCATATCTTAGGTAAGCTTAGAACAGCATCATATCTAAACGCAAGGGCCTGCTTCATATCTCGATGATCATTGGTTGATTGATTCATTTTCTACAGCTTATCAACCATTTACAGGTTATTTAAAGCCAGAAAACATTTTAGATTGTAAGAATTTTTGGCAGATATTGCCAAATGCCAAATCGGTTAGTCAACTGATCCTAAGGCGCCTTACGTTAGGCCGAGAGGTGATAGACAGATAAGATTCATCAGATAGCTATACGCGTAATGGAAGCTGGTGGAAAGGAAAAGAAAGGTAACGTATCGCCAAAGTGAAAGGAAAGAATCGTATGTGAAAAAATATACATTTCAAATGCAGGGGCTGAATTAAAACTGCTTTATCTTGGTCTCCTTTAATCCTGATATTAGGGTTTGTCTACGTGGTGTAATGGTTAACAAGCTTGTGCGACTGAGTAGTTAGTTTGATCCTCACTGGATGTGAGTCCTCGGTACGACAACAAACTACATGCAGGATCCCTGATCGGAAAGTTTTGAGAAGCGTGGGGCCACCTCTTAAGCGTCGTTTTTCCAAGGTTCACCCTTCACCCAGGGTCTGTAGCATCTAATCGAATCCCAGCTATGGGCAAATAGTTAACCCCTAATTTGGTATTAAAAAAAATTATGAAAACATATCATTTTCTTAGTAAAAATACCAGCAATACATTTTTTAAAACTATTGGTAGCAATACGTTTTTTAAAACAAAGAAATATTACCAGTAATAGATTTGACTCCCGATAAAAATTATCTTTACGAAAATACGTCAATGAAACCTGATCTACAAACTTATTTCTTACAAAGAATACATATTCTATTTATACAAAACTATCCTAAAAATCTTGCCGGCATTAAATAACTCATTGATGTCAATAACCCGTCAATTAAAATAAACCTATAAACTCACTGGGTTTCCTATACTTTCGACCTTGTGTAACATCTAAGCAATGCTTAGAAAATCACCTTATTAATCATAACATTGACGATGAGGAGAATAAAAAAAATCCTGTTACATTGGAACAATAATAAAAATATAAGTACTGATAGACCTCTCGCAGTGATCGCGACTTGGCGAAACCTGTAAAAGAAATTATACTTAGTGCGGAGTTTAGGAATAATTTAATTTCCTTCTTTAAAATAAATCAATAAATTATAAGATAAACAGTATATTTTAAGACATTTTTATGTTTATACATCCTTTTTAGAGATACAAATATTTAAGTAAATGCTCTGTTTATGATAAACAGTAGTAAACAACATTTACCGGCCTGAATGTCCGAGAAATTTTCGCAGAACATTCAGCCCGGTAAATGTTGTTTAATACTGTTTATTATAAAAAGAGCATTTACTTAAATATTTGTATCTCTAAAAAGAATGTATAAACATAAAAATGTCTTAAAATAATTGTCGGATTTTGTCCATTTCATAATGTGTGACGTCATTTCTTTACATTTGATAGGCCATGAGAAGATATGAATGTACGTGAGAGATTCATAGAAAATTGAAGTTTAAACACAGTAAATTCGACCTTGCTAACCGAACGCTCTTCTATAGCCGAAACGGTAGTAACGACATTTCATCTATGAAAATTTCTCAGACATTCAGGCCGGTAAATGTTGCTTAATACTGTTTATTATAAACAGAGCATTTAATCAAATATGTCGGAGTTAACTCCTCCTTCAGTACGTTAACCCTTTCACCAGGGGTCTCTCTTCCCTGGCTATAAATAGCCGCTGACCCTTGGCCTCTATCTCTTTTTCCTTCAGGATTTCAGCTATCAACCTCGAAATATAGTCGCTAACAAGGGATAGCGTGGAAACACGCTAAGCACAATATTCACACACGCACGCACATACAGAACTTTGTACTATTTCCATCTATTGCAACTTGTTATTAATATATATTTGTATATACATATATTATCGGTCTTGTGTTTTGTTTGCTTTTCTTTGCCTTCTTCTTTGGACTTAATCAAAGTCCAACCTTTTTATGTAGTTGGGCTCGGCGGGCAGGAGTATCTGAACCTTACTTGCGTTCCTTCTACGTCTGACTTCTATCAACAACATAACAGCCACGCCATGAAACCTCAACAAGTGGCAACCGCCATTCCCACTACAAGTGGTAACCGCCACGGCCCTCTACAAATACTTGTATCTCTAAAATGAGATAAACATAAAAATGTCGGACTTTGTTCATTTCAAACTGTGTGACGTCATTTGATAACATTTGATACGCTATGAGAAGATATGAATGTACGTGAGAGACTCATAGAAGATTTAAATGTAAATTCGATCTTGCTAACCGAACGCCCCCCTCTGGCCAAATCGGTAAAGGCACGTCAAGCTAACGACGGACGAACATTTTCTGTGAAAATTTCTCGGATATTCAGGCCGGTAAATGTTGTTTAATACTGTTTATTATAAACAGAACATTTACTGAAATATTTTTATTGAAGATTGTATAAACATAAAAATGTCTTAAAATAAGTGTCGGACTTTGTCCATTTCATAATGTATAAACAGTATAGTTAAAATATAAAGGATAGTAACACAAAGAAGGTCACTTAAAATGGAACTGAAAAAAGACATTTATAATTAACTAGACAACACGTGACCAGTTCGATCAATGACAGTTCAGGTTATAAAACACTGAAGTTGATTTCATCATTCTAATGAAATTCAAATTAATTTAATTATGATAGATTTAAATATTTCACTTCATTCTTGTCATCATTGATCTGGTTTACAAGTGTATGTTTAACGTTTTACAGATTGTTTACAGAAATTAATAGGAACAGAACTTCTGGGATAAAATCCAGAAACAGCATTTATTTATAGTATACGTGAACACTTGTGCAAAATGCAAAAGGAATATATATATATATATATATATATATATATATATATATATATATATATATTGCAAAATGCAAAAGGAATATATATATATATATATATATATATTCCTTTTGCATTTTGAGCGCTTAGCCTTGGAGCGGGTAGAATGGAGATGAACGTGTTAAAATACGTTGGACTCAGCAATTTTCAATTTGCTTGTCTGAAGCATCTTCAAGAAGCGAGAGCACGATCTAAAAGGTTAGCCAATCTAACAGTGATCTCATCTCACAATCGCCACACTTGCTCCATATGCGGCTTCCTTTGTAAATCACCAGCGGCTCTTAAATGCCACTTAAGATTATCGCACAAACCTTCATTACTGAATCAATAAGCTGTCAGATCCTCATACGTCGAAACCGACAGGAGAGTCCATTATATATATATATATATATATATATATATATATATATATATATATTCAAACCTAGTGAGCCATACAAACCTACCCAGGTTTCACTTAAGCGGATCATCAGGGAAAGATGTGCGATTTTTTCGACAGACTTTCATGTTCCTGGCTCTTTCTTTTTTAAAAACCTTTTTTTTCATTCGAGATTGATTTGATTATTGGCAAATCAAAAATTCTAAGGTTTTTCGAGACGAGTATATTTACCTATATATATATATATATATATATATATATATATATATATATATATATACAAAAAAGTGACGAGACAGAGAACATCTCCACGGCCCTTTATCCCTTTATGAAAAAAAAAAAAAAAGGAAACCAACATATACGTACATACATACACAATTAAAAGTGAATGCACTCTCCATACCCATAGACACCGATAAATACATGTACACACATCCGCAGACATTGACCCTGACAATCATATACCACAACCAATAAATATTTAAGACTGAAAGTGTCATTAAATAAATGCTAACCACATATTAAAATATAACTTAAGCGAGCAACTATACAAAGATCAAAATAGTTAAAAATAATATTATTTAATATATTAAAAAACGAAAATTCCAAACCCACAAATATCAATAAAAACATATATTTTAATCATGTAAGTTGATAATAGTTTTATTATTATAAATTAATTGATTTAATATATGGTTTTTCCGCTACACAGTTCTAACCATGTTTCAAAAATGGAAGGTCCGAATTTAATTTTGTAATTAAATTAAAGACATTGGTTCCATTTCATCCTCAAGCGAATTTTGGACTCAAAAAAAAACAAAAAAAAAACATTTTAAATCAATTAATTTATAATATTAATGCTCTGTAAATTTACATTGAGCACTATTTTGTAAAAATAAGAATATCTATAAGAACAACGGATTATATATCTTACTGTTCTCTCTTTTTATTTATATATACATACATAATAGTTTTATTATATATTAGGTGAAGGAAAATAAGATAAAAAGAACTCCCTATAGAAATAAGTGTACAGTCATACGTATATACACAGATACACATATATACACGCGGCAGCAAACACAAACCAACACATATACATATATATATATATATATATATATATAGAGAGAGAGAGAGAGACATACATACATATAAATATATAAATAAAACATATACATACGTATACATATTTATGATAACAAGTACACATACACATACATACATATATATATACATATACACACATATATACACACATTTATGCACACATACTCACATATATATATACATATATGCAAACAACAATACACAAACATAAACATATATACACACATAGACTAATTCATGTGGCAGTAATGACAAACCAAAGTTTCCATACCTACACATACACACAATCTCATATATAATAGGTGTCAACATACACATATACAACCACAAACATACATATATATACATATATGTATATATACACATAAATATATACATAAATATACCTATCTATAATAACAAGTAGACAAATATATATATATATATCATAACCAAGAACATAAAAGTGCAAAATTATCATAACCGATCATATAAAACATGCTTATATATATATGTGTGTGTGTATGTGTGTGTATGTGTGTGTGTGTTATATTACTGTTAAACAACTCGTATTTTTAAAACTTATTCACTTAACATATTTTTAAATCAGAATATTTTTTTTAAAAATGCCAAAAAACAGTTTTAAATTATATTCACTTGAAAATATTTTATATGCTAAAAATATTTTTAAATATTTAAAATATTTTTGGTTTAAAGAAAGCTGAAATATAAATAATCTACAAACAACTGAACGAAACAGCAAAGCGGAATCTCTTTGTGTCTGTCTTTAACTTTAAAATATTTTAATTTAAAAAAAAATTGTCTGTTTGAGTGAAGTTAAAATACTGTATAAAACAACTCATATTTTTAAATCTTATTTACTTAAAAGGTTTTTAAATCAGATCAACTTGAATCATTATGAGCCTGACTCACGCATTACGCATGCACGCACGCAATCACAGACTTTTAGTATTGTATAGTGTTGTGGATTCCGAGATGAAATCCGGTCTCCAATTAATGACAAACGCAGGAATGAAATATAGCAAATAAATGTCTTGACGTAATAATACAATTGGTAATACGGTTAGTAGATCCAGAAATGCGGTTAGTAGCAATGATAATATATATATATATATATATATATATATATATATATATATATATATATATATATAGTCTGGGAATTCAGTATCGAAGTAGGACTTTCTTCTGAGTCTACGTGCTTGTAACTGTGACTCCTACAAAGCGGTTACCTCACACTCTCACTTCCGACTTCCGAGTATCCACCGGTAGTAGTACAATTACACACTGGGCGAGTCCACTTGTATGAAAAAGGGGTGGACCCCATAACATATAGGTATCAGTTGTAATTTCTCGGGCATATTATGAAGAAATAGGGCATTGAAAATTAGATACTCAACACAACAGATTGCCGGCAAGAGAGACAGTTGGAAACTCTCACAAGCTTGACTAAATGACTGACGGGCGAAGGTTTAGACGGCGTAACGAAAAGACAAAATTTCCCAAGTGCAACAAAGGATAGTGCATTTACTAACCTTCCTACGCGATCGGATGTTGCACGAAGGCCGAGTTTAATGTGGGGCATCTGAGCAGGGGTCTTATAATCTGGTGTGATTAATAGTTGAACAAGGGCAATATGCTTAAGACCTCGATAACTATGGCTTGTGCTTTCGGTCTAACACCGATGGCTTATGAACAGTGTCGTCTATATAAACACTTGGCTTAAACTTTCCCATTACTGGGTGTTGCAGTTTTTTGTGTATAATATGTAACTAGTGAGTTAGCTCAAATGACTTGACTCACTTTATAGTCTACCAATAGAAGTGTAACTAATCAGAAGACGTAGAACATTCAATCCGTCGTGTATAAAGGCGGCCATTTTTGTTCAATCTACCCGAATGTCCAGTCCAGCTTGTCAGGCGAAGAGGAACAGAAGGACGAACTACGCTCTGCTACTTTTATCGAAATATCCACTGCTAACCTGAACAACGCTTTCCTACTGTCTTCGAAATATTCACTGCTAACCTATGGATTCTATACTCAAAGACGACCGTCATCATGAATAACACTGGGAAAAATGTATGAATAGTTTCCAGTTGCTTTCCTCTTTGTTTGTTATTCGGAATTTACCCCCCCTTACACTATCGTATATAATCCAGTATACTGCAATTTTCTTATGATCAGTTTTCTTTATGCAAAATATAAGGGTTTTCGCTTTACTTAGGTATTTTTATATATTTATTTTTATTTTTTTGACGAGGTTACAAATATCTCATTTTCATGACTGGTATATCTGTTCGGAATAGGTTAAAATGCATGCAAAAAAATTCAGAGGTTGCATTTACGCATGACGGCAGCTTATAGGGAAGTATATATGGTGCTTACGTTTCAAGTATAAAGAACTCAATATGCGTTGCTAATTAACCAATAGCTAGAGATAATTTAATATGCGTTGCTAATTAACCAATAGCTAGAGATAATTTAAGTCCGTCTATTTAACCCCCTCCCTTCGAGCTATTGGTTAGACAGCAAGTTAGATTGGGATTTTAACACTTAGACATTCACTGTTGCACAAAACCCCATTCGCAGGCCTCAGTCTATACCATACCCAATGGAGTTTTTTGGGGACAGTGTATACAACAGAGGAAACCGGAATTTGATTTGGGCCTTCCGATTCCATTTTTGACGACGATATCTGTTACACTCACGGTATCTCCCCCAACAAACAGATAGACAATGATATAATACAGTATTGTGGCATCTTTTATTTAACAGATAAATAAAAAACAAATAGTTATATGTTCATGAAAATTCTTTTTTTAAGCTTAGTCAAAGTTATTTCACGCTACCCTTTCGTGAGGCATGGCGGAGTGATTTATAATTCTCCTTACCCCAAAGCCAATACGAATTCAAAGTTTTATCAATTGCTGTAGCTTGCAAATCATAGCCTTTCCCTTTTTTCAGGAGATTAGCCGTGTCTTCACTGACGTGAATACGCGATGGTTCGGAAGATTTTAACATTCCGAAAGCAATCTCAACTGTCTCCCCTAAAGCGCAATATCTGGGCGCCACTTTTCCGACTATTCCGATAAATGCTGGACCTGAATGGATCCCTACGCGTGCTTTAATCGTCATATCCCGTTTATGCGGAATTTTAAAAGCATTTAACGATGTCATTAAGTCCAAAGCCATATCTGCAATTTCGCTAGCATTTGCCGTGTCACTACTTCCGTCCAGGCCGCCAATTATGGTGTGAAACTCATTAATAGTATCAAATTTGTATACGCTGTATATTGACACGACTTGTTCAAACAAATGATAAATTTCATTTAACAAATTTACTATCTGATGAGGGGTGCTACTTTTGCTAATTGAGTAGAAATCGAAGATGTCACTGGCAAATACTGTTATGCTTTGGAACTCTTCAGGAGGAACAGCGTGACCTTTTATGATTTCGGCAGCGTACCTCTTGGGCAACATCTGTGAAATCAACAATTCGTATTTGTCGGCACTGGCGTCCAGTTCAATCATTCGATCCATCATAATAATTTCCAAATTTTTGGAGTAGGTTACAAGCAAGTTTACGTGATTTTCAATGGACCCTGCCTTGACCGTATGAATAGAGTCTAGATAGGTGAGGAGCTTTTTAAAAGAGGGTCTCATTGAAGGATTTTGGTTCCAAGCATCTGCCAGCATACGACGGATGATATTTCTGTGTGATATATTGAAACCCATGTTTTCTTCAGCAATAATTGGCCGAACGTACTTCTTGTTAGGACCGGCTAGTTCTCTCCATTTCAATCGGGAATTCTTTAATGCAGGTGAGGTATAATCCCTTATCATTCCCAGCATTGATCTTTCAGATATATAACGCAATTCATAAGCATACGGATTACGCCGTGTTAGAATTTCAGAGACAATGATTGCGAACGCATAGACATCTCCTGCCTTGGAACCGTTTTGGATAGCATCTAGATTAGATATATTGTGCTGTAGCTCAGGTGCAGTCCAGAAAAATTGTTTCATGTCTTCTATCTCAGCATCTATGTCATTGCGATAAGATCCAAATCGAATAGTCGGCGCACCGTACCCTGATATACGTATCGTCCATTTGTAGTCGACTAAACAGTTCTGCGATCTAAGGCGACCATGAGATCCGATAAGTGTTCTAGTGTGCAAATAATTCATACCAGAACAAATATCTTTCATAAAAGAATATCGAAAGTCCCAGCTAAAGTCAACGGTCTCTAAAATAAGGACATCAGCCAAACTTCCTCTCTCACCCACGGGAAGAAAGAGACTTACATAGGGAGCCTCAAGACAAGCTCCTCCATAAGAAACCAGGTTTTTATGTTTAATTCTTAATAAGGAATACATTTCCTTTCTAACAATTGTCTCAGTTATCGGTATAGAGTTACTTGGTATGAACTTGACGAACCATGGCTTGTCTTTCCATTTGTAGGTGCGGCTGAAATAAAATGCCTTTTTCACTGGCGAAACGACTAACCATGTTCTTTCATACTCAAGGACATGGTAAGATTCGACGGTGTTCCAGTCAACAATCCAATTGTTATTAGTCATCATAACACGGTACTTTCTATGTCGAATGAATTTTTGCAGTAGAAAAAAAAACAAGATTAACAATATTATTAATATAAGAAGCAACGGTAAGAATACAATCAGACCATTTATATCGCATGTAGAGCCTATCCAAGGAGACTCACAGGAACAGTAATCTGGAGAGACGCATTTACCGTGATTACATTTGTTGCACACCGCTTGTTCGCACTTTTCACCCACCCAACCAGGTTCGCATATGCAAGTATAAGGCTCCAAACATTTCCCATGAAGACAGTTACATATTATCCTTGTACAAGATTCTCCGGCATAACCCGTTTTACACTGGCAGACGTTGGATTCACTGCATACACCTGAGTCATAATCAGTTACGTCACTATCGCTAAGCAGTTTGAAGCCGCAGTCTTTATCACATATATAGATCGGGATTACTTTTTCAAACCTTGCGTATGGTTGCGATGGCCATGGTTCACACGGATTGCGAACAAATGACATATTTTTTAAGCTTATAGAACCAGATAGAGAAGTATATTTTATTTTGTTGTACTTACGACTTGGAGGAAGATATAATTTAGCAACATTATTATAAAGCGTATTAGTTCCTTCAAAAGGAATTTCCAGTATCAAATCGTCTGAGATTGTCTTAATCAGATGAATGTAATTAATGGGATTTCGATTTTGCTGATCTGACGATCTGTCTTTTGGGTTAATCTGCGCCAAAATGCCGATGAAACCTGTTCGGTCGCCTTTGTCATTAATCTTGATTTTACCTGATAATCCATCTACCTCAGATTGACGAATAGCATTAGTGATAGAATGTTCGATTACTGTTTCTTGCTTCAAAACCACTTTAAGAAAAGCATTCACAAAGACTGAGATGGCGTCATATCCAAGACTCATAATTCCTCCGATTTCGTAGGGGGCATGATTGATTTTTCCGCCTAGTATATCATTGACGTTGATGCCATAGTAATGCGTAAGAACACGATTCCAGTCGTTTCCAAAATAACCAGAAACATTATAGGTTTCAAACATTAAATAAATACCTTTAAAGCTGTTTGTACAAGACATACGATTATCGGAGCAAGGCTCGGCATTTGTGAAAGGAAAGTTCCAAATATATTTGGAGATAAGGACCCATTGAAAACCGTGATCGGAATCGACACCTGCTACCTGAGCTGCAGTGAGTATATAAGGTTGACTGTTAATATCGGCAAATAAAATAATTACTTTGCACATGTAATATTTAATATCCTGCATTTCTTTTTCAAAAAGAATGGCGTCAGAATCATTTTTCATAGTTAGGCTAACAGTAGGAATTATGACTTCTTTTGCGACACCAATTCCATTAGCTTGAAGCACATCAATAAAAGTATCGCTTAATTTGACCAATTCGTCTCTGACTAATACCACTCTATACCAGCTGCGATCTCGGGCTGCCATAGCAAATGATTTCCAAATAGTGCTTTCCGACCAGCATATTCGATTGAAATATGGGTAGATAGACTTGTCGGAAAATTCGCTATCAGTATTAGTCGTAGAAATGCAAGGTATTGCCGCTGTCATCATCTTGACATTCATTACTTTGGCTATCTCATTACTGGCAGAACTGATGACAAGTTGATACTGACTTGCTGGCGGAGCATCTACGTCGGTGAACTTGGAGATTTGAGTAAAGGCTGTTTCTCCATCGTTCATAGTGTTGAACGAATCGAGCTTTATCGAGAAACCAGCTTGTGAAAAATTATTAAAAATGTCTCCATTATTTATATCTTGAACAGCAAAACGAAGAAAAGTATCGATGTACGGCGCGTTATTATCATTATCGGTATCAGCCTGAAAACTGCCAATGTGTGCCACGTTTATCGTGCCAACTACGCTGAATGCAACAGTTGACACTGTCATAGCTGCATTATTTGCTAAATATACAACCACTTGGACCTTACTGTGGATCTCACAAAAGGACAACGACAAAAAAGCACTTCCACCCACTACGGTTGTAGTGATGTCATTTGAGAGACAGACACCTGCCGGAACTGTTTTATATCTTAGCGTAAAATTCGCGTCACTGCCACCGTAAATACGAATTCCTTTGTTATCAAACGCCTCTAGATGTATTTCCCCTGGTATCTTTACATTTTTTATCACATGCACAGTACTAGTGGTAGGATCTGTCCACTTAGTCCATGTATCTAACGTTTTCTGTGTGAACTTTATGCTACCTATAGTTTGGGCCAATACCTCAAATGGATCGCTCAATGTTAGCGATCCGATAAGTTTTGCATCTGCGGCGCTTAATCCCAGGAAAGTAAATTCTGTTGCGTTATTGATATACTTAAGTAATCCAAAGTCATTATAACAGGTTTTACAATTTGGTATTCGAGGCCACGGGGCCCTTGCTTTCAGCATCGTTACATTTAATCTGATTTCTTTAATCGGATCTAAAATACGAATATCATCAAACTTTACACTCCCACCATTAGCGAATTTACGCATTAAAGTGTCTTGATTACTCTGAAAAATCCTCGCATCTTTCCCACCAAGGCGAATAGTACTCCGCTTCAGAAGCATCTGTTTTTCTTCTGTGTTATAAAACACCTTGAATGAATTTGGAACAGATAATTGAATGACAGCTATAGAATCCAGACCAGTGTCAACTTCAGTAACACCTTGATCTCTAACCCGCACCGTTAGAGAAAACCCTTGATTAGCAACGACTTGCTTGGGAACTTGAACGTAAACCTCAACGTATTTGGCTGGTCTGGTTATCTGAAAAGGATTTGTGTCGCTTTGAAAAGTACCTGAATAATGAATAACCCTTAGAATCCTTGTCTGCGGTGGTAGGTCTTTGTGCTGGTGAAAGAGTCCGTCTAGAATAAGTCTGCCTTTAAACGCGAACGCAAGAAGTGTTGTCGAAGTAGCATTCTCCCCGCACCTGGTACGCATCCGCGATATGTCAAATTTTGTTGGGTAGTCTTCCCACCAAATGGCTCGTTGACACAGCTTTCCGCCACTCATCTGCCATGGATCATTATGTGTTAGATTCAGGGCTACATTTGAGTCCAGAGAAACCACCTTATAAATGTCATTAGAAAAGGGACCGCTCGTAATAAGGCTACCGTCACGAGCCCTTATAGTGGCTATAATCGGCCTGCTGATGGTTTCGTTCAGCGGAACTGAATAATACATATCTTTTACCGGAGGTATCGTCACAGGAGGTGAGAATTTGGGATCGAAGAAGATTCTGTGATGTATGATTGAACAATGTGCCATGCATATAAGAAAAATAAACTGTCGAAACATATCGTACTTTTTAAGCTTACAACTTATACTAAAAAGTATGACGCTTTTAACTTACTTTTTATCTGTTGGCATGAATAAACTTCCTTTCAATACTGATGAAATTTTCCTTAGATGATTTTTGCTTAGGAATTATGACGTCAATTCTTTTGTAAGCGTATGCCTCTCTTCTTCACAACTTCACAACACAACAATATAAACGCTGTATTTATGCAAATCAGGAATTCCAGTTTTACGTAATCACACAACAGAGTTAATTTTAGTGTAAGAAATGGGTTTATTTAGTTCAATTAAAGGGTAGTTTGTTTACATATAACGGGAAAAGATGAGTATGTCCTCGTACTGATGAGATTTATTTTGCAAAAATATAAAATTGTAGCACAAGACAAAAAAGTTGGGGTGGACCTGAGGTTGATCATCACTGTTATCCATATCTAGCTAATCCGATTCACGCGACCCATTCACTCTTTACAATTTACCACCTTCACCAATAGAAACTGTCTGTTATCATTCAATCCTCCATTCACCATAATACCACATATACTCGGGGGGGGGGCAAAAACGTACCCCATGACATGAAAATTTGAAAATTCCATGATTTTTTTTCTTGTACTGACTTTCATTAAGGTGAGACGTTCTTCTTTTCCCAAATGATCGATTTATCTGAAGCATCAGCTTAAACTTAAACTTTAAATGATGAAAATGTGCGATTGTCTTCAGCAAAATTCAGTGCAAGTTGGGTGAGAGCTTCGCGCTGGGTGAAAGTAAGAGACGCCAACTTGGCGTGGTTACTGAATGACATTAGACAAGAAAAAAAATCTGAGCTCTGATTAAACATCAGTCATCCCAGTGCCCCTGGGGGTGGTTTAAAACAGTTTGGGTTCTGTTAACCGTTTTTTGCTTTTCAATTAGATTGGAAATGTAACCGTAGAGAAACTCCATTTATTTTTGGCCCTCAACTTTGTTTAGTTTAATTCGCAATCCCTTCATTATTACGTGTAGGGATTTTCACTTTAACAGGCTTTATTATCGGTGGGCGTAATCTTAACGATATAAGATGCACAAATAACACTGTGTTGACGGCCGACTCAGAAAGGAAACTACAGGTACCCTCGCGCAGGGTGTGAAAAGTGAAAGCAAGAAAAAATGTCTGCTAAAAAAAATAAAAAGTATTAAATATTAAAAATGCATAAAATATAAAGTCGCCAGCTAGAAAAAATCCCAACATACGAGTGCAAATCTCTATCTATAAAAGGCAGGATATGTGTATGTGTGTGTGTGTGTGTGTGTGTGTGTGTGTGTGTGTGTGTGTGTGTGTGTGTGTAAAGAATGCACGGCCGCAATCTTCGGCTGATTTGCATCAAAATTTACATGCACATGCTCCAAGTTAGCGAGAAGGCCAAGACCGACGTTGCATTTCCCAACTCCCATCGATAGTGGAAATAATCGATTTTTTTCATGCTTCTATAGCAGTTTTCATGTAGTTTGCAGCCATTTTCTACTGACCAGAGTGAGAGCCAATAGCTGGCTGCCATGAATATGTAGGAAGATTCTATTGGCTAGCGTGAGAGCCAACAGCCGACTGGCACGAATGTTAACTAGCATACAAGCATGCAAAAAAATCGATAGCTGCATTCGTCACAAGTGGAAAAAATTTCAATCTGCATGGCACTTTACTCCAATTGGCTCATTCGCTTGCTTAAACTCAACGTTGATTCTGATACCGCAGAACTGGGTTGGGTGTGAAAAAGTATTTGTTGTTAAAATTCTTTTTTCATTCGGTTTTTCCAGTTACGAGTCCTTTTTTAAAGCTGATCGTTTTGTGTTCATTTTGTTTAGTTCTTTTTTGTAACACATTTAATGTTTAGTATAGAGCTTAGAAAAAAGTTGCAGTGTGAGATAGGCAAGAAGTAAGGCATGTAGCAACATCAGCTCGCAAAGGGCACGGCAAGGAAGTGCAAAAATATTTTAAGTCAAGTGATAGCGATTGCTGTATGTGTCGTACGATTTTTGAATCAAGCACGGCAACTATCCTCCTAGTTGGAGATATAAACATCAAGCCGGTGCAGAAGTTAAAATCTCTGTGAATAGTGTTAACAGATGATTAAAAACGTGACAACGAAATCTGAACACCCATTGGAAGTCTTAAAGAAAATGGTAACAGAAAGAACACTTCTACTCAAAATCAGGAAAAGACATCTGAAATTACTTAGACCTAAAGAGGAAGCATGGCTTAGGAAACTGGTCATATTAAAGATCAGAGAGATATGAGGAAGGCAGTGAGTCACTTAGCTGACTAGCATGTTTGAAGTGACGTCGGAACAGAGGGCAGGGAGTCTTAGGAAACTGAGAAAAACTCTTAAGAAAGATCTGAAGAAGAAGAAGAAGAAGAAGAAGAAGAAGAAGAAGAAGAAGAAGAAGAAGAAGAAGAAGACATGTGGCTATAGTTAAGATAGTCATAGAGCAGAGGATATATATATATATATATTTCGGCTGTAGTATAAACGGGAAGTGAAATTGCGGCGTTGTGGCGAGAAGAATTATATTTATACGGATTGATTAATGATGGTGGCTAGCTAGATGAAAGCAGAAAACCATCGCCCCTTGGCCTTGTGCCACATTTGTACCAACTTACACCGAAATTGAGCATCAAGGTAATTATCTATTACATAAACACAAAATTCTGACAACTATTAGGCAAGAATTCTTAATGCGATTCCTCTAACCATTCCTATGGCTAAATAAGCTGATAAGAAAATTTTAGCCTTACATATTAATAAGTCTAAAATATTTTCATGCTTGCAATAATGCTGCTACATATGGTTTGGTGGTACTTCTATTTACATTGATAACATCGGCAATACTAGAATCAGCACTACTATTGGTCCTGATCTGGCGGCTCGGCTTCAGTCAGATCTCCGCCGCCATAAGGTTGCTTCTCTGTGTCTTTTCTATAAATACTTTCATGGTAACTGTTTTGAAGACCTCTTCGATATATTATTCATTCCAGTTAACTTAGCAAAAAAAAAAAAAAACTAGGATAACAACTTATATATGTGTAGCCACTAAATATAACGTTTCTAATAATAATGTCGAATAACAATTCCATACAAAGAAATATATATCCTATGAATTCAAGCGCCCTACGAGGCTGGCATCCCGCTCCCACCCTTACACTGTAGAAACCTTTAAATATAGCTGTCTCTTCTACTCCAATAGCTTCATACCTCGCACCTCTCGCCTGTGGAACATCCTTCCCAATTACTATAATCTCCAACTATTCAAATATAATGTCAATTGACATCTCCATCTGCTTTTGCACCAAATCTTCTGCAACCCCTTGCATCCTAGTGGCTTCACGCCTTGCTCGGGGCCTAATGCTTATATATATATATATATATATATATATATATATATATATATATATATATATATAGCATCTGTAATCTATCCCAGGAAAGTGACTCATTGCACCTGTTCGTGGTAATGTTCTCAGCTGACATGAAACGGAAAGACTATATCAATTAGTCAGCTCTTAAGAAAGACGGTTCTCTTTATTGAGCGAGACAATTCTGCTCTCCTAAATCTCTATTCAATATCTATAAATCTACCATTCGTCTGTGATGAGAATATTGCTGCCATATATGGTCCCAGGTGGGCACCTCGACGTGGCGAAATGATTAAAAAGCCTGTCTTGCTAAATCACATACGACCTCACTGGGTGTCCCATACTTTCGGCCTTGTGCCACATCTAAGCCGCGCTTAGAAAATCACTATATGGCCCCGGGTTTTTGCGATTTACCCGGAGCTCTTTGATACGATTCAAAGAAGAATCAGCAATATTATTGATCCTGATCTGGCGACTCGACTTCAGTCACTTGTCCACCGCCGTAAGGTTGCTTCTCTGTGCCTATTTTTTTTTTTTTTTTTATAATAAACACTTTCATGGTAACTGTTCCAAGGAGCTCTTCGCTATGGTACCTGGATTGTATGAATTTAAGTCCCGTAATAGACTGGTGGAGAGAGATCGCATCACTTTACAGTTGAGCTAGTCATATGTGACCATAACTTCTATGCTAACAGTTTCTTTTCTCGCAGGTCTCGCTTGTGTAACTCCCTTCCGGCTCTATGCTTAATTTAAATGCAATGTCAATCGATATCTACCGTCCACCTTTTTTTCGCTATCCTTTCCCCTCTAATTGTTAATACTCCTCTTTCTAATTCTTCCACAAACTACAACCCCTTGTGTCTTAGTGGCTTTAATGCCTTACATAGAGTGATACCGATAAAAAAAGAACAAAATAATGAGACAAGTTACGCGCCTTCTGTTACTGTGATAGTCCAAGGTAGAACCAATAAAGAAGAACTCGAACGTGGATATGGAATAGCACAGATATATTACAAACAGCAATATATATACAGAAAAGTAGAAAGTGTTAGTACGAACAATCAGGCTTAGTAGTAATTGTCTGAACGCGACTCTGTTTCGGACTGCCTCTGACTCGACCGACTGACTCGCTCTGACGGACTTCACTCCAGACTTCAGACTGAACACGAGACTTCAGACTGAACACGAGACTTCAGACGGAACTCCTTGCTTCCTCTTGAGGCGCACTATTTATTACGTATGGAATAGTCCGTTATGTTATTATGGGTAAGGTCCCATAACACCTTCCTATGATTGCAGTGTGTGTCACATTCCCACAGCATAATATTCATTTTGAAATCTCAGAGCCCAGTTGCAAGTATTCATTTATGTAATGTAATGTGCTGAAACCTCATGGGGGCCATCCCCAAGGAGTGAAACCTTACTGCGTTCCGATGAAAAGACCATTACCTAGCGCCTGAGGCAGCCCCTAATGGAGAAGTTTTGAGAGAGAGCTTGATCAAATTTTGGGGCATTTATAAATCTACCTTTTATCCGTGCATTGAATATTCCTCCTATATCTTGCCTGTTGCTCCGAATATATATCTTGAGATACGCGACAATATCCAAAAAAAGGTCTGCAATGATATCGGTCCTGACCTGGCATCGCGACTTTAAGTTATTTTCCCACCGCCCTGACGTGATTTCACTCTGTATTTAGTATAAATAGCAGATATTCTAATGAGCTATCCTCTTCGACTGCGTGAATTTAAGCGTATTACTAGATTGTCTGTTAGGTCTCATCGTCTTACTTTTGCAATATCTAAATGTAATCATATGCTATATATTCTAACTAGAAATACACGTGAAAATGTAACGGTTTTTCTATTTAAATTTTCTGATGAATTTTTAAGTTAATGATTGAAGAAGTTCATGGCAAGTTCTACAAAAATATAATATTCGTAGAAATTCCATTATCTCATCGTTAAATATTTGAGTTTAACAATTGAACACAATATTGCAATCATAAATATAAATGCTGGTTTTTATTTAAAGAAGTAAGAGGGTACAAATAAAAAATGAAACTGACAGCTTTTCCATTTCTCTGAAGCAGATGGCAAGTACACGAGATTGTTATAGCCTCTGTCTTTTTTTGTCTCCAGTGTTTGGCCCGTAAACCCTTACCAAAATGTTGTCCTTACGTTCTGTCTGCGGTATGTGTGAGAAATTTTCCCAATCATTTCTGAAGTGGTTGTTTATATATCTTTCTGTATTATGAAACTCAGTAGATATGACTTTGAGAAAAAATAATCTCGGTGAAGAGGATGTGCTTTCCTTCAGAAAGAAAAATATAGGCTTACTTCTTATGATGATTTTCATGGCCAAGTATTAAATAACGCCCAATCAAACGTTGGTTTTCATTGACACATTATTCTTTATTAAGAATTCTTGAATATGTAGGCCGATAGATAAGTAAAAGTGGGGCATTTATTTCAAATAAAAAGTATCCACTATAATTACATTCTCGTTCGCATGCCCACGCTTGCAGCAGTGAATACAAGTAAGGGGTTACTTACTTCTATATTTAGTGGCTCCAGAATAACCTTGTGTCTCAGATTTCTGTGACAGTTTGCGACGTCTGTACTGTATCATAATCCACACATAAATGCCCTGGTATATGACCGACTTTTCAAGCCGATTATGGAAATTTGCAATTCACTCAGTGTCAATAGATGACCCGTCATGTGAACACATAATCGACCCAGTTTCGGCGTGGGGTAATGTTTAGCAAGCTTGTCCCGCCAGATCAGTTACGACTGAAATGTGAGTTCGATCCTCCCTAGATGCCCCCATACTTTCGTCCTTGTGCTATATCTAAGCTACGCTTAGTAAATAAACATAAGCGTCCCAGTTTCGCCTGCGATGTGCACGGGAGGGAAAGAATCGTGTAGCAGATAGATATAACCAGCCACCGAAGAGACGATACAGTTTCTTACATGCAAGTGCCGTCCATTTTAGAAGAAGGCTCAAAATCTATACACCCCACCGGCCAGAAGTGGGTAACGAAATCTGGATTGAAAGAAAAAAAGTATATTACGGATGTCAGAAATAATTCTCGTATTTTTATTTGTCTGTAGTCGACGATACCGCAAAACACCGCCATTTGTAAAAAGAAATGAAACTACTTGATAGTTTCGTAAAGGAACTTTTTTCACCCTGCTTTTCATATTCCAACAATAAAATGACCATAAAAACCACCTGGAAAGACAAGACTATTTACCTGAAAACAAAGACCAAAGTATCGCGAGCATTGATAAATGTAATGGTAACACTAGTCGATTTTTTTTTATCGTACCACACTATGCAACGCAATAAAGCTACTAAATCCTAATGGGTTACTGAACGAGAAATTATAAGAAAAGAGAGAAACATTATTAAGGAGCGAGAAAAATAAAAGAAGAATAATCAAGAAGACAAAAGATACATATAGCCAGTTCAATTCTGAATTGATGACACCGTGTCACGAATCTAATAATGCGCTCAAATTCATTAAATCTAACGTACCATTCGAAGAGATCATGCGAACAATGCCCATTAAAGTGACCCACCAGATGTGACAGCCACATTCAAAACAGGGACAAAGAGTAGACCTATAAATATATTTGATAGATTCTGGAGAGAAGCATCGTCTAGCGCGATAGAGTGAACCAATTTTCTTAGACGCAAACCTCGCAATGGATACAATATAATCTCTCCACCTCATGTCAGCTGAGAATGTTAGTCTTTAGAAGCCCAAAACGAGTCACAGTTATCAATAGACTGTAGTTCATTTTTTTTTTTTTTAGATCAGCTGCCAATCTGACTTTATCGAACTGATCAAACTTGGAATCGAGACTTCAGTAAATGGCTGCTCCATCAACAGAAGTACCAACTTGAGAGTTGATATTTCACTTTTAAAGAAATAACATTCTTTGACTGAGAAGCCAGTATTGTTTTCCGTTGACATTTATAAAATCTTTCGCTTAAAACACATTTTTAGGAAAACACGTATCCCAAGTCCAGTAGCTGTTATCGCTCTTTCCAATAGTGAAGGAGGTTTTCTTCCTAACCATTTTGTGTCATTATTTTCTCTTCGTAACGTATGCTATCCATTTTAGTTGTTGCTGCTCTTGTTAGTCCTCAAGTGACGTGTTTATGGCTGCTTTATTTAGTACAAATCAGTGTTGACGCCACATTGCATAAATTTAGTGGAATAACTCGACTTTCTCCTCCTAAGTAAATTTGCATATGCGTTACGATCTGCCTTTAACTCAGATTAATTAGTTATAGTATCTGAGAGATAAATTTCTATATATTTAGTTTCGTTAAATATATTAATATTATTGCTATTATCTCTTTGAATTTTGTTATTATTGCTTCGTTTTGAAAGAAACAGTATAACTTGTCAGACTCTAATGCATTTTGGAAACGGTTGTTGGCAAGTATTTGTTTTACTTCACTGAATCCTGTAAAGAATAGCGCGCATGTGTGCGAGAATACGGCCTGGTTAAATTTTTTTTAATAACTACTAATAAATTATTTTCTACTAGGTGGATATTCACAACTATAATTATGATGACAAGTGATTTTACATCCGGGTTTTTCAGGTCTAAACAACTGTTTTTTGGGGTATTTTTTTTTGTTTATTTTTGTTATTGCTAAGCCCGTAAGTAAATTTTAAAACCGCGTTTTCACGTGTGTAAGGATAGTTTCTTTTTTATGTATTAATTGTTAAAAGGAACATATAGTAAACATAAGCAAAGCAAACTGTAGATTGTTCCTGTTTAATTGAGGTATCTTTTCCGTCACTCATTTTTAACCAAAACATGCATTAAAAAGGGTTTGTTGCCCAAATACACATCATATATATATATATATATATATATATATATATATATATATATTATTCGGACTATTGTCCTCATCTTTGTCACCATATTTATCACAACGTTTCGGCCGTTGCACGTTCCGGCCTTTTTTAGGTGGTTGGAATGTCAAACTGAACCCTTTATTTCGCTCACTGGGGTAGACTGTTCTAGATCCATGTGCCATTTGATGGATGTCAGTTATCAGTTATTTCCTGTTAATTTCCTCTGAAAGTTCTCCACTGCCTAAACCGGGTATTGAACTTACACTCTTTGGGTCCTGTCACTGGATCTAACCAACGGCTTTATCCACTGTGCCATGTGTCCAACCGCCTGAAGAAGGCCGGAGCGTACAACGGCCGAAACGTTGTGATAAATATGGCGACAAAGATGAGGACAATAGTCCGAATAATGTATATATATATATATATATATATATATATATATATATATATGTGTGTGTGTGTGTGTGTGTGTGTGTGTGTGTGTGTGTGTGTACCATTCGCAGGCAGTAATGTTCCGCTGTATCACAGCTCCTCGGTGCCACTAGATCTCCGAATGCCTCAAGCTAGCATTGAAACTCAACCGATTTCGTGTCAGTTACATTTTCTACCACTGAGCTATCTTCATTCGACGGAATAAGCCAGCTAATTATATCGTATTGTTTTTACGAATGTAAACAAATGCCAATCAGCCATAGGGTTCGATTCATTTTACTGAAGAGCTTTGCATTGGTGTAGGCAGTTGTTGTTTATTGAATTAGCGTGTCATTCAACAAGGCTCAATTAAAATATACTTTCAAGAGCTATATATATATATATATATATATATATATATATATATATATATATATATATATAAAAAAAAAGAAAAGTAAGGGCAAAACATCCTCTAGCTAAGTTAATCTAAAGAGAAATAAAATAACAAAAACGAAAACTTAAACTAATGCAAATCTGGGTGGGTTTAGCCTATGTTTAACACAGGTAGAACAATACCCTGTTGCATAAAAGACATCAAAGTGCCACTCCAAATCAACTCCTTTCACTCGACACAAACGCACAAGATCCACCCACCTTTTGCCGAATTCTGATGAAGTGAGCCGCCGCTTTTTGGTCCTAATTTTCCACGAATCATCAGCCAGCTGAGTGATGCCTCGTCGTTATTGACAGTTCAACCCAGGCGCCAAGGCCATATTGAGCGAACCATCGTCAATTAGATCATCACGGACGGCTCCACTAACACTAAATACAATACCCTACGAGACAACGCCTGGAGATAACCAAACCACTTTCAGAAAGGTTGCGGCCACAGATCTCCCGAGGCACCATAGCGTTCTTGATTGTCCACAAGAAGGAGAAAAAATAGCCTAATGAAATTAGAAAGAGAAAAACAGGCTTACTAATGAAATTAGTGTGACAGACGAAAGGGGAACTATAGAGTGTCAGTAAAAGAGATATGCGGAATACATACTTCGACTCCCTCCCCTTTTAAGGAAAGATTCCTACGAGACCACAGACGAAACGCAATTTCGGCCTTCCCTTGTATCTCCGACTAGTTCATTTCGAACTAGGTATCGGTTCAGAACCAGATGCCGAGTATCTTGATCGGCCCGTCTGTTCAGAAGAAAGTTCCAGGAAGACAAACTCACTTCCATGCACCCATACGCAAGCCAACAGACTTATCGCGATTGATCTTGGCCCCTGTCACAATTTCGTACCCACTGATTTCTTTGCTGACTTCGTGGTAGCACTAGCTAAGAAAATTTGCATAGGTCAGGATTTGCCTTTCACTTGCAAAGGAAAGGTTGCAACGCAAGAACGTAATGCAAAGGCGAAAGTGGAGTGATACAATACGAAAGGTTCCGATCGTATTCCATTCACTTCCAACAGCGCATCGGAAGTCGCATCCAGAAGTCGGATCCAGGTGCGAAAATACGGCCCGAAACCGGTCGCCCAAATGCCAGACTCCAGGAATCGATGGTCAGCCCTATCGAAGGCCTCGAACTGATGTAAATTGATCAGCACAGCTTCACATTCAAATGGTCCGCTTGATCATCGTGCGAAATGCACGATGATCAAGCGTACCATTTGAATGTTGTCCTAAATAGTCCTGCCCTTCACAGCATAAGAGAGGACAACCTGCAAACGGTTGGCTAAGATATTTGCCAACATTTTAAAATCTGTATTTAATATTGTAAAAGCACGAAAGTTACCTAACTCCTCCCAACCGTTGTGGTCCTTGAGTAGCAACTTGATCCAACCCCTAGTGAAGCGTTGAGGTATAGACCCCCTCTTTCATTCAGTTGTTGTAAATCAGTTCCAGCAAAGGAACAAAAAAGAGCGACTGCCTCAAGTACACGCGTTATGTCGCATGCAACTCAGTGGTCATATTCGTGCACCTCAGAGAACATTCTTTTTAACCCAACCCTAACTACCATAGTTTGATCCGTCTTGATAAGCAAGGAGGTCAACACTGCTTTAGCTAAGGCTATTTCCCTGCTATGACTGAATTTTATTTCCCGATCTACATTTTTGTCACAAGCCGTTCGCGCCGCTAATCTATCTAGATTTAGCCGACGACCAAGATCAGCAGCAAACTTTCTAATTTTAGATTTTAAATTATCACACCAGGCATTCCCAACCACAGAACCACGTCAATTCCAGCTGTATCATTAGTAGCAGCTTGTCCCGGAAATCTTGCTCACAAAATGATGACGACTTTAATTTCCAGCCATCCTAATCTTAGGATTATCTAAGTTTACACGGAGCCGGTCAAGCCTATGATCAGAATAATATAATGGAAACTTGCGCAACCTAAGAGCGCTATATCGACTCCCCGTTCAAATCGTCAGAGGAAGCAATGAGTATCTGTCTGTCCCAGTTGTCATAGATATGCAGCCAAGTGCTTCCCGACGATCTGAGGAGGAACCTCAAATACTGATACGATTGTCCTTCCTCTGCCATAATATTCTGTCTGAAGATTAAGGTCTTTTGCAATAAGATCGTGACTGGATGCGGCTTTCTTTGTAGGAGGAGGATTTCTTGAAGAACTCCGTAATGTTGATAGTACACTTTGACGGAGACGTCCAGCAGGATGACATCTCACCGACCGCTACATTTTAATCTTTGCTTTAATCGTCTTCTACTCCTTTTGTCTGTTTTGGTACATTCTGAACATTTTAGGTCAGCATAGTTTCGCCGGATTTCTTTAAATTGTGTGTTTTTTTTTTTCATATTTCTGTTGGAATTATTATTTTTGCCAACAACTTCCAACTCTTTTCAGCATACATCATTTTCTCCAAGTCTAAATTTTCTTCTTCTTACTTATTTGCATGTTGCTTATCGGGTGTGTCTTTTTTTTTCTTTTTTTTTTTTTTTTTTTTTTTTTTTTAGTCCCGAAAAGATATTTCCTAACCATTTCAAAAGGAAAAAAGGGGAGGTCTTCTTTTACTTCTTTCAACTGAACGAAAACAAAAAATAATATATAAAAACAGTAGATTTTTAGAAAAATAAAATTGAATTACAGTGGTAAGGAAATAAACAGATTTGACACGAAAAAACATGAAAAGTGGTCACAGAATAATACAAAAGCGTAAAACGTTAGAGAAAGAAACAAAAAAATAAATATACAGAAAAAAAACAAAATTAATTCAGATAACAATTAATGTTTGAATAAGTAAATTACACAAAAATTTACAAAAACAACGGTTGCACAAACGAAGAAACAGAGAAAATGTTATACAAAATAATCCAAACAAGAAGAAAATACGTTAAAAACAATAAATTTTTCCTCAAAAATAATGTCAAAATAAAATTAAAAAAAATATCTACAAAAAGACATACGAAACAAACAATACATTTACACTAACAAATTTTAACAAATACAACTAGTCATCCCAAAAAATAAACGAAACACTAAAATAAACTTAAAAAACGGACGGATTAGACAAAATAAACACAAAATATTAGAAAAAATAAGCAAACAGAAAGTTTGACAAACAAAATACAGAATTTTTAACAGATATTTAAAAAAATAAATTAATTAAAAAACAAAGTAACATATAGAAATAAAAATACAGAAAATAAAGTCGGACGTAGAATAAATGCACAAAGAAAAAACAGTCTTGCGTGCTATGTTACATAAAAAAAAAACGGAAAGAAAATATATTCAAAAAATTACTATAAAATAAGAGAAAAATAAAAAGTAATAATAAAAGAATAAGAACAACAAGGTTTAAAGTTTTAAAAAAAAGAAAGAAAAACAATCAAACATTTGGCAAAAAACAGTCAGTAAAAAAAAAACGTAAGATAATGTAAATTAAAAGAACTTGTATCGAATTGCTGTAAATCAAAAACAATTCAACGAGTAACAGAAAACATAAAAAAAATAGTATGTTAAAAAATAAATAAATAAAAATAGTATGTTAAACTGAAAGTGAAGAAAATGCTGAATAAAAACCTGAGCAACAGTAGTAAATTGTTCAATTGTCACGGTAATAACGGATTTTAGCATAGTATAAATTTCAAATCTGAATTAGCGTTTATTATATCGATTATAAATATGATATCCTGTAATAATTCACAAGATTTATTTGTCTCGCAAACCTTGATGTACGATACGTCTAAGACACTTTGAAGTCTGTTGAAAGATAAATCAATTAATTTTTCATTAATTTATTGATTCTTTCTCTCTATTTCTACAATACTAATCATAAATATGTATACTAATAAAAGGAGAAAATAACATCGACATTCTATACCTTGGCACATACGCGCAGGCAGGGGCAGGAGAGCGCCAACTCGCACGAACACACGCACACACTATGAAAGGAAAAAAAATCAACCTTACATCAATGAAATATATAAAAGATGAAAAACGAGAATATATAAACAGTCAGTCGCTGATACTCCTGACGATTGAATGGAGTGATTGCTGGAGTCGGGATGCTGAAAGTAAAATCAAACAGCTTAGTGACAAACTTTATATTTGTATTAATTCTCTTTACACACAAAACACCCCCCCCACCCCCCCCCCACACATATATATATATATATATATATATATATATATATATATATATATATATATATTTGAGAATATAGGTTTAACTTAATTAGCTATTATATTTCCATAATTTTCTCCACCCACCCAAACTCTTCAAATGTCGGAATTATAACTAATTCTAAACTTTCCCTTCCTCTAAGATCTTTCCAATTCTCTTTCCATTAACCCATTACATCCTTTTATCTATATATTTTAAACTAACTAATTAATATTTAGTTCTTCATATAACTTCATATAGATCAATGACGTAAAGTTAATATTCGGGTTTAATTTTATAAAACTTCTTCCCTTTAAGAGAAATTCCTTCCACCCTCTTTTCACCCCCGTCTCATGCCTTTCGTCTGACTAAAAAATTGAAATGAATAAATTCTGTATTAGTTATTCGACTGTTTTTTTTTTGTTTTTGTTTTTGTTTTTTTCACAGGTAAATTTTTATTTTAGACACGGAATCAGTCTATACCGGGTTTGATAAGACAGACGATCTTCGTCTGCCGAAATAGGCTGTTCTCCATATGAAGTGATTTTGAATTTTATTTCTTATTAATTATGTGCTCTGTAATAATAAATACATTGAGCTCATTTTCTCTTTTTGTGGATCAGTTTTAATATTTTATATTACTAGGATCCATTTTGTATATATATATATATATATATATATATATATATATATATATATATATATGTAAGCAAATATATGGATATAGATCTGACAGTAGGAAGAAAAATATACAGAAAAAACAAACAAAAATCTTAATATGCAATTATGCTGTATTAATGTTAATATAAAGTCAACGTCGAGCGTAAACTAATTAATATTTGGTAAATAAAAATAAATAAATATACTATTTAATAAATAAACCGAAAGTCTACTCAAATACGAGTATCCACTAAAATAACGTTTAAATAAAATATATATATATTAGTAATTCATCGAGCCCGATAGAAATCTCAACAGATTGCAGGAAGCAGTAGACGGCCGTTTCGTCCTATATTTGGGACTCAGCAGCAGTGCGCATCCACTACCGAGAATTGAAACCCTGACAGGTTGTCAAGCAAACATCATACCAACTGTTCCACTGGGCTTCGGTGTCGGAGAGATTGCAAATCAGACTCAACAAAGCGCCGCTCGCTCACATATTCCGTGGTGGAACTCTACTGAGTTCTCTCTAACCATAGGACTGTGCCCCTGGAGCCACGACTACTATATATATATATATATATATTTAGGGTTTCGATTTTATTGTATTTTTGCAAAGCAACTGATTTCCTGTATCATAATTCGATGAAGTTTATAAATATAGTATTATGACATTGTGGAAACCTCTAGCACTTTCTGGAGCCGTCTAGGGGATAGGAAAAATTATATTGTGATCAAATATGTTTTTGAATTCAGATTTTTCAAATTTATCAATTCAAGTCATGCAAGCAAAACTGGATCAAGTACTAAACACTTACGAAGAATGATCTATTGAATTAAATTATTAAGATCACAAAAGAAAATGTTTAATGACTGTGTCGTGGGAATAGACGGTTTTATCGTCTTCATATCGAAAGGAAAGCTCATGTTTGATATACAATTGGAAAGTCTGTGAGTTCTAAAAAAGTGACCTTGGAGCGAGAATCAACAACGATAATAACGACAACTTCAAACTCCGTATCAGAGACTGAAACAGAGATCCAATCAGAGAATGAACCTGAAGAGTCCAAAAGTTCTGAATAACAATCCACAAGAAAAAGGAATAAGTATAGCAAAACCAAAACTGCAACAAAATTAGTTAGATCTTCAAATATACATTAGTCGGACTATTGTCCTCATCTTTGTCGCCATATTTGTCACAACGTTTCGGTCGTTGTACGCTCCGGCCATCTTCAAATATGGCGACAAAGATGAGGACAATAGTCCGACTAATGTAAATACTGTACATAATACCTCATCTCAGAAATATAGACAGAATCTTCAAACTTATCAAATAGAAAACAGCAAATATTTGTTAGCAGTTATTTCAAGAAGCGATTGACGTTCAGACACCTCAATCCAGTATTTACAGATCCACTATTAAAGAAGCTGCTACACTTAAAAAAAAGAAATGAAGAAAACACAACGCTTAGAAAACTGGTCATTACATTTTGATGGTAAACGAATTGATGGCCAAGAATATAAAGTGTTCTGAATAATGAAAGAAGTTCATTTAGAAGCCTTACATCTACTAAAAGCGGATAGTGTCGTCAAAGGAATAAGTGTTAATTTATGGAAGAGCATAAAAATGATTGTTGCGAATACTAAAAATTACTACAAACTACCATACTTGAAGCTGGAATGGGATTGTCATTCAGTTGTTTATTTTTTAGCTTTTCTCCAAACTCCTCTTACTACGAAAAAGTTGTAATTTTAATTCGTCTGTCCATTTTACTAATTTATGAATATCTTGTCAGAAGAAGTGTTGGTGACAACTACTGCTGAAGATAAACACTTGATTATTGACAGCAAAAGAAATAGAAGGAAAGCTTGCCGGTAGATGTCAGTTTAATTCATCTCGTCAGTAATTAGTGTCGCTCTCAACTGTGAAAAATTGACTTAGATTATCAGGGTACGGCTCGGGTGCATGGCCATCAAGAAATCTCTGTTATAGAAGGTGAATGAGAAGAAAAGACTGTGATAGACAAAAAGCATAAGATCTGGAGATTTAAAGATTGGTGAAATATTTAGCGTACAGACGAGTCCAGATTGGAACTTTTTGGTAGAGACAGTGTATATAGAATAAAGAAAGTTTGAATAATAGTTAAGGATGGTTGTGGTATTGTTTTTTAGGGAGAGAGAGAGCTGAAGATTTGATGCAAATCAAGGGAATCATGAAAAAAGAATAGTATCATTATAGTTTAGAAAGATATACTATTCTAATTGGTTTACGCATAATTGGAAGAAGGTTTACCTTTTAACAAGACAACGATCTAAAACACTCTTCTAAGTTAGGTCACAATTACCTCAAACCAAAAATAAAACAAAATTTTGGAAATTAAAACATGGCCGGCCCAATCGCTTGACGTCTCTTCCATTGAAATAGTATGGAGTTAAATGAATAGGAGAATACAAAGAGAATACCTAAAGCGTGAGCGTAAACTTTTTCTGGTAAGGTTAGTTATCTATGTTTTTTTTTCAAATCTGTTGAAAAGAATACCGTGAATTTGTAGTAATTAAGTCAAATCATTCTTTTATTTACTAAATATGATGCTGTTGTATAATATTATTTATAGTAAAGTGCTTATTGTTTTCATCAAAAAATGAAAGTTACTTCTTATTCTTCTGCCCGAATTCGCTATCGCTATATACATTACAGGCAAAAAGTTTGGTGTTATCCTTCATTATTTTTAAAAACACCTTAAAATGTTTAAAAGTAACGGATAAAATTTAAGTAGTTACTTAAATTTTATCCTTTACATTTAAATATATCTCATTTTAAGATATTTTTAAAAAATTCATGATGACACCAAACATTTTTCTTGTAATATATACAGCGACAGCGAATTCGGGCTAAAGAATAAGAAGTAACACTTATATTGTTACTTTAGTGGCATCTGCTTTTGAAATCGGTGCATATAGGAGAATGAGTTTTAAGCTGTAAACTCTTTGTACTGCTTTTCAGGTTTTTCATGGATTTCACTGCGTAAAGTAAAATTTGTTATATTAACTGGTTTGGGATTTACCAATATTTTATCCAGAGTAGATGGATTTGCGTGCATCCTAAAGTTAGTCGTCAGAGAGTGCTATCCGCGAGACGCGTTCATATTCCAATCGTGTCTGTTGCATAGTGTTTCGACTAATTCCTTTGCATATACATATAACCATATTATCTTTCCAGGAACACTAAAATCTCAGCCATTTTCAAATCCAAGGTCAACTGATACCTATGATAGGTATCATCATCATCATCTTAATTTACTCCCCTCTTTCCCCATCCTAAGTCCATGCTCCAACCTAATTTAGAAACACTTTACTATGAATCGCTCTTGAGCCTTGAATTGGTTGAATATTTAGTAGTAAAAACAACACTTGCTTTGCGTTAAACAGCTGTGAGGAATGATTCTTTCGTCTTAAAAGGTAACATAGAAAATAAAACACCACTTAGACCAACTTTTATGTAGTCAAAGGGTAGGAAACAATATTCTAGTCAATTGGACATCTTCATATCGATTACAGAATATCATATATATATATATATATATATATATATATATATATATATATATATATGGGGGTACTACTCTTGGTAAAACCTTGGATAGTTCGACTTGTAGTAGAACAAATCGGTACCCAAGGAAAAATGAGGAATAAAAAAGAAAGATCCAAGAACATTAAACTAAGACGACAACAATCGTTCAGAGTTCAAGCTCAAAGTCCAAAGAAAACAAAAACTCCAAAACGAGTTACATTTGACACATTCAGAACAAATACTCATCCATCGCTAAGCAACCCTCCATATACCATAAAACTGTATACTCTCAGCCGGACCTAAAAAGGCACATAACATGACATAAAAATTTTCTCATTATAAAATATGATAAAAATTGTATATCATGGACAATGGGCGGGGAAATGATGAATCCAGAAACAAACTAAAATATCAAAACAAACAAACTAAAGATAACTGATGTTAGTTGAACCCGTCCAGCTCTCAAAAAAGAGAGGCCGCTGTATTCTGCCCTTGAACAAAATCAAGAGGCTCTCTCGCTAACGGAGAGGGGAATGGTAAAACCAATACGGCCTTGGGGAAAGAAGAATTCTGACTCAATCAGGATGAAAAAAATGGGACCAAAACAAACTGGGGAGGTTGGGAATCTCAATTTGGATCATAACCAAAAAAGCAGCCGGGAACAAGCCGGTAACTATATTTACTCACATTAACTAGGCACACAAAGCCTAACCTGTCTAGCCTAACTATGTGTGGGATCCACAAGAAAACGTCCTGATGCTACTAAGGTGGACCTAAAAGAAAAAATCAAGGCTAGCCCCGTTCACACGATCCAAGCTCGCCTCATTCACACTACTTTCGCTGAAATCTGTCGAAGGCAACCGTTATCAGTTCTAATCTTGATCTTGAGCTGATGCTCAAAGAATCCGATTAGATCCTGATGAGAAAGACGATCACCTCGAAAGACTTCCTGCATTCGCAAATCACCGTTCGGGCTGTGGCCAGCAACGATAGAAACACCATTTGTTTCACCCCAGATTACGGGGGCGACATTGTCACGCGTATGCGCGATCAATGAGCATGGGATTTTCGGGAACGATACGAGCCGACATGGTCCCATAAGGGACGGATACGAGGACAATGATAGAATGCATGCGAAGCCGTTTACTCTAAGCCAAGCCCACATCGTTCACAGTCTGGCAAATCCGCCAAATCTGATATGAAAACCATGTCATTGAGAGATAGCCTATTCCGAACCAGCTGCCAGGTAAGCAAAAACTCAGCGTTGCTGAGGTAATCCACCGCTGGCGCCAAGACAAGAAGGAGCAAAACTCCTCCTCCAACTAGCCGAGCCGATCACGTAGTGGATCCTTCGCGGCCTCCCTCCAATAGTACCTGATAGAAGACTCTCCTAGGCCAAGAAAGGTCACTGAACCGGGGAATGATCCTCAAGGCCGATCAACACTCGCGAAGGAAATTACATTGATTCCGGGGTTTACAACGACGCTCAATCCGCGAGATAGAAAGAATTGACAATTGAAGGCGCCCCTTACAATCCCCGCCATAATCGAATCTCCTGTCAATGTGCGGCGTAGGAAAGCCAGCCTTGAGGCGAGTTTAAGACGCCAAGTGTGGCACTCCTCGTCTCCCATGACACGGACGTTGGGCACACTGCTCTGTCGACTTTATGCTTAGATCCCCACCACAAGACGGAAGATAGCAAGCGCTCAATCGCCTTCTTATGTCGCTTACCGAGAGGAAGTACAGACAGAGGCTCTAACTCCAAAGCATAAATAGGGGCAACAGTCAACTACTCTGACGAACCGACCAAGGATACGCTTCACCAGCAAAGAAACGCCTCTGGAAAGTCGGTCCCCGTATGCTGAATAGACGACAAAGTCGCTAGTCAGCACACACGCATCGACGTTGCAAGCAAAGTATGTCTCTTGGGTCGCGGCGACATCCACTTCGAAAAACAAGAGGTCACGAAGCAGGCGCGCAGTCTTACTCCGATCCCTGAGGTCCCTCCCAGACTGCCTATCTTGATAACTATTTTTTAAGCCTGAAAAGAGAGCAAAACAAGAACAACAACTGACCTATTCACATACGGGACGGAAATCTGCGTTGGTAAGAATCCCGATGGATTGTCCCTGCACCCAACTCCAACGTCATCCTTCCTTCCAGGACAATTCCGCCGACGTCCATGGGATAGATTAATTTAACTGGCCTATATAAAGGATGGAGTATGACGGCTACTATCCCAGCAAAAAAATGCCTGATTTTTTTTGATTTTTTTTTTATTACGGCGAATCTACCACCAACATCCTTATGTTGGGAAAAGCATCCTTGGCCTTATGTAGGTGACTCCACACCTTAAGGTATCCCCCAGTGTCTCTTACGCAAGTAATTACCCCAGGGGCATCAGGGAAATTACGGGGATCCTCTACACACTTGCTAACTAACGTGGTCAACTTGACTAAAAACCCCAGCAAAGGTTTCTTTTGCTTAGGCAGACCGTTTTCTAATTCTCTTTTTATCTATTTTACAGATATCCTCTTGACCGGGGAAATCTTATTCCTCTTTTTCTACCTTGCCGGGTGGGATGGGGAAGAAGTGGAGGTATGAGGGGGTGTGGAGACTGAACTGAGGGAGGGGAGGATGGAGCACAGGAAGGGAAGGAAAGGAAGCTTCTTGCTTTGGGTACTGAGACAGTTTCTTTAGGGGAAGCAGGGATGGATAGGTATCTGGTCTTATTTATGTACTTGTTCGCCCTACTTCGTCCAGATGGTCTTTGTTTTGGTACGTCTTCATCTTCTTCATCGCTGCTCCTCTTTAAGGATGAGGTACGAGGTGAAGGCATTCCTCCACCTCTGTGTTTGGTTGCTTGTTCGTTTCTTCTGGCTGTTGCCTTGGGGTGTTTTGTCTTCTGGAACTCCTGTAACGGCATTTGTGGTTGCTTGTCCTGCTTCCCGGGACTGCACTGTATCTCTTTTGGATACCCGTCTTATGGCCGCTCCTGCGGCTGTTTGTCCTCCTCCTCGGGACTACGTTGAACGTGCTTCGGCTGCTCCTCTTTTAGCCGTTCCTGCTATGGCCGTTGCTGTTTTGGATATTGCATATCCCGTTTTTGAGGAGAGGGTGTGGTTTTTCTTCTTTCACTTGTTGCCACTCCCCATCAGGAGCCTTCTCTGACGATGCTGCTCTAACTACTGCTGCTGCTGTTGTTGATACTGTTGTTGTAGTGGCTGTTGTTGTCGTTGATGTTGGCCGGGGTGGAGTCTGCAAATTCTTACCTGGGAAGCTCCACAAGTCCAAGAGTATGGTCTGCGTCCCTCCATCACCACCAGTATTCGCTTGTCACGGCATAATAAGATGTTTGGTATTTCCGTAAATGCTTGCCTGATGAATAACACTTGCAGCATCATAACTCCAGTGGCAATTCCTGACTTGCTGATGATTGAAGATACTTCCTCTACGGGTCCGTATTCAGAAAAGAAGGCCCCTATCCGATTTTGACAGATATCCACGGGCACCCCATGAACTGTAATTTTTGTCACCGGGTGCCACTCTGAAGTCGCACAGCTGCAGTTGCCAGGACACTTCTGGCCAGTTTTTTCGCCTCCTGCTCTGTAGCTAGAAGAATGCCCCATATAGCATTTGACCTCCTAGCTAAAACTTTTGGCCCGATATTGAGACTTTTCAATGTCTCTTCCCTGGTTTCCCTGCTAACCCAATCAATTTTCAACTCTTTACCCCGGAGGTCTGCAGGAAAATTATTCTTGCATTCACTGCATCGAAAGTCTCTGGTATTGTCAAAAATTCATTTCCATTTAAACATTTTCATACTTCGCTCTTTGTTGATCGTAATAAGCGGAGTCTTTCTTTGGGTCCTGTTTTCCACCCAGGCAATTTTGTTTGACGGTGACAGATTTTCCGTTTGCACCGGGAATGTTTGTAAATTTTCCGCCATGATGGTTTAAACCCACCACGGCTGAACAAATAAAAGTTCGCCTTAGGTTGTTTTTTTTTGTTTTATTTTTTTTAAAAATATGAATTAGCCGATTTAAAGTAGGATACAGGGAAAAAAAATCAAATCAAAGAAGAAACTGGAAAATTGAAGTTGATAAGCACATAAAAACTAAAAAAAAACGAATAAAAGCAAAAATTAAAATAAATACGAAAAAGGAAAATAAAAGCGAAATAAAAACGTGAAGAGGGTCAACAACAGAGGAATAAAATAATATAAGTAACAAGTAAAAAATAAAAAAAAACAGGCACGCACAAAAAAAAGAAAACTGAGAAATTGAAAAGATCAACAAAATTTCAAGAAAAAATTAAAGTAATCAATTTAACCGTTCGTAAGCAAGGCAAACTTTGGCTCGACAGTAAGAAAAATTCCAATGAAAAAAACGGACCACAAATCCGCGAAGCAAGTGATATTTATTTCCGTATTAAAACAGAAAATATGACACGAGACCAAAATTGAGTATTGGTGAAAAGGACGGTCTTCTTCTTTAAGGTAACATCCAGCACGCAAAGTCTGTCCGCCGGATCTGCTAAAACAAGAGCAGACGCAGCCTTCAAAGACTTGCTCACCACCCAAGGGACATCCGTCGAGCGTCCATCAAAACATGCTGAAATTGAAGGAAAAACCCCTAGACAGAATGTCTTCTTAATAGAGAGAAAACAACGGGGTCTCTTGCACGTAACATATATTTACCCAAGGCGCTGAATGTCACGAGAATACCTCGCCCTACGAGACACCGACCTTAGGCCTCGGGCATTCATACTTGCTAACCAGAGAGTTACGATGAAACCATTTAGGTTTACTCTCCTGCATTAAACAAGGCCGGAGTTAGGACACCGAAGGCCTCTACCATTGAACCTTTGTCCATCTCAGTCTTTATAGAGCCATCAGGAGTCAAACCGCCAATGTCCAGGGTGAAAAGTTAATTTTAGGGCTCTATAAAGGGAAAAGTTAACGAAAAGCGAGAGCCTGCTGAACAATATTGATTTAAGATTTTAACGTTGTCATTATGAAAGAAGGCAGTTAGAGCTACCATGCCAAAGACCTGGTTTTCCTCCGTCACCATAGCCCATACATGTTTTCCAGGGGCTCCAGTCCTGATCACAGTTAATATCCTCTTGGCGTTCGGCAACTTTCTGGGGTTTTCTATTTCGAGATTATGTATTTTTCTAAATTTAATGAGATGTGTCAAATCTTTGAAGTTCTTGCATTGAGAAGCTAATTTCTCCTCTTGTTCTTCTGTTATTACATAAACAGATTCAATGGCATCAGTCGATGGACTACTTTGCCATTTTTCGGTTTTTAGAGGGGAACTGATGGGGGTTTGGACAGGAGAATGTTTAGGGGTATGGGGATTGGTAGGGATAGGATTTTTTCTGGAGTTGAGATCCTTTGTAAGAGTAGTCATTTTGGAAGGGGGGGAGACGTAAATTTTGTCAAAGGGAGGTAGTGTCAGGAGTTCTTGCATGTAAGTTGGAGATGATGGAGAGAAAGAAGGGCCAGTTATTTTTGATCCTGTAAACGTTTTTGTGTTAGGGAGTCTTTTTGAAGCTTTTCCTTTTTCTCAAAACTGGGTTCGTACTTAAGTTGTTGCTAGCGTAGATTGTTGGTCGGAGAGTAACCATTCGCGCTTGTAGAGGGAGTCGGGCTGTTTGTGTCTTTCCCTGTTGTTTGTTTGATAGAGGTCCCGCTGCCTGGAGCTTCACCCTGCCAACGACCTGCAATTCCCCATCTCCCTTCTCCGCAACCGCACAAGCGACGGGCAAAGGCTTTTCAGAGAATAGGAGCTGAGAGTTGGACCCAACCGGGGTTTCACCACACCGGTCTGGATCGTTGACATGCCCATTACTGGCGAGATGGAATGTACAGACTCGACCAAAGGGGGATTTGGTTCGATGGGGGCCAGAACTTCAGAGGCCTTATTCTCTGTGCAGAAAGATGACCAGTCTGCTCACACTGCCCTCATGTTAGTCTTCGCCCGATGACAATTATCGGCATTTTCTTGCGCTCTACATCCAAACAGTTGGGGATGGAGATGAAGATTTTGAGATCGATCATAATCTTAAAACTCCATCCCACGCATATATATATATATATATATATATATATATATATATATATATATATATATATATAAGGGTCTGCTGATATAGCTGGTACATATCTGATGTGTTCTGTTACAGTTACGGGTAGGGTTTAGCATTTCTCAGTTCCGTCTCTGTCTTTGGGAAGAGTGCGACTGAATTGTGTCTCTGGCCGAGGACCGAGTCAAAGTTGGAAAAACATACTGAGAGTTGCACTGTCACGGTAACAGCTGGCCGCATCTGCAGACACATCATTGCACTAGAGAGAGGGAATCGGTCACACAGATGACAGAGCAACCGGCGGTTGAGAGGAATCTGAGGAATTATGGGCTCTGATCCTGGTGTACGCGCGCTCGGGTTACCACATTAAAATTTTCCATGTGTCACATCACGCCTCAGTGTAAATATGCATATAATAATATTTTATTCAAACTATGGACATTTCAACCGACCCTCATATATATATATATATATATATATATATATATATATATATAAATTTACAGGAGGATAGAATCTAGGTATAACTCAATGTCCTGGACAGAGCAAGGATTTAATATAAAAGCTCAAAGACTAATATTCCATAGTTATAATTTGTTACATTGGAAGAGTAATAATGATTTAATTCGTCAGACCTACAAATTCAAAAAAGAATCGGAACATTTTCCGATATTTTCCGATTTCTTTGATTTTGATATATATATATATATATATATATATATATATATATATATATATATATATATATATATATATTTGTCTATTTAGTCAGCAATTCTTCTTCCATGCACGTTTCATTGAATATGACCGACAAGGTGCTTTTGATTTATTATTTTTTTATACAGTTTCTCATGTGATCTTATTTTTTTTTTCTTTACAGGACATAAATTGTATAAATCAGTCCAATCTTTTTTCTTATTAGCAGTTAATATATTTCAAACTTAAGAATGGGTAAATGTATAGCCGAAAACGCTTGGAAAAAAAGATTAATTGTACAGACTTTAACTAATTCATCTCCCAAAAACAAAAACAAAACAGGTCAAAGCACCTTGCCTGTCATAATGAGCTGTGTTGCGATTTTCGCTTCCAGCGTTTCGTATGCACGACTTTGTCGTTGCTTTAAAATCTTCCATGTAAACAAAAAACAGACTAGCATTATTGTTTTGTCCGTGTATTGTTTAATATATAGCAATGTAATTGCCATCTTTGATAATGGCTTATATAAGCCAAAAGCTTAGATAGGATTAAAAAATATGTATCAATATTGTGATTTTCTTTCTTCGTTTAATGATAATGTTAAGCTTATCAGAAGATATGTAAAAAATTTACATGAAATAAACAGACAAAATTTGTCTATAATACTTAATGAAACATGCATCAATCTTCACATATATATATATATATATATATATATATATATATATATATATATATATGAAGAAATATAATCTTAAGGTGTGTTATATTTATGGGATAAAGTGCTCAATATCAGAGATAGAGTGTATGTAAATATAAATATAAAAGTGAACATTGAAGGCAATGTTTTTTTATGCTAGGCGCAATCGTCAGGCGGCCGGACGATTATAAAATGTGTTGCAATAAATTGTAGCGGCTTTAAATGTGAATTAAATTTAAGCCTCTAATTATTTTTCTTTTTTTTTTTCAGATTTAGCAATTTAAGTCTTTGGCAATTTCAACCATCGAAAGATTAACAATCAAACTAAATGTTAAATTTCAGGAGGGCAATTGGAATAATTGTTCGTAAATTCAAACAAACTGGATTGGTGGCAGCTTTGAAAACACAACTGTATGCTCGTTTATGCCGTTCAGCTGAAAACACTGCTGGAGTTCACGGGAACGTAGCCGAAAATCCAGACACCTCTATTCGTCATCGCGGGCGGAAATTGAACCTCTCCACAACGTTATATCGTTTGCAACTGCACTCTCGGTTGGTCGATTATGTTGACTCCCCAAAAATGTATTACTGTTTAACTTTAACACGTTGTTTGATTGTTAATCTTTCCATGGTTGAAATTGCCAAAGACTTAAGTTGTTAAATCTGAAAGAAAAAAAAATCATTAGACGCTTAATATTAATTCACATTTAAAATCGGTCCAATTTATTGGACACTCTTGATATGATATATATATATATATATATATATATATATATATATATATATATATATATATATATATATATATATAAAATAGCGTTTTATTGCATGATATATTTATCGTTTAATATAAGAAATACAGCGTATGAAAATATAGAGTTTGCCAATCTGTTTTATGCTTCAATAGAATACTGGGACGATAAGTTATCTGCGAGTAATCCCTTCAGGAGGACACCTTTCGTCCCTGAGATGTATAAGGCACTGTGTTTTAAGAATTACTTCACAGTTCATATGTGTTTTGTTTTCGACGATGCATTTGAATAGACACATAAATAAATGTAGTAATGATAATAATAATAATAATAATAATAATAATAATAATAATCAACATCAAGTAATTATGTACTCAATAATAAATAATGAGCAGAAAATTTAAAAAAATAACCGTATTTGTATTCACAATTATTTCTAATCTATAGCCTCTGGAATGATTTTCAAACATAATGGTTACCAGCCACCCAATAACCGTCAGGTTAATAGAAGCGACCTTACTACTTATACTGTATAACAGACCAATATATATAAATTGTGGAGCGAAAACACAGCACACATGACCTAAATATTGTATGTACCATGAAACAAACTATCCTTTTTGTGTTTTTGTGTTGACCTGGTGTTCACTTTGCTCATGTATAATATTTCTTCCGCTGTACAGACTCGAACGAGTGAATGAAAGTTTTGACTTATTGTCATAACTATATGTTACTGTTAATAATATTAATTATAGACTTGACTAGTTTATATAGAATAAAATTTACTCCACTCATTATTATAGGGAAACAAATGATTTATAAATCCATATCAACAATTTCTTGTCCTTAGTGAGGATAATGGAAACATTTATTTCACTCCCTTGCTGTCCTTTCCATCATTCATGCATTTTGCGTTGCAGGAAAAAAATGCTTTTGCTTCTCGTGGTCATAGCAATGTTATTTTCTCTGTACGTTATCGCAAACATGATTAACGTAAACCAACACAAGGTTATATCAAGTATTGCAGTTATTGTCTGTCTTTTGTTAATTCTCTTTCCTTTCCACTTTGTATACGACCAATAGTTGAATAAAATCTTTTTAGAACGGGGCGTTTCTTCCTGATTACCTCACGAGATAATCGCCTCATTTAACAGATTTAATTGTTTAAAATTATCTTTACAAAAAATAAAAAAGAAGCTCTGGCCGTAGTGCAGAAAATGCATTTTTATGAAAAATATTTTGAGCTGGAGTGAAATCAATTCCGAAGTCCCAGGGAAAGCAAGGGAGATAAATTTGTAACAAAAGGAAGAAAATTATGCAAGACTAGATGAAACATCGAGTGTCACACAATGTATTTTATTTTATTTGATTCAAACAAAAACGGCAAAACTTCTTCCAGTTAAAATCATCTCAGCTCATAAATATTTTATTCTGTCATTTTTTTTGAAGACATCCGGTGTTTACACACTTTAACATATTCAATTATATTTGCATAAACGCTATGTTATATGATACTCATTCCAGAATATGCTTTGTCTGTTTAATTAAAGAGTATATTTATTTATAACATTTACCGGTCTGAATATTCAAGAAATCTTGTAAGAAAATATGCATCCTCCGACATTTAGTGCTTTGTTAAATTCTACTTGGCCAAATCGGATAAGCACGACCTACTGACAGTTCTCCATAGACGATGCAGGTTCGAATTTTGCCAGAATACGCATATTTTCTAACAAGATATCTCGAATATTCAGGCCGGTAAATGTAATTAAATTAAAATACTGTTTAGTTAAATAGAGCATTTACTCGTACATGAGTTTCCATCTAAAATAACGTTTAAGCTAAGCGCATATATATATATATATATATATATATATATATATATATATATATATATATTGCGGCTGTATTGTCCCAGCTCTGTAATTGTACATTATTTTTTATATAAATCTGGACATGTGTGTAAAAGCTTATTTGAACCGATGCCTCGAGAGTGATATGGCTCGTGATTTATCAGGTAAAGGTTGGTCGAACCCATCCTTTCCTATAAGCCACCATGTACACATTAACCCACGACCTTTGACTTCTCTCATTCCCCTACATTCCAAGTTGTAACCTCCAAGGTCTTGAAGAATTTTGGCTGTCGAATCACTGAGCTGTATCTGTAACGCTATAGAACTTGATTCCATTCGTGAAGCAGTGTTTACAGAATCGCCGAACAGACAGTACCTTGGCATCAGTGTACCAACTATCCCAGACACAACAGGCCCAGAGTGTATGCCTATGCGTAGTTGAAGCGTCGCATCTGGTTTGTGTGGGATTTTAAACGTCGTAACCAGAGACATCAGATCAAGGGACATTGTAGCAATTTCTCCAGCATGTTGAGGCCCAATTCTTTCCGGTAGACCACTAACCACGATATATGTATCACATATCGTTTCGACCTTGTAAACGTTATGTTTATTCACTGTATTATCGAATGCGTTATACATCTCATTGAGAAAGTCGACAATCTCAAAAGGTGTACTCTCCAAGAGAATTTCCGCGAAGTCGACGATGTCACTGAAAAATACTGTAACACACTCAAATAATTCTGGAATAATTTTCCGACCTTGTTTGAGATCCTCGGCTATATTACGCGGTAAAAGCTGGCTAAGTAGGTGTTCGGATTTCTCTTTGCTTTCTTCGATTTCCTTAGTACGTTCTAGTACAATAATTTCCAAATTGTTGGAATAAGATGAGAGGAGAGTAATGAGGTTGTCGATTAAACCACCACTGGCTGGGTAGCATTCCTCCAACATTAAAAGGAGTTTCTTAAATGACGGTCTAGAAGAAGGGACCTGATCCCATGCCTCTGCAAGAATGTGACGAATCATTTTTCGGCGTAAAACAGTCTGCGCCAAATGCTCTTCACGTAAAATAGGTCTCACTGCCAGCATGTTCGTACCACCGATCTCCTTCCATTTTAAACGGGTACTCTGATTTTCCTGATTAAAAGGGTCTTTGATTAGGTCAATTAGGGCTCGTTCGGATATATATTCCAGTTCATATTCATATGGATCTGCCCAGGTCAAAATCTCCGATATGATAATTGCAAAAGAGTAAACGTCACCATCTTTAGTTCCGTTTTTTATGTCATCCAAACAGTTGGCATTTTCCAACAATTCCGGCGCTGTCCATAATAAACTTTTGGCATCCTCAGTATTTTCTTCTCTGGGTAGTCGATACTTACCATAACGTATCGATGGTGCTCCGAACCCAGATATCTTGACTGTCCAATGACTGTCGATCAAGCAATTGAGGGATTTAAGACGACCGTGTGAACCGATCCGTGTCTCCTCGTGAAGGTATCTCATTCCGGAGCAAATATCTTTCATAAATGAATAGCGGAACTCCCAGCCAAGATCAAACGATGCAAGGTGCAGAACATCGTTCAAGCTACCTTTGTGAGCTATCTCCAAGAAGAAACTTACGTGTGGAGCGGTGAGACAAGCTCCGCCAAATCTTATTAGATTGACATGTTTAACTTGAGTTAATTCAACCATTTCCAAACGAACATTCACATCATCAAGACTTATTGTGCTGCTCGGAATTTTTTTCACATACCATTTTTCGTTTTGCCATATATATGTTTCCAATGTTTGGGCAGTAAGGAATGTCAGAGACCGTTTTGTAACAGACGTACGACTGATAAAGCTTAACTCCGGCTGGCAACATTCTACGGCCGACCAATAGATTACCCAGCTGAGATTACTTAAGGCTGATTTCTGCCGTGAGTGATCTAGAAACTTTTTGATACCAAAATACATGATGACACTCAATAATATTAACCCTAATATGAGAGGAATAACAAGAGCTGCCACATGAATTGAACAATCCCGTCCAATCATACGAGGGAAACATGTGCACTTGTAGGGAGAATGACATTTGCCGTATTGACAATCATAACAGTATGGCTTGCTGCAAGAATCTCCATACCAACCAGCGTGACATTGGCAAACATATGGACTAATGCACAGGCCATGCCTGCACTGGTCGCAAAGGATAGTCATACAATGTCTACCACCATATCCATATTGGCACTGACATACTCCAGTGCTTGTACATTTGCCTGAATCGTATCTATTTATATCGGTTTCATCAATCGTGTTGAATCCGCAATTCTGTTCACAGTAAAATACTGAGATGATAAGTTCTCTGCGAATAATACCTTCAGGAGGCCATCTTTCGTCCCCGTGAGGTATAAGGCGCTGTGTTTTAAGACTTACTTTACCAGTAAGTGACAAATAATTCCTCACATTGTATTTCATGGATTTCGGTATAAACAAAATTGCTGTTCTGTTCACGGTTTTCAAATAAGTTTCGTAGGGGATTTCAAATTGTTTCTTTAAGCTGTCCAACAAAAGCAAACGAATAAAATTAAACTCACGCGTCACTGTGTTTACCTGTGCCAAAAACCCCATAAATCCCACTCTATCTCCATATGAATTCAGATAAAGCTGACCTGTTAGACCATCGATATATATGTTTCGCATATTGCTGTTGACTTTTGGTCCTGTAAAAGATTCTCGTCCTGTCACCAATTTAACAAGCGCATTAACCAAAAGTAATGTGGCATCGTAACCCAGTGCCATTTTCGCAGTAACTGCCAACGACCTATATTTGATTACTCCATTTTTATGATGAAATCTGTCCGATGCGAAATAATTTTGTAAAACGCGAATCCAGTTATCCCCGCTGGTAGTGACATTGTACGTTTCGCCAAGTAAAATCGTATTTTTAAATGCCTGTGTACACGCTTTAATACCTTGTGAACATACTCCAAGGTCATAAAAAGGGAACTCCCAAGCATACTGACCAACAATCACCCACTGGTAACCATTTTCTGAATCCAGGCCATTAATGTATGCAGCACGCAATATGTAGGACTGCATTTTAGCATGTGCGAATAGAAAAATTATTTGACATCTCCACTGTTTTATTAGAGCCATTTCGTTTTTAAAAAAAACGTCATCTTTTGAACTTTTAATATGAGGAAAAGCAATTTCTCTTCTGATATCAATATTTTCTACTTTCATTGCTTTTCGAAATTCATAGCTGAGAGTCACCGAACTTTCTCTTAAGATAATCAACATAAACCACTTTCGTTCCTTAACCATCTTGACTACAGATGTAGTGAGAAAAGAATATGACCAGCAAACCCTATTAAAATATGGATGTTGGAATTTATCCGAAAATTCTACGTCAGAATTCGACGTAGAAATATAGGACATTTCTAAGGCTGATAACTGCGGACTTAAAGCCTTTGTAATATCATCCGTTGCAGAACTTATTAAACCAAGCAATGGATTTTTCGGGTTGCTAGCAAATTTATGTAAACTGTAAAAATTATCTAGTGTATTTTCAATATTACTCTTCGTATCATATGAGAGAAGTTCGAGTTTAAAACCAGCCTTCGCAAAATCCTTGAGAACTACTCCATTATTTATGTCGTAAACAGCCAAGTTTACAAAACTATCTACGTGTGGATCGATGTAAACCCCATCACCGTTAAAACTAAAATCACCGAAGTATGCTATATGCAAATTCCCTCCGACATGAAAATAGGGCGTTGTTACTGAGATACCAGTTTTGTTTTCAACAGTTACTAATATCCTTACTTTGGTGATCACTTGACATATAGAAACAAACAAATGAGCAGAGCCCCCAACAACTTCAGTTGTGGCGTCGTTGCTGATGCAAACGCCTGGTGGTTCGGTGGTATATTTTAACTTCAGGTAAGCATCAGAACCAGAATAAATCCTTTGCAAACTGTTATCGAGGGCAAACACCGTAAAACCACCAGGTAAAGGAATATTTCTTGTAATGTAAATGGCATTTTGGTTAGGATCTGTCCACTCATTCCAAAATTCTAAGGTTTCATTTGATACTTTCAGATGTGACACTGTCTGAGGCAAAATTTGAAAAGGTTGGGTCAGCACCAATGATTTGATTTTTGTATAAAATTTAGAACCCAAATATGGAAAAGTTACTTCTGTTCCGTTAGCCTGTAGAATTTGGCTTTTTACGTCATCGTAACAAGACACACAATTGGGTATTCGCGTCCATGGGAATCTTGCCATTGTCATCGTAAGATTCAGCTGAAGATTATTCACTATATTGAGAATTCGTATTTCATTAAAAGTGACCACACCTTTCGATGCTCTTTTGCGTATCACGAGATCCTGAGTGCTTTGGTGGTAAATAATCTCACCACCTAAACGGACGGATGTATGTTTTAACAGCATTTTACGTCCTTCAGTATAATAAAATGTCTTGTTATAGTACGGTACAGTAAGATCTACATACGCAATTGAGTCAAGACCAGTGGTGACAATATTACCGTTTTTATCGCGAATCGTAGCTGTCATTTGGAATGGGTGATTTGCTAATATAGTGGCAGGTGGCGCTTTAGAAATCTCGATATAAGCAGCTGGTATCGTGATAAGAAACGGATAGGAATCTATCCAGATTTTTTCAGAAATGCTGATGATTCTAAGAATTCTTGCATTGACGGGAACAACTGTGTGCTGATGAAAAATCCCATCTACTATTATTCTTCCATTAAAAGCACGTACTGTGAGCACTGTTTTCTCTATAGCCGTTCCACATCTGATTTTTGCCTGTGATCTGTCCGCTTTCCATGGGTAGTCTTTATCCCAAACTGCATGTTGACACAGAGCGCCACCGGAATATTTCCAATCATCAAGAATTTTTTTATCTTGGGCATGGTTTACGTCGATGCTTAAAACTCGGACAATGGAATTAGATAAGGGGCCATCTGTAATACGGGTTCCATTTGAGTAAATGAAATAGGCTATAATAGGTTTGCTGATTTCTTCATTGAGCGGAACAGAATAATACATTGACTCTTCTTTCGATATATTTCTAGGCGGTGAATATATGCTATCGAAGATGAGCTGGTAATTTCCAAGTACGATAGATGTGACACATTCTAACAGGATAAAAATGCGAAACATATTTCTATTAGTGCCGACTCTTGATCGTTCTTTGACATTCATCCCAATGTCAACTCGTTTTATCTACTGAGAACAACTGCCATCATACGTTGAACGGTGGGATCATTTTTTGTGCTGATATCATCCCTCTGATATATCGTTTGCAGTTTTCGGAACGATATTCGCCATCTTGAACTCTTTGTTTATGACGTAAAGTCTTTTGTAAGCGTCAAGAAGTCCTCTCAACCATGTAATTCAATGAGTGACTTTCTGTATGCATAGATAGTTATTCTCGAAAATGGTAATATATCTGCGAGAATAGGACACAAAGAACTAAAACGTGATTGGCATAAAGGCAGATGCCGTGATCTAGCAAATTCATTTCACGACCCAAGTAAGCAGCAATATTTCTTACAACATATTAACTGCTTCGGAAGAAATATTTATAGGCCTTAACTCATTGAGTTACAACAGCTATATCACGTTAAATATGAACATACATAAACAATAGTTTATCTTACTTTTTCCCGAATAAATACTTTGTAACGCGTTTTGTCCTGTAGAATGACTTCATCAGACTAAATAATGTTCTATGATGGAATATTATATGTATAGTGGAGAGATATAAACGTAAACGCTAATTAAAACAATACAGCAAGAGGCAATGCCTTTAAAAATGTTAAATATTTTTAACGTTTTAGAAGTATTTTAACATTTAAAAATATTTTTAAGATTTAAAGATTTTCTAAATTCATTTTTCCGTCACACGTGTCTGGACAAATAGTGTATTCTTTAAGAAATACATTTATATGATTAAATATAAGATTATTAAATGCAGAAAAAAATTTACTGATGATAGGCTATATATTTCCCGATAGTCATTAATATGAATCAGTGAAATAAAATAATTTTGAAATTTAAAAAGTAATCTTATCCATAAATAATCGGTAAGGTTGAATACTACTCAAATATAAAAGATTCTGTTTTCCGAATGACGGGGCTATTGAGTAGTTTTTCTATGTCAAAAAAATAATTGTATTGCTTCTAAATATTGAAATACTGTCATATTCTTTCTGTAGTTGTTCCATGAGTCATGTACCTTCAAAACAAAGGCGATCATGGCTCCCCACAACTTCCTACGTTTTGTAGCATTTAGTAAGTTTTATCTTTTGCCGATGCCTCAAAAGCCCTGCTCGGATCTCCATTTACACACGCTCGTTGGGTAGGTTTCACGCTGTTTATCTGGCGCTCCTGGCTTCAATATGTCCTGTGACTGTGAAATTATTCAAATACACTTTTCTCATCATATATCCCCAACATTTCAACTGGCTAATACTGATTCTAAATATACGGTTTCCATTTTCTTTAAAATTTTCAGGCTTCCGACATGTTCTGCCTGCAGTAGCCTCGGTATCCCTCTGTAGAAGCACATTTTTGTTGTCTCAATTCTCTTCTTCACCTGAGAGGCCACAGTCCAACAATCACACTCATATACGAAGATCGGAATTACATGAAAATTCAACACGATTTTCCTTGCTTCTAACAAAATTTTCCTAGTACTTCATACTTTGCTTAGCTTTTGGAAGTTATCTTTCGCTATTACAATGCACTTTCGAATTTCGGTGCCATTTTTTCCCGCTTTCTAAGATATTTAATTGATTTAGTGTGTCCAGTTCGTAGTTTGTGCGTTAAACTATCCTTTACTAACTCCTGTAGGAGTACATGTTTCCTTAATGTGTCAGCTATCAACACTGTGTCATCTGCATATCATATGTTGTTAAAACTGAGGTCGTGAATAATAAATCTGCTGCAATGGTTGACTCATTCCGGTTAGAAGATATACGCTTATCTCATGTCCCATTTTTTATTTTTGTGCATTTACTGAATGCCTTTTCTATCCGTATGCAGGAGGTTTGGTCTCTAGATTATTCGTTGATACTATAGTATGATATCTACCGTCCATTTTCTATTATAGTATAAGATCTACTATTCATTTTCTACTATGGTATGATATTTATCATTTATTATGAAATATGTTAAGGTTAGGGTTAGGGTTAGGATTACAGGCAATGAACAGTGAACTGGTTATGTATTAAAAATCATTAACAATTTTTATACAAAAAAATAAAAAAAATAATCAAAAAAAGATTTTAATGTTTTAAACTTATTTAATGGCATTAGGTTAGATTTACCTTTTGAGATTTCTGAGGTGATAGTTTTCTTTTCTGCATCAATTAAACTGCTTTTAAAGCCCATCTTTTCACTAAGAATTTAGTGAAAAGATGGGCATCTAACCTAGCATCAATTGAACTGATTTTCACTAAATTCTTACACTTTTCTAATAATTTGGCACGGTCAAATCACCGTGCTGATAACAAACATGGCGTTAGTTTGTTTACATTGCGCAGATCAGTACGAAAATTTCAGTGATTGCACAGGTCAGTGTTGCCAACATTGTGTGAAAATTGATTGGACGGTTTTTGAAATATTATAAAAAAAGTTATCTCGATAATAATTTGGCACGCAGTGTATATAAGACCCTGAAATACATTCTGAATTGAGAACCGCGCTGAGGAAGCCGAGGAGGAAGAAAGAAGTAGGATCAGATATAATTGTAATAGAGTTTCTGGCAGACTTCTAGCATTTCGGAAGTAACAAATTTACATAGTAATAAATAAAATATACAACAGTGGAGAAATACAGGAATGTCTTAGTATATTCATTTTCTGAGAGCTGCTTAAGAAGCCAGGTGCAAATGAATGCGAGCTTCATCTGATAATCAACCTAATGAGCCACATATTAAAACTTATCATCCGAATTCTGATGATAGATTGCTTAGGAGTATTAGACTAGATACATGAAAAGTAGAGTGCAGTTTTACTAAAGGCATAGAATGCGATATTTATGTTCATAATGATATCAGAACTATATATGATATCAGAATATATACGATGTCAGAATAATATGCATCATTTTATAGGTTGTGCCGAAGCATATGATACGTACGACACAAAGAACTACTTGAAATAAGAGTAGAGCTTTATTTGGGAAACATATAAGAATAATCAGTGCTCCCATAGTACTATATCTACCGAGCCATTTGCGACCTACTGAAAATGACGTCGCACTCATTACTGCTGGAATATGATCAGGAAAAACGATAAACTGTTTACTGTTTTTTAAATGCCATCAAATAAGTTTACAAACATTAAAATCATTATTTGATTATTTTTTTTATTTTTTTGTATAAAAATTGTTAATGATTTTTAATACATAACCAGTTCACTGTTCATTGCTTCATTATTTCCCGCTTTTGATGTGAAAACGTTCTCTCAACTAATTGTTTTATCTTTGAAGTAATCTTCTATTCTCAGCGTTGCCTTTTTTGATTTGATGCATCCTATCGATGAGCGCCTCTTTTGTCTTGTTATTTCTCTTATTCTTTTATAAATATCTTCTTTTTAATGATTTCACAGCAAGCAAAGCAATAAAGCCACTAAGATGCAAGAGGTTACCGAGTGTGAGAAAATTGACTGGTAGGCGATATGTATGAGAAGTGTGAGAGAAAAATCTGTTAGCACAGAATTTACGGTTACATCTATTTCAACTGTAAAATGATTAAAACTTGCGACCAATCTAATACTGCTTTGGAATTCATGAATTCTAGTACCATAGATAAAAGTTCATCAGAAGAATCATCATGCAAATATTTGTAGAAACGGCACAGGGAAGCAACGTTATGGTAGTGGATAGGTGACTGAAGCCAATTGCTAGGAAAAGACCGATAACTTTGCAGATCTGTCTTTGGATTCTATCAAAAATCTCTAAATACATAGCAGAAGTTCTAAAACAACTGTCACAGTAATCAACGACGAAATTATACGTACACCCAACAATTTCGATTATTTTGATCCATTTCACAAAATCTAATGGCCATATGATGCAAGGTTTTTATATGTTAATAAGCAAAAAAAGGAATATAAAACTCAATCTTCAGAACAATATTTTAAATACAAATTTGACAGGCGAATTATGTAAAGTAGGGAAAGATAAAATTATTCGTACAGTATGAAAAATAGAAAAAGTTAAACAATTTTTACAATATTAGTAATCAAAAGCCTCTCATCTTTAAAACTTGCTGCAATCATTTTCTAATGTTTTTGATGAGATTTGAAAAGTCGTTTCTAGGATTTTTTTAAATTCTTAAACGGTTACACGTTCTAATTCCTGCAGGTTTTTTGGTGACCAACAATTTCTATGAACTTTCAATTCTCGCCATAGATTTTCAACAGGATTCAGGTCAGTACTCATTTGCCCTGATAAAGTCCCTCAGAGGAAGAAGCGGGTTGTCTAAGATAAGTTTCCCATATTTTATATGTACTGTCCATAAACATGTATACACGCTCTGACACACACACACACACACACACACACACACACACACACACACACACATATATATATATATATATATATAGATAGATAGATAGATATATATAGATATATATATATATATGTATTTAGTCAACGACAAAATTATTCGTACACACATGAATTTTGAATATTTTTATCCATTTCTCAGAATCTAATGCCCGTATAATGCCAGGTTTTTTATATGTTAATAATCACAAAAAATGGAATATAAAACTCAATTTTCAGATATCGTTTTAAATTGCTTGATTCGTGTAAGTTATAAAGATGAGAGGCCATGCTATTGATTATTAATATTGTGAAAAAATTTTCAATTTTTATCTATTTTTCATACTTTACAAATAATTTTGTCTTTTCCTATTTTGCATAATTCGCCTGTCAGATTTCTTGTATTTAATGTATTGTTCTGGAAATTAAGTTTTATTCTCCTTTTTTGTGTTTATGTGCTTTTGGGCAATTGATATTGAAATTTAAAATTTCGAGGCTAAAAAGACGGAAACAGATTTTCACAAGCGGGAGATGCGAAAGAAGAAACTGTTAGTCAAAAACATAGGGTTATATTCTAATAATTTAAACTGTAAATTAACGTGACCTAGCTGTTAATCTTGTAATGCGCTTATATTCGGAAAGTCAAGGTGCCAATGAGGAAATTCCTTTTAGAAAAATTACTATTAGAATATTTCATCGATCGCTCAGGAACGAAGTTACAACGTGATCTGAACATATGTTAAACAGAATGAAAAGCTCCCCGATAAGTGGCAACAAATCATAATTGAATAAAATGTAACTGTCTACTACTTTTTAAATTATTAATACCCTAAAAAAATTAACCAACGTCTAGCTCGTTCAGTAGTAACTCGATTGGTCACCATGTGCAGTTAGTTTGGCTGTGAGGTTGTATAATGGCTCATACTTGTTAATTGGAGAGCGTAGTTTTGATTCCATTTGGTTTCGTTGTATTCACTTTCGCACAATTACCCTTGAAAAAATCTATGAATTTACCTCTTTTCCCTCCATCTATGGGTTAATTAGTAAGACTGCTATCAGTGAAATATTCTTTCCAAAAATAAAATATAAAAAATAAATATTGCGTGCAGAATAATTAGATTTCGGAATTAAATAACCCGTAGAAGTTGACATGCCGATAAATAAGAATAACCAGACTAAATTGCAGCGTAGCATCATTTGAAGCGTCTCCTATATGTGCATAATGATACCAACGTTTGTGATTTTATATTCCACCCCCACCCCCCACCACCACCACCACCATCACTTCTTGCGCCTGTGTCATTACATCACGAGAAACATCACTTTGATTCGATTAAATCCTAAAGGACGAAATGCGTCTTAACATAAAATAGTTTTCAAACTTGTTGTTCGTTTTCTTAATTGGTTATTTATATAATAAAAATAATTTAGCCCAAGACTAACTGAGAGTCTACATATAAGTAGAGTAATAAATTTATTACTATAACAAATTAAAATATAACATACCACTGACCATTACACTAAATGATTAAAAATTAAACAACGACTGTAATATCAGCTAAAATACTCAGCTATTTTGCAGGAACATCGTGGAAATTGGCTTCAGCGAAAGACAAATGGCAAAAAATTTCAGACTTCCTTTGTGATTAAATCGACTCTGGAATCGCCAAGAATACCATAAACACGGAAGAAGCACCCGGAAGAAGCCGAGCATTTCAACAAGCAGATTCGAGATTTCATTTCTGAAAGCAAAGGGGCTTTCCATACGTGCAATAAAAGGCTGAATTGCCTCAAGAATAATCGGGCCACTGCTAAATTATTCTCCGAAAAGAACATTTTCTCATTAGGCGCAACTTTCTTTGTGTTTCGGCCAGATCACGTTGAAACAGGTTCTCGTCCGATTACCGACGTTAATCAATGTTAATCCTGATCAGATGGATGACATCTCTAACTCGCCAGTGGATTCGCTCTCTCACTCAAAGGAGAAGCCGCTTCCCAGGAAGAAGGAAACACTGTATGTCAGTTTAGACTCTACTCTCCGAAAACCCTTCTCTGTCTATCATTCCCACACTAGTTCAGCCAATCAAAATCGACTTGCTTTGTTATGTCTTGTATTTGACCTCAAAAGTCAAACTGAGAAAGTCAGAGCAGAAATACACTTCTCTAAAAATAATAGTCTGCTAAACTATTATTTAACATTCCTTACGTAAACATTTCACACAAGTTTTAGAGGTACATTGTCTAACCATAATTCAAGTTCACTTACATAAACTATGCTACACAGCCAAGAAGTTACATAGTTAAATTTGCTCACTTCTAGTAAGCAGAGTGTTCACTCACCTTTAGCCTCGATGTGAACTAACTAGACAATGACATAGAGAACGTTTTCGAGCAAGTTACCGGCAACACGAGCACAATCTGACATCAATATCGTTAATGTCGTTATCAATGAGGAGCGGGTGAAAATAACTTTCAGGACAATGTGTTTCACAGCTTTCTGAGTCCTCGTTAAAGTAGTGATTAAAATAGGTTTATTGATTGACTTATCTATTTTTCACGGCTTATCAATCCTTTGAAGTTTACTTATAGTCAGAAAATATGTTTTGCCTAAAAGAATGTTTTTGAGAAAATAATGATATTACTGATACAAGTCTTTTAACCCATAGCGGTTGGGGGAGAATAGGTGGATTCATAGCTTTCCAATAGTATTTGCGTGTAAGTGAACTCGTCAAACTTGGTTCTCTGACTTCCAACTCCGAGCTGTTATCCATTACACCAATTACACATCAAAACTTACAACCCCTTATATTCCCTAGCGGTCACCAAATTACGTAGTGAACAGGCTCGATGTTGCTTAACTTTCGTAATCGAACGACAGCCGTTGTCTCAAATGATGTGTCCATAAGCCAATTAAAATTATTCGTTTTTATATAATCTTTGTGTTTTTGTTTTTACAATTTCGTTTTGATATGATTAATTTTCAGATTCATGTAGTAATTTTAGAAAGATTTTTCTCCAGAGAAATTACTTTCAAAATGTCTTCTGAAGCTACAAGTAACAGAACATAATTTCAGTATTTCAGTACACAATTCAAGAAACTTTCTCACTCAGTTCTATTCAACGGAATTTACTCTTTGTTAAACATTTTCTTTTAGCGTCAAGATCTATCATATTTATTTTCAGAAGTACAAAAAGTAAATTTTATTTAGCAACAAACAGAAACTTCTTGAAACATAAAGCGATAATATAAGTTCCTCTTTACTAAACACATTCTCACAATATTCATATTACATAAAAAAATCTTTCAACTAATTCACAAAGAATATTTCTTCTAACAACAAACGATTTTTCATTGTGAAACCAGATAAAAAAATTCTCTCTTTCAAAAAAAAGTTTTCAAGTAATTAAATTCATGGTTAAAAGTAAAACATTCTTATTTCTACATTGTAAAATTCTGTACCAATAACAGTTTTGAAGAAACATTATAAAGCATTTTATTTTACTCAATTAACATTACTATACTTTGAAGTTCAGCTTAGCTCAGCTAAATATTCTGAGCACTTTATTCTCGATAATTTATATTATTCCTATATAAATATTTTGTTGTTGTTTTACATTATTGTTGTCATCTTTTGTATTTCATCGTTAGCCTTGTTCCGTACATCTAAAGTTAAATGTTTGTGGTGGAGTGAAATTTTATACCGACCTCATATAACCAAATAGATTTCTGATCGATTTTAAAACTTATTAAACTTTTTCTTCCGCAATAAGGTCACTGCTTCTTTACTGAGCACCTTGTAGTTACGATTGCTAGTTTTCTATCTGGCAATTTCAAATAGGCAGCCAAAAAAGCCATAAAGATATCGCTGATCATTGTATTCTGTCAATAATAAAACAATCTGCCAATCCCAACTCAAACTATTATACAATATAATATCTATATAACCGGAGCTGACACACGGGTATATAGAAATTATTGTAGTGTATGGAAAAGTCGCTAATAAAAAGGTTTTTTTTTTTATCCCAATATTTTCAAACAATTAGTCACAGTCATTTACTCAGGATGAACAAAAGAAAACTTCAATCTATTTTAAAATGATGCAGAACTTTTCGATATTTGTCTATTTCTGAGATGAGGTATTATGCATACTATTTACATTATTCGGACTATTGTCCTCATATTCGTCGCCATATTTATTACAACTTTTCGGCCTTTGTACGCTCTAGCCTTCTTCAGGTGTTTGGAATGTCGAACTAAAGCGTTTATTTCGCTCACTCATGGATAAAGGCGCTGGTTAGAACCAGTGACAGGACCCAAAGAGTGTGAGTTCAATAGCCGGTTAGGGCATTGGAGAACTTGGAGAGGGAAACTAACAGGAGATGACTGATAACTGATATCCATTAAACATAGCAAGTGGAATTAAAACAGTTTACACCAGTGAGCGAAATAAAGGCTTTACTTCGACATTCCAACCACCTGAAGAAGGCCAGAGCGTACAACGGCCGAAACTTTGTAATAAATATGGCGACAAAGATGAAGACAATAGTCCGAATAATGAATATAACTTTTCGAGTTATGAATAAGCGTGAAAAATTATTATATCAAGACATATTCTTTTGGTAGCTTAATATATTACGGAAGCAAAAGAATATGTTTTGATATAATGAGTTTGCTTCGCATTCCAAAAAATGATCCATTCTGTTATTTCACTGATGTAGATAAACTCGTGCAATATGCGCCATAGTAATTTACTAAGCGTAACCTATTTATGGTACAAGATCAAAAGTACGGAACATCCAGTGAGGATCGGACTAACTACTCTGTGGCAATAGATCTAGCGCAACACGCTTACTAACCTATGTCGAAGTGCAGATAAAACGCTGTCTGCCGATTTGCTAAGAATTGTGTCGCACAGACCGAAAGCATAAAGCACCCAGTGAGGGTTGAAATCAGTACTCAGTTGTTATTGATCGTGTGAGAAAAATTTGTTAACCATTAAACACTGTCGAATTGTCCCTGAAAAAGTGGCATAGCAATTTACTCAATAAGCGTATCGTAGATATGGCACCAGGCCGAAATTATGAAGCACCTGGTCAGGATGGAAATCACTACTTGTTAACCATTACACTCTGTCGAGGTACACAAAAAGAAAGAAATCAGAACGTGTTGTCTTCCATAATGTTAAAAATTGTAATAGTCCTTTCTTGGGGTGAAAAGCTTAAAAAATGTAAATTTATAAGTCACAAGAGTTCACATATAAATAGTAACGGGATCAAATCTAGCACTCGTCATTTAACTTAAAACAGTGCCATACATTTTTTTCTTTAGTACTTGCACTCGACAATTAGTTGAGCGAAAATTGAATTTTATTTCAAGTCTCTAACATATGAGAGTAATGTAATGAGAATATACATCTCATTTTAATCTCTTCAAAATTACAACACCTGTTTTGTATGCTATTCTAAACTAATTCTAACTATTACTTCTACCAGGGTTAAAAGTATCTCTTTTCAAAATGATCCAGGTGTTGTGTGGACAAAGAAAATCCAAAACTTCCCAGCTAAAAACCGGACGTTTTATGCATCTTTGCAAAGCTGTTGTATCTTGGTTGGAGGATATATGACATGGCTACGTTAGTGTTACGTTGCTATGAACTATTCTCTTAACTCCAGTGTGACGGTCCATCCAAAAATGACACAGCATTATGTTGCAATGTCTTCTAGCTGAAAAAAAATAAAATAATAATATCAAAATATTTTTCTTCACATAACAATTTCTATAGACGTTATACAAATATTACCGCTTTTTCACAAATCAAGTATCATTAATTTAGATTAAGAATGCACATTATAATGCATTCAAGGAGTTTGTTATTCATTTTTTAATTAATGTAACATTAGAAGATAGTGCATTTTAAAAGTAATAAAACAAAGGGAGGAGTCTAAAAAGTGCTATATGTAACTTTTCAGGTATGTTGTAACGTCAATATTAATCCTGTTTTGTTAAGATGTAATTATCACCAATCACGTCGCTAAATAAGCTGTAAAATAGCACGTTTCCATCAAATTACAAAGTATATTCAATAAAAATGTCCAGACTTATGTCTCGAAATATAATAATACTTGTCTTGAAAGAGCATCCAACATTACCAAAGAACGCCTTCCAGTGAGTCATAACTCCTACATACGATCCGTCCCTAAACATGCAGAACAATGGCCGGTCCCCTGTAACGCCTCAGTAGGTACCTGACTTCATTTACTATTCTCTACCTATACACAAATGACAAAATATGACCGAAATTAGATCTGACAATTTTTCAATTTCCAGTCTCGATAAATTCCTAAATAGTAAAATATTTTCGATCCCGCAACACATTTCCACGGGCGAAACGAAACAAGCTTCCATGGTTCTAACTCTTTCCATGGAAAATGTTCAGAATAATTACAATACTTAGTTCCACCAGTAATAAACTCAACCGCTAATAAGTCCCATGACATATACATTGTAGCGAACCACATTATTCCCTAAGAATCCCATTAGGAAAATGTAAGTTCCAAGCGACAATCTTAAGCTGTTCATGTCTACGGTTAACCGCTATCTTACCGATATATTCTCCTACACAGGACCTCTTACTTTACTTTGAATGGTCTTTGGGCATGTTCATTGTAGCGAACCACCTTATTCCCTTAGTATCTTATTAGGAAAATGTAAGTTAAACCGGTGCTGATTCTTCTCACGAACCACTGCATTGAGGAACCGACTTCAAAGAGGAGATTCCTCGATCGCTACAATATGAACCTGTTCCTGTCTACGGTGAACCGTTAACATACCGATATATTCTCATACACAGAGACTCTTACTTTACGCTGAATTAATCATGAGGAGGCACAATTTAGGGAACAAGCTTATTCCCTTATAAACCCATTAGCAAAATTTTAGTTCCACGCGAACAGATTCTTCCCTCGAACCACTGTTTTGTGGAAGCGACTTCCAAGAGGAGATACCCCGATCGCTACAATCATAACTTGTTCATGTCTACAGTTAACCGTTATCTTACCGATATAGTAGCATACACAGTGCTTATTACTTTACTTGGCCATGTCCATTGTAGCGAAGCACATTATTCCCTTAGTACTCCCTGTAGGAAAATGTCAGTTCCAGGCGAGCATATTCCTCCAACGAACCACTGCATTGAGGAACCGATTTCAAAGAGGAGATTCCCCGATTGCTACAATCTTAGCCTGTTCAGTCTATGACGGTCGTTAACTTACCAATATATACTCACACCGGGGCAGTTTACTTTATTTGACTGATACCTGGGCATGTCCATTGTAGCGAATCACATAATTATTTTGGTATCCCATTAGGAAAAAAAAGTCCCACACGAGCATATTTTTCGCAGGAACAAGTACATGGAGGAATCGACTTCCAAGATAAGATTCCCCGATCGCTACAAACATAACCTGTTCATGTCTACAGTTAACCGTTATCTTACCGATATATTCTCATACACAGTGCGTCTTACTTTAATTTGAACGATTCTTGGGCATGCATATTGTAGTTAACAACTTTATTCCCTTAGTATCCCATTAGGATAATGTAAAATCCACATCAGCAGATTCTTCGCAAGAAACACTTCATTGAGTAACCGACTTCCAAGAGAAGATTCCCCGATCGCTACAATATTAACCTGTTCCTGTCTACGGTTAACCGTTATCTTACCAATATATTCTCATACAGACGGCCTCTTACTTTACGATGAAGGAACGTTGGGAAGGCACAATTTAGGAAAGAAGAGTATTCCCTTAGTAACCTGCGAGCAGAATTCTTTCCACGTCCCACTGTTTCCCCGATCGCTACAATCTCAATCTGTTAATGTCTACAGTTAACCGATATCTTACCGATATATTCTCCTACACAGGGCATCTTGTTTTACTTTCAATTATTCTTGGCCATGTCCATTGTAGCGAAGCACATTATTCCCTTACTATCCGATTAGGATAATGTAAGTTCCACGCGAACAGATTCTTCCCACGAGCCACTGCATTGAGGAATCGACTTCCAAGAGGAGATTCCCCGATCGCTACAATCTTAACCCGTTCATGTCTACAGTTAACCGTTATCCTACCGATATATTCTCCTACACAGGCTCTCTTACTTTACTTTGAATGATTCTTGGCCATATCCATTGTAGCGAAACACCTTATTCCCTTAATATCCCCTTTAGGATAATGTAAGTTCTACGCGAGCAGATTCTTCCCACGAACCACTGCATTGAGGAACCGAATTGCAAGAGGAGTTTTCCGATCGCTATAATCTGAACCTGTTCATGTCTACTGTTATCTCATAGCCACGTATAGGGTGAACATGTCAAAAATCATCAAAAATGGGTTCGTAATACCCTTTTTTGCATGTCTTTTGAGATGAATGGAAAATATCAATATCCTTGTTTCCACATACTCATACAATTATAAAATAATCCATCAAGAGGTTTCCGTAAATTCCAGAAAACGCGGTCATCGAATAGCAAAAATTTCTGGAATATCTTTTTTCTGGGGAATTGTATCACGCTAACGTTTTCAAACCTTTTAGATGTTATATCTTTTCTATGCATTATTTACACACTAACAATGCTACTGATATATTCCTCATATTTTTCATAACGTAACTGATATTATCTGGAGGAGGAAATATGGATTTCTATTTTAGGCCGTGTTTTTTAATATTTATGCTATTATATTAGATGGTTTGCTTAATATATTTTAACCATTAGATTCCACCCAGGAACTAATGAAGTCAAGATGATTAGAAGAAAACAATGGATAAATTGCCTAGTGTGTGTGTGTGTGTGTGTGTGTGTGTGTGTGTGTGTGTGTGTGTGTGTGTGTGTGTGTATGTATGTATGTATGTGTGTGTGTGTGTGTGTGTGTGTAACTGGGTGGCAAAACATGTTTAAGAGAGACTAAACAGAGGCCAATTTCCTAAGAGTTACAAAGAACAGGAAAATGGGGAGAACTATGATTGCCAAGTTCCTGAAGTGACACGGCACATAGAAAAAGAGGTTTAAATTGTGAGAGCATTAATGTTTCTACAGTGTGGCCCGTGTTCACCATAGTCGATTAGTCACGACTCTTGATAATAGCATGCTGGGCAGACGGTCCTAGCAATCGACACACGTGACTGAAAATATTATTAAATACGTCTTATACTCATTCTGCAGTATGGGTCCCAAAAGGTTCTGATTGCAAGTATACATTTTCTGGTAGGTTTTATTGTACTTATAATTTCTTTGTTCACATATTTCGTGAAGGGTATTCGAAACATTACTAGAAAGAAATACATCTCCGATGAACAGATCAGAATCAGACCGGAAACAAGAAAGGAACACAACAGAGAATGCTATCAGAAAGAGCAGTAAAAATGCAGAAAGACGTGTACCTTTGTTCTATAGATAGGACGTACGTGATCATGGCTCTCTCCAACTTCCTGTCCCTTGCAGATCTTAATAAATTTTGTTGTTTTGTTATTTTGTCCTTAACCCTCTTCTCTCTTTAAGTAGGTCATGTGTTGTTTTCCTCTGTCTATCTAGCTCTCAATCTGCCCTGTGAGTATCAGATTTTCCAAACCCTCCTTCCTCATTATATGCCCTAGAAATTTAAACTCTCACCTACTGATCTTACGTATAAGTTACGTTTCTGTTTCCATTTTCTTTTAATACCTCATTGTTGATTACGTATTCGGTCAGTGTAACCACTGATTGATTTAAGTCTCTTCGTTTTTGAGGAGAATGTCCCTCATTTCTGCCGTAATGGTGGACATGCATCATGTGACAGTTCAGTACTCTTTTCGTTGTTTCTGACGAAGTTCTTCTGTCTCTTAATATTCTGCTTGTCTTTTTGAATGCTTCTTTGGTTCTCCCAGAGCGTCTTCGGTTTTCATTGTCGCACTTTCCATTCCGTCCTCTGCTAGAAAAACTTCCCTGATGCTAAAAGTATTCTACTAGTTTCATTTTGGTAACTCTAATTAATAATTTGCATTGTTGGCTCATCCTTTTGCTAACAACCATATAGTTTGTCTTCTTTTTATTTTAGATATTTTTTCTCGCTTCATTTCTCTACCTTCTGCGGGAGAATTTGTAGTTTTCTTTCCGTGTCTGTCATCTCACATATATTTTGTTTTTAAGATTGTGGCCGATAATAATGAATCCTGACATGACTTCTTATTCTCTCAGATTTACCTCACTGTTATAGGTTACATAAGTCCGGTGAGAAGACACATCCTTGTCTTACACCCCTTTCTATTTTTGGCTCATCCTTTTGCTAACAACCATGCACTATGTCTTCTTACAGTTTATGTGAAATCCTTTGTTCTCCCTTCCCATCTCGACCTTCTGCAAAAGCATTTGTAATTTTCTTTTCTTTTTCTGCTATCAACACAGTCATCTCATATATCTCATATTTTTAAGATTGTGGCCGCTAATAATGAATTCTGGTATTAATTCTAATTCTCTCAGAATTATGTCGATGTATAGTTTGCATAAGTCCGGTGAGAAGACACATCCTTGTCTTACACCCCTTTCTATTTTTGTATATCTGCTGTATGCAGGCGGTTTGCTGCCAGTACAAGTTCTTGATCATTCTAACATCCTTCGTAAATATATCAATGTTGCAGAGCTGTTCCAATAGATTTTTCTGACTTACTTTATCGGACGTTTTTGATTATTTTGTTTATTTTAAAAGTTGACTTGATTATCCGATGCAATGGTACATATGAAACACAATTGCGGAACATGTTTGAACAAAAAAAATTCGGCGAGATTTTTCCGACATATTTCGGATTTTCGTTCTAGTAAAAATCCGAAACCGGAAGTACACTCCCTCAGACATTCTGACCAATACGTATGGGTCTTCCATCGTAGAACACCTTATAAATCGCCATAATTGTGCTGTTAGTTTTAGTGCGGACGCTTTTATCATCCTTAACAAGTCCCACTCAAATTGCCACCTAAAAGTGTCGGAGGCCATCTATATTCTATCTTTAAAACCTTCTCATTGTAAACAGGACTTTATATTAGGCCTCCAACTAATTACCATTTAAATTATCTTTCCAACCGATAAACTTTGTCCATTTTTCTTTTCTTTTTTATTATATAATTTACTTTATTTACCTCGATTTAGCTCTGTTCAGCGAGGTACGAAACCAGTTAGCTAGCCCGTTTTTAATTTTTACTTTTTATTATCGTGAGTCGTAATAATAAAATTAATTTTTGTTTATTCCTGGTAGTGATAAAATGTAGCTGGCAAAAAATGAATCTACCCACAGATTATAACAATTAAAAAAAAAACACCGGCATGAAGAGATGAATGTAAATTCATGAAATAATTATAACTAAATGTGTTTTTAAGGATGGTATAATCATCATATATATTCTGTACTCATTATATATATATATATATATATATATATATATATATATATATATATATATATATATATAATATAAACCAAAACTTGCGTAATGCAAAATTTGGGAATATTTAGCAGGTAGTACACCAGGTCTCTTTATTCCCACCTTCAAAAGTGTGGTTGGTTCTTCACCATGATCAAATCATATGTGCTGGTGTCTGACTGTCGGTTTCTAGGTACTGAGTTGCTGACCCCCATATGTCGAATACGACGACAGAGTCCACTATATTTTTATATATATATATATATATATATATATATATATATATATATATATATATATATATATATATGAGCAATTAAGGGATTATTCGTTATTACTTCAAACTTTATGTTCAATGGATATTTGGGGCAGAGATCTCATTTTTTTTCATCAGTTTCATTGATGTCTGCCAGCGAAGACAATCAAAAGTCTTAATAAAAATATGTGCCTCATGTCAGGGATTGAACCTAACTTAAAAAAACGAGAGATTTGGCCTTCCTTTTCTGTGAGTACTGTTATAATGTTTGCTCTAATGTACACTAAGATTAAAAGTGTTTCTCTACTAATGTAACGGAAAGTTATATTCTCCAATATTCGTTATTAAACTTCCAATTACCTTTACGGCTAGACGCCAATTATTATTATTATTATTATTATTATTATTATTATTATTATTATTATTATTATTCTCAATTCTCATATAGGGCTAATGAACCATAGTTTGGACCCGGCTCTATAAGACACAAAGCAGGAAACATAACATACAAAAATGATGATGATGATGATGAATACATCAGTTTATATTAGACCGCTACACTACAAGAGTACTTACACCAAAGGCCCAATAACTCGTCTTTTCTCCTTTTTTTATAGGTAGCTTCAATCCTTGCCATGAGTTACATTTTTATTTTATTAGGTAGATGTCAATTAATCATCATCATCGTCATCATCATCATAATTTGCACATGTTATGTTTCTGCTTTGTATCCTGTAGAGCCGGGTCCATATACTATGGTCCTTAGGCCCTATAGGAGAATTGTCATTTAATTGATAGCACTTTTCTTAGTATATGGAATGTTCCTTGTAAGGTGATTTTCGGTGCAAGTTTTATGTTGATATTACCTGGGATACTGTTATTAAAAGTGTCCATTCCTTTTCTCGCCGGGCCCAGAGCTCCGATTATTATTGTTATAGTCTCAGTTTTCATTCCCCATAGCTTGAATAGGCATGTCCAAGAGGATAGTTATATCGTTATTTTGGGTAACAGTGTCTGGTATTGCGCTCAGTGGTTTCGATTTAATGCTTTTTCCATATCTTCCAGTGCACATATGTCGCTACCTTGTTATATCTGTAGGTAGATTCATTTTTTTTTTGCCAGTTCCGGATATCCTCAGACAATATGGTCGACAATTTCATCATATTTTCCACATATTCTCCATTTCGGGTTAGTTCCATCCTTGATTTTTAACAGTAATAAGATCTGGTTACGGGTCTTTTGGTCATGAGCTACAAGAATTAGGCCTTCTATCTCAGCCTTCAACACGGTGCTCTGCAGCCATTGATGTGTTTTCTGTTGGTCTAGATCTGTTTTTTCGTTCTTTTTAGGTATTTGCCATTCAACACCTTGTCACCCTAGTTTTTTCTTTTCTTTTTTAATTTCATTTGGCCAAATGGTGTTGCTTTATGTTTTACTCGTTTGGCGTTAATAGTGTTTGCTTCACAGGTATAATAATCTGTTTCTTGAAGAGTGCTGCTACTTTGTTGAAGAAGTGGGTCTGGTGTTTTATTATTTATAGGAGAGGGTCATTTCTTTTTCTGAGGTAGGCTAACAATCCGATTGTTGTAGATTTTAGAGTTAGCTCAATTTGAATCAGACTTCGGCCTCTTAAAGCTCTTGGTACGTCCAGCCTATCAACATATGATTTTGGCTGGTGCATCCTCAATTGGTTAAGTATTATTATTATTATTATTATTATTATTATTATTATTATTATTATTATTATACTCTTCTTCCTTCTTCTTCTTTGTACCTTATCCCTTCAGGATGTTGGCGACCATGGCTCTCCACAATTTCCTCTAGCTCTTAATAATCTTCGTCTTTTGGGTATCTCTCCCATCCCTGCTCTGATATATATTCACTCAAGTTCGATAGGTACGTTTTGCGATGCTTTTCTCTGCCCCTCCTACCTTCAATCTCAACCGTGAATATCAAATTTTACAAGTCCTCTCCACCTCATTATGTGTCACAGAAATATCAACTATCTCTTCTTGATGTTAATAATAATTGCCATTTTGTTACTATTATCTATATATCTTTTATATTATCTATAATTCTGTGTGTGTTTATGCATTTCCGCAGTTTTCATCCGATTTCGATGAATTTTTTTTTTGTTTGATAGATAATTTTTCAGTGCCGGTTTTGAGTCCAAATTGTTGGCGACAAGGCTCTCCACTACATCCTGTGCATTTCCGCAGTTTTCATCCGATTTCGATGAATTTTTTTTCTTTGATAATTTTTCAGTGCCGGTTTTGAGTCCAAATTGTTGGCGACAATGGCTCTCCACTACATCCTGGGTATTATAACTGTCGGCAACGTTTTACTATTTACTAGCTTCTCTTGGATATATATCTTTAATAAAAATAAATAGTTTAAATTATTACAATAATATTATTTATTATTATACAGTTCCCTTTTCAGAGCCACCCCCCTATTCAAATTTCCTCAGTTTCATCCAATTGTTATTATTAATATTGATTTCGGGTGGGGTGAATTTAGACTTAAACTGCTAATTATCACACATTATTATTACGATGGTCCATGGAAGCGGTTTCTTCCTTGCAAGATTGGAAACGCAGAAACGGCCCTTTTCAGGACCCCCACCATTCAAATTGTTAACACCCCCCCCCCCCATTTGGGGATGTGCCTCAGTTGCACCCAAATGGTGTTACTAATATTGATTTTCGGGTTGGCTGATTTTAAACTTAAACTGCTCTAATTGAACGGCAAAAATTCCCAGTAACAAAAGCCCCGTTCAATGACGGGTTATACTGTTAGTCTTGTTTATAAACTGGTTATTTACTTAAACGCAGGTCTTCACGAAATATAAGGTTTATACACATGAGAAATAATATCGGATTTTTAAAATCAATTGATTATTTAGATAGCTTTTATTTTGGGGCACGGAAATAAATTTATAAAGCAACAAATTCCGAATTATCATGCAGGGAGGGATGTGCGTAACACGCAACTGTTAACTGAGTTTCGCTTTTCTTTGAGGTCTCATGTGGCTTAACATAAATATTGTTTCCCCAGTGTGAAGGGAAAGAAGTTCTATCCCAGCTGCGAGACACGTTTTTCTTTATTAAATCTATCAATTGAGCAGGCTAGTAGACGTTACTTCTTCTATGTACCATATTACTTCAAGGCTTTGGCGATCATGGCTCTCCACAATTTCCTGTCCTTTGTAGTTCTTAATATTTTTTTTTCCTTTTGTTATCCGTCCTACATCATGTTCCCTTAGTCATTTAATCAAGCTTGTAAGGCAGGTTATGCGTTGGTTACCTATACCACTCACTCTTTCAATCCGTCCTAAGAGTTGCAAATTTTCCAAGCCTATTAACCTTATTATGTGTCCTAGAGATTTCTACTGTCACTTCCAGCTGTTAAGTATAAGTCTCTCTAAGCTTCGTTGTTTCTCACATGTTCAATCCATGTTATTCTTATCATGTGTCTATCGAACCAGATTTCTGCTGTTTCAAGTCCGTTCTTCATCTATGAAGGTATAGTCCAGCATTTGGTGTTATATAGGACTATCGTTATTACATAACATTTCAGTACACTTTTCTTAGAATTAGTTGATCGGAAATAATTTGCGTAGCTTTTAGATGGAATATTTCGCTATTTCAGTGTGCTTTCTTATGTTAGTGTCACTATTTCCGTCTTCTGTTAAAACATTTCATTTAAAATGTTTAAAACAGGAAACAAAAGTCACAAACACATATATCTACAGAATACATCGTTTTTGGTAATATAACCCGGGTGTACCACCAAAATTGTACCAATCGTGTAACAGAATAATTGTCCATTCCACATAACGTTTAATATCTAAAAAGAAAAAGTAAATAAATCAAATGAGTTGCTTTTTTCCGGTTTTCAGATACGACGTTTAGCCATCTTGACACCATTTCTGATAAGAATGACTAAAAAACCCTTTGGGTTATTCAGCTAGAAAGAGAACAGGTTAAAACTTAACCCTTTATTTTGCTCACTTAAACTTAAGAAATCAGCACATATGCTAGGCCACACAAATCTCCTGAGCCGACCTAGCATAGAAATGAATACAATATGAGAAACAGTAATAAGGACTGCCAGAGAAAAGCGATAATAACAACAAAAGTTGCAATATGAGCTCCGGTAAAAACATGTAATGATAACAGCAGAAAATTGCAGTATGAGGACTGGTTTAAATGTTTGCTGAAGACATTAGGTTTATAATACTCAGAAATTCATATACATATGTCCACAAGGTCACATGGCACAGTGGATGAAGGCGTTGGTTATATCCAGCGACAGGACACAAAAAGTGTGAGTTCAATACCTGGTTAAGGCAGTAGAAAAATTTCAGAGGGAAATTATCAGGAGATAACTGATAACTGATATCCATTAAATATGGCATCTACCCCAGTGAGCGAAATAAAGGGTTCAGTTCGACATTCCAACCACCTGAAGAAGGCCGGAGCGTACAACGGACGAAACGTTGTAATAGATATGGCGACAAAGATGAGTACGGTAGTCCGAATAATGTAAATAATGTACATAATAACTCATCTCAGAAATATAGATAGCTTCTGGCTCTGTAGGTATTTTAATTTTGTTCTACTTAGTGTATTGAGGAATTTTACGTTCAACTTAGATACTCTGTGTTTTTTCTTTTGTCTAGACATTGCGGTGCTGGTTGATTTCTTTCAAGAAGTACGTATGATTTTAGTCTTTTCTTTTTTATCTAATCTTATATATATATATATATATATATATATGAAGAAAAATATACTGAAAAACAAACAAAAATCCTAATATGCGATTATGCTGTTTTAATGTTTAATGTCAACGTAGGACGTTTCGGCCTAATAGACCATCTTCAGGACATATTCATAAAACATAATTAACATAGACCATATACAATTCAACATGAAAAAGACGATGGACATAAAAGCAATACCAATCCAAACAGATTACTAAAATCTGACGATGGTCCATTAGACCGAAACGTCCGACGTTGACATTAAACATTAAAACAGCATAATCGCATATTAGGATTTTTGTTTGTTTTTCAGTATATTTTTCGTCATACTGTCGGATCTATATCCATATATTTGCTTACACACACATTGAGCCATCTGGCTGTTAGCGTTTGTATATATCCGTAAATAATAAGTGGAAATCCCTGACTGATGTGTCGATTTTTGATCCCGGCTTGAAGCAATTGGATGTCTAGCCATACTGATGAGTCGTGATACAGCAAAACGGGCTTGTATGTTGATGACTATATATATATATATATATATATATATATATATATATATATATATATATATATATATATACTCACCAGTAAAAAAGTTATAAGTACTCTCCGTGGTAATTGTTAATTCTGCAAAATTAACATGTTGCGTGTAAACTCGCTTAATCCAATGTTTTCACTGTATAAAACAGATAGAGAGTATAATACATTGGCATATTTACCTTATGAGTGTGACTTTTGCTAATCTTCCCAATAGGCAGAGCCTCCCCTTCACAGCGTCTCAGTACATGAAACGCTTCTATTTTTTTATTGACAAATTACATATATATATATATATATATATATATATATATATATATATATATATATATATATATAGCGTGTATCAAAATTCATTTGCAAACTTTGGTGGCTGGATTCTCACATTAAAACAAGTACAAAAGTCCCTATAAACCTCCACCTTTGTCCAAATTAACTGAAATAAAACGAATAATTCCATTATTATTTATTTTTATTTCGTATTTTTACAATGAAACATGTCCCAGTTTACATGTTATTACATCGTATGTCCATTCCACGGATTTTCGATTGGATTTAAATCAGGAGACTTTCCGTGACAATCTGGTAACTCTTTCCAGTGTGTTCGTGCAGCGTTATTTTTCGTACGCATCCTTGGAATAATGTCCATCGCAGATAATGGCCGTAGGACAACTAATCGAAAATCGAGACAATAGAGTCTGGGCGTGATAAAAATCTGATGCAATTACGGATGACGCAATATTTTTTAAGGCCAAACAAATTCCATCATATACCCCGAAAATAGATTCATATTACTGCAAATCACTGCAAATGACCTACCCTGAGGAAAAATAGAAATCGATTACTCCAGTGACTCTAAAACTGACCGTATGGTGAAAGAATGTAAACTAGAATTTTTTTTTTTCAATTAATTTGATTTGCACAAGAGTGAATGTCCACAAATATACTTCGTTTTTGTGTTATTAAGAAAGTTTATGGTAGATAGTTCTGTGTTGATATGTAGACAAGATTACATTTGTACATTTTTGGTTAGTCCGTCTTCAACATTTAACGTGTGTAGTAGTGAGTAAAGTGTTTTGTATTCCGTATATCGTTAGAAGGCAGATATGATTTTTACATACTGCCGCACGAATGGTAATGGACGCGAAGCTGCACTGCTGTATCAGATTGCGTTTGCAAACCGAATCCAGCCGAGCCATCCAACCTTTACTGTTTATCGCCTCGTTGCTGAGACAGGATCCGTGGCAGCCTAAACTTGATCGAGGAAGACCGAGATCCGCTCACACGCTTGACCTTTGAGTACACATTCTACAGGCTGACGGAGATATCTACACACGTCCAGATGGCCCTAGCATGTCGTGCATCTCATAGTATCACATGGAGGGTAGGTCAAGAGCAGCCCCTGTATCCGTATCATTTGCAATGGGTGTAGTGTCTTTCGACCGCTGATCACTGACCACGGGAGATTGTCTCTTCACTCTTGATGAGGCAACATTTGCAAGAGATAGAATAAGAAATTAGCACAAGTAACAATTGTGGACGGATCGGAGTCCCAATTGGGCAATACAGGCTAGACATTAGCATTAGTTTAGGATTAATGTTTGGGCTGGTATTATAATTGTCTGATTTGGACATATATGCTCTCAGCGCTACTTGCAGGTACTTTATTTCGAAGACACTTCCATACTTGCTAGAGGATGTACTCCTGCTAATATAATTACGCATGTACTTCATATATAATGTAGCTCCTGTTGACGATGTTTGCCGCAGTCTCTGAATATGGAATCCAATGAAGTCCGTGATCTGTTCAATATCAGAGGTCGGCAGTGACGATTCAGAGAAAGTAGCGGTTGTTAAGTAATTCTTTAAGTCTTCGATATCAGGTTGGCAGTGAGGATAGTTTGGGAGAAAAAACAAAAATGGCTGCTTTATACACGTCGAATTGAATATTTTGAGCTTTCTGATTGGTTAACCCTTCTATTGGTGAACTATAAAATGAGTCAGCTCATTTTGACTGGCTCACTAGTAAAGAATACACAAAAAAATGCAACAGCTCCAACATATTTTAATCACAATGTTCAAAATGCACTGGCTAACATCTAACATGAAATATGAATAGACAGGGGAGAAAGTTTTCTATGGCCTGCACGTTCCACCGACCTCAGTCATTTGGATTTTTATCTGTGGAGCCACCTAAAAATGTTATTTAGACAGCCGACGTTAACAATGGAGAAACGCTTCAACAATGTGTCATGGGACCTGCGAAACCATTCGATACCATGTGGGAGTATTTGAAAGGGACCACCAGTCAATGATCTAACGGGTGCATCCATATGTTGAAGCAAGCGGGGAACATATTGAACATTGGGCAATGAGTTTCTGTGTTGAGGTACAAAGATGGCCTTTTGTGCTTATGTTTACATCGACATTTTAACTTGTTTTCGTCTCAGAAACCCACCCCTATTGTTTGTAAATGTATTTCTGGTTTACATCTTGGATTGTATATTTAACAGCCTCTACTGTACATTTTAAACTTGATATCTCAAAAATGAAGGATTTGCAGACATATGTTTATATGGACTTTTATCTTTGTTTTAATGTGAAGAACCGTCCCCAATCTATTTTTCATATACCTTGTAAATGTAAAATATTAACTTGATCTAAATTCAAATCTTTTGACATTCCTAATGGAACACTAGCGTGTAAAGTATTTGAAACTTTCAATTAACGTTCGTTTGTTCAGATATGAAATACTTATGGGATCTGACAAATTTATTTTCATGCAAAACTCTTGTGTCGGTTAACTAGAAAAGTCATTTGACGTTTTCTTAATAAAATTCCAAATATAAATACCTTGAAACCCGGCTGTTCAGAAGATTCGCCAACGTGCAAAAATTCTCACCAGAAAATAAAAATGAAATAATAAAATAAATAACAGACACGTGAAAACAGTTCTCCGGCGAATCCCAATGAAACGTACGTGCGTGATTTGATTGAGGCTTTGGATGGTTGCACTTAAGGATTATATCGCGAAATGTTATAAATCCCGATTATCAAATTGAGCCTAGAGTGAGAAGTCCTACTAAAAAAAAACAATGTGCCCCTGGCAAGTATCAAAAATGTATGTCCTTTTCAACCGAGGAAAATGCTTCGATAGCGTTAACGTACATTTACCAATTCAGATTTTCCTTCTCGTCGACTGGTTAACAATCAATAATACAGTGCTGTGGCAGACATAGGGAACCAGAATAGGAGTCGAATGGCAGAAATGCTGTACAAGACTTAACTTATTCTCGGCGAAAGAGAGTTCGACTTTGTCTAGCATGTAGGATTTCGATTTGAGAGAATGCGAGTGCATCGTTTCGTCAAAAAAGAACTTCTTTGTTCTCCCACAAGAAATTGATTTATTATCAACTGTGTATAATATTAGCATGGTTAGATGGAATCAAGGTGAGATATCCAGGTGTGTTAGTGCTCCATTCTGAGGTGCTCGTATGTCTAGCATCCGGGCGAGTTATTGGTGATTCCTTATTATAAGTAGACCATCGCAGAGATGAGAGATGACTCTATCGGGGTAGATCGTACAGTACGTACAGTTGTGACAGGAGGAACGAACGGCGAAGTGGATACAGGGAAGAGAACAACGATAAATACCAAGAAACCGGTTGGGCACCTCGAGTTGGTGTAATTTTTTAGCAAGCTTGTCTCGCTAGAACTATTACGACTGAGTAGCGAGTTCGATCCACACTGGGTGTCCCCTACTTTCGGCTTTGTGCCACATCTAAGCTATGCTTGGTAAATCACTATACCAAGAAACCGGTTTAGCGAAATGAAACGCCCAATTTGAGATTACGATCAAAAAACTGATTTGCTAATTTCTTTTGACCACAAGGGCACAGACTGCTCTCGTGTAACTCTTAATTAAATGAATATAAACAATTTAAGTTCCCCACTTGAGGACTAACAAGAATAGCAACTGAAATGAATAGCACATGTTACTAGAAGCGAAAATAATAATATAATCAACCTGGTGACATTTCTAACTTCTTTAAATAAAAGTTTAAGAAAGGAAACTTAAATCGATACTGTAAAGACTGATAAAAGCTTCTGAACTTGAGAAATCTGTTTTTCTAAAATATGGTTTAAGAGATTTTATGAATTCCGTTTGAAAGTAATATTGGCTGATCGGTCAATGAATGCGAAATGTTTCTTTTTAGAGAAACGGCTGGTTATTACTATTACCATTTTTGAAGTCGCTTAAACGAATGCATATAGAAGAAATCAGAACACGTATATCGAAAAAGCAACGGGCAGTATTCATTACCTTCTTTCGTGATGTCAGCTGTCGACATGGAAGTATGCTTGTGCTAACTGATCCATACACTTGAATATATACTAGTAATGTCTGACCTAAGGTGTTTGACAAAACAATGATTAAACGCTACAATGAATTAATCGTAGATTTTGTTCATCAAAATTGATTGGTAACCAATCTATGAGAAGGACAACTCGAAATTCAAAACCTCGTGTACCTCGACGAAACATATAATACGTAGATAACGAAAAGACCATGGAGTTCATAATGATTTTATGACATTGCGGACGGCCTACTTTTTATCTTAAATTACAATATGAAACGTAAAAAAAAAAGATTTACCATTTTTAGGCATCCATCCATCATGTTTCATTTTGTATATTAGCAACTGGATTATTCACGATGATTATTTAGTGCAAACACTCAAAGCGCTTGATAAAGTACGTCACAAGGTATTTTTGCAACTGTTTAACAAATTTAGGAAGAATATTGGAATCATCGAGAAACTATACTGGGAGCAAACCGCCTGAATGCAGATAGAGAATGAATTAAGTAAGTATACAAAAATAGAAAAGGATGCATTATATGGATGTGCCTCTTCAGTGACGTGATACTGAGAGAATTAAAAGGCCTGCCAGGGTACATGATTGGCAGCAACAGTAATAACAATATAACATATGCAGCATCCCGCTCTCACGCTTTCACTGTCGAAACTCCTAAATGTAGCCGTCTCTTCTACTCCAATAGCTTCATGTCTCTCACCTCTCGCCTGTGGAACTCCCTACCCTATTCCAGTTTCCCTGAGAGCTATAATCTCCAACTATTCAAATGTAATGTCAATCGACATCTCCAGTTGCCTTGATCTATCCACTATCCTTCTCCTCATCCTTTCTTCTATCACTCCTATCTGATATTGGTCCAAATCTTCTGTAACCCCCTGCGTCCTAGTGGCTTCCCGCCTTGCTTGGGGTGAAAAGCTTAAAAAAAAAATGATGAGACAGAATTGACAGAAAACTCATGAAGGAAACTACAAGAACTCCTACAGAAGATAGAGAATGAAACCGAAAAGTAAGGAATAAACATTAACTGCAAGAAGAGAGAATGTATCGTTGTCAGCGAAAATATCAGTCCAATATGCAAATTACACACTGAAGATATCAAATTAAGCAAATACGACAATTTACATAAATATAAAGTTTTAAAACAAAAATCCGGAAAATGCAACAGGGAAATACGAAGTGCAGTGGGATAGCGAAAGATGGCTTCCAAAAGTTAAGCAAAATATAAAGAAACAGGAAAATTTCGTCACAGACGAAAACAATGGTACCAGACTGTTATGCAATCTCATTTCTTCTATATGCCAATAAAGGCTGGACAATCTCCACACAGATAAAGAAAGTCAACAGAAATATGGTTCTAGAGAAGGACACTGAGAATTCCTGGAAATGAACATGTGATCAATGACGAAGTCTTAGAGAAAATGGAAACTAAACGGATTATTATAATTAACATCAGAAAGCAAATGTTGAAATTTCTAGGTTGCATAATGAAGAGAGAAGACTTGAAAAATTTGATACTCACAGGGCATATCAAAGGCAAGAAAGTTCAGAGGAAAACTACATAACCTATCTAACCAGCCCGTGCCAATGGGTTTAGGAGAGGTAACAAAAAACAAAATTTACTAAGAGCTGCATAGGACAGAAAATTATGGAGAGCCATGAACGACAAAATCCTGACGAGACATATAAGCAGGGTGTCTTTCAGTTGAAGGTAAAACTAATGGTCTGACGAGAAATCAAAGTGAGAATGTCAGAAGTCAGAATTATTGCCAAAATTGTATATAATTATATTTAGAACAGATTGAGCCTCGCATAAAAAGAACATCATATTGCCTCGTCACTTTAGGTGATAGGGACAACACGTGTACTGCAACGTTACCTATGAAGGAGCGTATTCCTATTTAGAGTTCAAAGGAATAGAGAGGAATTCGCTCCGTCAGGATATCTTGCCGTAGGCACAAGACGGTTTGTAATGATGCAGTACGCATATTATTCCTTCTGGGTGCCAACCAAAACTACCCATCCCTGTCTGCTCTGCTCTTGACAGCAATGACCCCATGGGAACGTTTTACGCCAATCACACTTTTTTCGTGTGAATAACCACTAAACAACATGCAAATATGTAACGGTTAGATTTTTCCTTCTCGTAAACTAGGTGCCAGCCAAGACTACCGCGCTCGGTCTGCTTTCCTCTTGACGGCAATCGCCTCAGAAGAGCTTCGAATGTAGTATAGCAATCATTTTCTTCGCGCGAATAATCACTACGCATCGTGCACATGCAAATATATAACGGTTAGATTTTTCCTTCTCGTAAACTAGGTGCCAGCCAAGACTACCGCGCTCGGTCTGCTTTCCTCTTGACGGCAATCGCCTCAGAAGAGCTTCGAATGTAGTATAGCAATCATATTCTTCGCGCGAATAATCACTACGCATCGTGCACATGCAAATATATAACGGTTAGATTTTTCCTTCTTGTAAACTAGGTGCCAGCCAAGACTACCGCACTAAGTCTGCTTTGCTCTTGACAGCAATCACCCGCCTCAGAACTTCGTATATAGTATGCCAAGCCCTTTTTTTTTTCGTGCGAATAACCACTACACAAAGTACACAAGCAAATACTTGAGGTTTAGATTTAAAAGTTTCTATAGGTAGCTACACAACAGGTTCTTTGAAATTTACTTCCTCTGGTTGAAGACGAGAACAACGACAGCTTAACGCTTGAAGTGTCCTCCGGTGAATTGTACGACTCGACAAGTGCCGTGCTGGATAATAGTATTTAAAACATTTTTATATATCCGTCACGTGTTCCTTGACCACGTTGATTAGTACAAAAACGTCATAGCATACTGTTTTGTTTAAGCAATGTTTAATTTCAGGAATCATGGCTCTCCATAGCTTCATGTCTTTTAATCCTTTGCCATCATTCTTTCTTCTTGTTCTGCCATTGGTTCATTTTATGTAGATTACTCTTTATGTCCTCTCTGATCATTTTGTCTTCAATGTGTATTAAATTCACCAAACACACTTTATACATTAAGTTTTATGTTTTCTTGTAGTTTTGCTTGGGATTTTTTTTTGTTAATCACCTGTTCTGTCAAATTATTCTGAATATTCTTCTGCAGAAGCAAATCTTATCGTCCCAAGTTAAGTTTTATCGGTGAGGAGATTGCCACTATCATATAAGATATATGTTAGTAGTTCAGCCTTTGTTTTCAAAAACATTTTTCTTTCTAACTTCCTCACTCAGAGCTAGAAAACCCGTTGTAAACATATTTGTTACTTGTATAATAATATATTATTTTTTTGACTCGACGACATAAAAAAAATGCAAACTTGGACGTTCCTGCCTGCAAAGAAACGGTTTCTCAAGAAACGGTTTTGCTCAACGGTAATGCACGGCAGTATGTCCGTGCAGCGTTATAACTTTTGTACCCTTCCTTGAAGTACTGTCCATCGTAGACAATGGCCGTAGGACAACTAATCGACAATGAAGATAATAGTGTCTGGACGTGATAAAACTCTGATGTAATCACGGTTGGCGCAATATTTTTCAAGGCTAAATAAATTTCATCATGCACTTCAAAAACAGATTCATATAACTGCACACCACTGCAAATGGTCCGATGTGAGGAAAAAATGAAAATGGATTACACCCTGTCACTTCAGAGGTCTAAAACTGACAGTGTGGTAAAAGAAACAGTTGTTTCAATTAATTTGCACAAGTGTGTAAACATATGACAAAAGTAAAATTATACTTTTTTCTTGAAAATCTACAACAAAAATATTTAGCAATATATTTTATTAAATTGTTTATTTACAAAGAATAATTTTCTATTTACACCATTCTAAAATCTAATACAATTACAACTAATGCTATGCAGTTTTTATCATTTACCAATTTATAAGGAAATAAATATGAAAACGATTCTTTATTCATAAATTTGATAAACATTTACTAAATTATTAAAATACTAGTCGAATTACACATTTTTTGTTAGACAATGATGATTGACTTTAAAACATTGTTATAAATTGTGGAGAAAATGATGCATTTCAATATCATTCAATGATGTTGCCGATGTGAGCTCCATCTTCTGGATTTCTCCTTCTATATTTCGGATAGGAATCATTCTCTTGTTCAGATTTAAATTTCAAAGAAAAAATATTCAGTGGCGAGTTTGTGCAAAAACATCTTGATCTGACCCCTTTGATATGTATTTGATGCAATACTTGATTGAATGAATTGATGAGCAGATTTCAAATTTGCTATGACATTTGAATTGTTGCAACAAATATGTATTTTAATGCACTACCCAGTAATTGGTGAGTTTTTACTCAACGTGCCGTCCATATTGTCTCATTTTGATCTTGCTTTTGTAATCACTATCTTCTGGCTTTCTCTTTAGATAGGAATCATTCCGTTATTCGAATTTAAATTTAATTTAAATCAAAGGGAAACAAAAATATGTTGGGGCTATTGCTCCACCAATCAGCCTCCCTTTGTTCAAAATTAAATATGCATACCGTAGGAGTCACTCCATTGTTCAAATTTAAATTTAAGTTATAGCATGGGGAAAAAAATTCAGTAGGTACTGAAACGACCCAGGGTATCCCATTTGCTCAAAATGAAATATACTTTCCAAGTACCCTGGCTAATGTAGTTTCAGAATATATATTGTTATGGGGGTCTGTCTTTATATATATATATATATATATATATATATATATATATATATATATATATATATATACAGAGAGAGAGAGACAGAGAGACAGAGACAGAGATAGACAGTGAGGGGAGAGATATGTGAATCGAATTTAAGGAAATCCTTATTATTTACCATTTTAAAAGTTCGAATTGATTAGCAACTGGCCGATGTTTTAACCAAGCATTTCAATGAACAATAACATGAATAAATAGTGCAATTAAAAAACTCTTATAAAGAAAGTGTTTATTATTTTTGTTTTCAATTTTCAAGAACATAGAAAATGTATAATTTCACTTTCATATACTTAGCTCTTTTTAAAATTCCAATCATAGGTTTTGAAAATATTAGACATTGTCAAGTGGTGAAGGTAGTTAAAATCATAGTGGTGTCAATGGAACAACTATTATTTTAACACCCCATTTCTTTGCTGTCATGAAAGTCCAAGTTTGTTAGATGTATGTTATATTACCAAAGATTATCTAAACATTTGCTGAAAGATATATTTTGCGAATTAAACTAGATTCGGCTTCAATGAGCATGCTTTATGGAAGTTTAAGAATAAAATTAAAAAAAATTTAAACACAGACCCATTGAAAGCGTTTGAAACTCATGTCTTAAGTTGCATTAAATTCGTTGGATTACAGTCATAGATAAACATTGAACAATATATTATACAAATTGGATGAAGACGAAATATTTATTCTTCTTTATATATTATTTAAACTTGTGTTGGGATAGAGAAAGTGCCAATGATTGATCAGGCAATGGCATATCAAAATTGTCCTTACCCCATAGCCAATAAGTACTCATCAAACCTCGCCCTTTCACTTCTCGCTTTCCACGGGATTCCATATGAAATCCGCCCAGTTCATCTAGAATCTCAGCAGTAGACTCACTGAGTTGAATACGCAACGCTTGCGAGCTGGACTCCATTCGTGATGCTGTGTTCACAGTATCACCGAACAAACAATATCTCGGCATTAACATTCCCACAACACCAGCAACTACAGGTCCAGAGTTGATGCCAACTCTCAGCTGCAATGTTGCTTTTGGTTTATGTGGTATCTGAAATGTAGTAACTGTGGACATCAAATTTAGAGCCATGGTTGCAATTTCCGAGGCATGCTGTAAACCATTTCTTTCAGGAACTCCGCTCACTACCATATAAGAATCACTTATAGTTTCCACTTTGTATACGTCGTATGTGTCTAGCACTTCATCAAATGCATTATAAGTCTCGTTTAAAAAGTCGACAATTTGGAAAGGTGAACTCTCTTGACAAATAGAAGCAAAGTCGACAATATCACTGAAGAAAACGGTTGCTGTTGGAAAGATTTCTGGTGGGACCTTTCGTCCGTGTTTGAGTTCTGCAGTCACTTTTCTTGGCAACATCTGACTCAGAAGTTGCTCAGCTCTTGCTTTGTTTACTTCAAGTTCCCTTGTCCGTTCGACAACGATCATTTCCAAATTTGTTGAGTATGATTCCAGGAGATTGATGAGATTATCGATCAGTTCTCCTTTAACAGGGTGGATTTGATTCAAGTTACTTCCTATTCTTTCGAATGTTGGTCTTCCTGACGGGCTTTCATTCCAAGTATCATCAAGCATTTTCAAAAACTGTTTCTTTTGAAGACCAGATTCCGGTAGATATTCGTCTTTGATGATAGGTCGGCATACAAACATGTCAGATCCCCCTATTTCTTCCCATATTTTAGTAGCTTCTTTTCTTTCACGAGTATCGGTGTCAGTTATCATATCCAAAATGGCCTTATCACTAATAAATTCCAGTTCGTAATCATAAGGTTCGGCTCGAGTAATAATTTCGGTAACAACGATGGAAAAGGAATATGAGTCACCACTTACTGTGCCGTATTTCACATCATCAAGTGAAGTTACGTTCTCAAGCAATTCAGGTGGTGTCCAGAACAGTTGTTTTATATCTTCTTTTAATTCACCTGGCAAGCGGAAACGCCCAAATCGAATGGTATGGGCACCGAACCCAGATATACGAACTGTCCATCGACTATCAATTAAACAGTTGTGTGATTTTAACCGGCCATGTGACCCAATAGACGTTTTCTCGTGTAGAAATCTCATTCCCGAGCAGATGTCTTTCATAAATGAGAATTTAAACTCCCAGCCAAGGTCAATTGAATCATTAAGAAGAATATCATTTAAACTTCCTTTGTCGGCGACCTCCAGAAAAAGACAGACGTTTGGAGACGTTAAGCATGCTCCTCCGTATATTATCAAATTTCGATGTCTGATTTTCACAAGTTCTACCATTTCCAGGCGCATCTCAGCTATTTTAGGGTCTATGGTCCTAGAGCTAATTGCCTTTCCATACCATTTTTCATTTTTCCATAAATAGGTATTAATTTCTTTTTGACTAATTAATGTACTTATGTCACTCACTGACGTCTTACTAGTTGTTATTTCTTCGGCAACGTACTGAGTTACATAAGGCCATTCAACGATCCAGTCAGTATTTGAAAGCGCTTTATTTCTCTCGGCATGTTTCAAGATATATCTGACTAAAAGTGAAACAACACAAACGATGAGTGCGCCTCCTAAGAATAATGGAGCCAAGACTAAAGCGAGGTGTGTGTCACAGGATACACCAATCCAAAGCCTAGAATTGCATCGACACTTATCCGGTTCTACACATTTGCCGTGTTTACAAGAAGCACAAATAGCAATATTACACTCCAGACCTCTCCAGCCGTGATAGCAATAACAATGTGTAGTGGAGATACATGTGCCATATTCGCATTTACAGCTGATAAGTTCGCAAAAGTTTCCATGAAAGCCGGTATTGCATAAGCATCGTCCACCTATGTCACATCTACCTGTATCATACTCATTTATGTCCGCCGAACTCAGAAGGCTTTTCCCACAATCGAATTCACAAAAGAACATAGGGACGATACTTTCTGTCCGCGTGAAGGGAATAGACGGCCAAGGTTCCGATGGATGAGGAACTATTGATTGTGTTAGCTGGTTGACCATTCCTGAAAGAGACTCATATGTTCTAATATTGTATTTCGGACTCACTGGAAGTATCGCTTTCGATCTCGGATCTTTGGGGTCGGTGCCAGGTCTCCAAGCTATGTATGGAATTTCTAACTGTTCTTCCTCTGACACATGTATTAATGATCTCGTAAACGTAACCATCATTGATATGTGAGCTCTATAATTGTCTTCTTTAAATGGATTAACTTGTGCTAAGAATCCAAAGAAGCCAATGCGATCGCCATTTATATCCAATTCTAAGTTTCCAGTAAGACCTTTGATGCTATAACCTCGAGAATATTTCGCAATTTTTATGTGGCTCAGAGTCTCTCTCTTTGAAACAATTCTTTCAATAGTGTTCGCGTATAGCAGGACGGCGTCATAACCTAAGGCCATTTTTGCTCCGACTTCAGGAGGTCGGTATTTAACCCTTCCCCCTTTGTAAAGAAATCGGTCAACAGCAAAATGGTAGCCAAGAACGCGCACCCAGTCTTCAGTGTTGTAACCAGATATGTTGTAGGTTTCGCTAAAAAGATACGTTGACTTGAATGCCTTAGTACATGGGATTCCAATATTACATACACCTGCATTTGAAAATGGAAATTGCCAACTGTATTTACCGAAAAGAATCCATTGATAACCATAGGAACTATCAAGGTTGGCCATTTGGGCAGCGCGAATTATAAATGGCTGCGTACTTCGAGTCGCAAACAGTACTATTATCTTAATGCCAAACGATTTTACCATGCCCATCTCATACTTTAAGTCAACAGGTTCACCAGGATCGAATGATGAAATATCAACGTCAATGATGGCTTTAATCTTTATTCCCAAATCATTGGCTGTATCAAAGTAGAACTCAGAGAAAGAGATCGTTTCCTCTTTCACAATTATAATGTTACTCCACCTCCGTGATTTGCAAGCGAGTAAAACACTTTTAAAAATTTGCATTTCAGACAAACAAACTCTGTTGAAAAGCGGATAGTTTTCTTTATTGCTAAACGAATATGCCGTATTGGAAGTGCTGAATAACGCCGCTCCGAGTTGCCACAGTTCAGCGCTAACAGATTTTGTTATCGCCTCCGATGTTGAGCTTATTATTAACATTGTTTTTCTTTTAACCTTAGGATTGGTCTCTATTGTCATCAAGGCTTCGTATGCTAAATGAATGTCAGATTTAGTCTCGAATGTCAAAATATTAAAGAGAAATCCTTGTTTTGATAAATAAGGCATCATACGACCACTGTTGATATCATAAGCGGCAAACCTTATAAATGAATTTGTGTGGGATTGCACTTGAGGACCATCTCCACTAAAGCGAAAATCGCCAAAATGGCCAATGTTCAAGATGCCATCCACTTTAAAATATGGTGTAAAAATTGAACTATTTTGTCTATTATTTGGTATAATCTCTATAGTGACATTATCAATAATTTGACAAACCGAAAGTATTATCTCCCCAAAACCACCAGTAATTTCTTTAGTCGCATCAGATGATATGCACACACTTTTTGGAATTGTTTTATAAATCAGTTTAAACTGTGAATCCGTACCAGAATATATTCTTCGTTTGTATTTGTCATTTGCTGTCACAGATATTTTCCCCGGAATTTTTATGTTTCTTGTCAAAGGAAAAAGCTTCGTTACTGGGTTTATATTCTCCTGGAAATACTTATTAGTTTCATCGGTAAAAGAGAGTTTATAAAGTTTCTGTTCGATAACATCAAATACTCGAGTGAGTTTGACAGCCAAGAGTTTATTCATCAAATAAGTATCCGGTTCTTCAAAAGTCACATCTGTACCGTCGGCGCTAATAATTATTCTAGAGAGATCGTCATAACATTGCTCACAATTTGGTATTCTCAACCAAGGATCCCGAATCCTGGTCATTGTAAGGTTGAGTTTCAGCTTTGTGGCAGGATCCAGTATCCGTACATCGTCGAAGATAACTTTCCCTTTCACAGCTTGTTTTCTTATAACCCAATCGTAGTTTCCTTGGTGAAGGATTATTCCCTTACCAGAGAGCCGATATGGTGAACTCTTTAGCAGCATTCGTCGACTTAATGTATTGCTAAATTTTTTCAAATAATACGGAACTGTAAGATCAACATTGACCACGGAATCAAGTCCAGTGGTGACAACTGAATCATTCTTATATCTTACCTCCGCAACAATCGTGAAATCGTCATTGGCATTTACACTCTTCGGTGGTTGTTGCGTGATTGTTAAGTGGTGAGCCGGCTCAGTAATTAGAAAAGCATTCGATTCAGCTTTTAAAAATCTGTTTGACAGAACAACGCGCAACACTCTTTTGTTCTCTGGTACGACGTTATGTTTGTGATAGATCCAATCCAAAATGATTTTTCCATTGAATGCTGGCACCAAAAGTGTTGTTTGTGATATATCCGATCCACATCTGACTTTGTGAAATTTACGGTTAAGCCGATCGGGATAATCTAACCACCATGCCGATTTCTGACAGAGTTTCCCACCGCTCGAAGCCCAAGTATCCGGATAGCGAGATGAGTATGCTCTTTTCGCGTCTACTGTAGACACTTCGAATGTTTCTGAAGCAACTTTGTTATTATTTACTCTCGTTCCGTTCAGGAATTGAATGTAAATGATTATTGGTTTACTTACCATTTGATTCAAAGGTACGGAATAGTAATAATCTTTTGCATCTAATGGAATTATAGGAGGAGGAGAATAGTCGGCATCAAACAAAATATGATATTGGCAAAAAGCAAACGGCAATGTAAATAAAACAATAAACCATGACTGAAACATTTTGGATTACAGCATTAGCACTATTTTACTATGTATGTTGTTATTATTCTCCACATAGCATGGTAACTGAAGATATTTAAGAACTTTACGTAAATATAATATGTGAAATATATAGCGTCTTTAAGCAAGCTTATCAGCATTTCATCTTGGTTTACATATCACAACAGCTATTGTGACGTCATATGCGAGCCGCGTGTTGACGTTTTGCTAAATCAACTTAAAAGTAGTTGAACAAAGTTTGAATAAAGTATCTATAAACAAAATGTTTTTTTTGTTTTGTTTTGTTTTTTTAGTATCCTCTGCCAGCCGCAATGATGAAGAAAACATTACCCCGAACCATCACCAGTGAGACACGCTGCAACAGCCAATCCGTTTTGCGAGGCTCGACGCTTAACCGAGACGCAATCGCGCCAGTCCTCCGAAGGAACGCCATCGAACGAGGGCCAATAACCCCAGAAGTCTCCACTGCCAAAGGAGTAAAAGAAAAATCTGTCAGCAAGAGAAGACATATTTAACTATTTTATTATTATTATTATTATTATTATTATTATTATTATTATTCGCGTCCCGAGCGACAGACCTCGGCTCAACCGCGGACCTGATCAAATTGCCGACCGAAAAAGTCTCGACACAGGTCGTATCCCACATCAACGACTTCCCCATTTTAAAAGGGAAAATGGTAATGCCATCCGACCGCTTTCCATCACCACGGGCGAGGCCTACGGGTTCGATTTGTGAACGGAACCCAGCTGCATCCAGACCTATTCTGATGATGTCGTTTATTGCTGCCTGCCTTGGAAAGCGGCCTGCACTACGATATTTTTACAGATCACTTTCAGTTTTTATTCAGTCCTTCACAACGTGGCCTATCCTTAGGTTAACCTAGTCTCTTTCCTTCTCTCAGAGATAGTGGGAGAGACTGTGTTTCTTGGATTCGCGCCTTTTATACCATTGTAAATATTCCACTACACATCTAAAATTTATATATATATATATATATTTGTAAAAAAAAAATTATATAAACGTGTCTATATTTTTTACCATCATGAGGGTATAATTAGTCCCCATGTGAAAATGCGGTATTTTGGTAAATGTTCATATGGAATGGAGAGAAATGAGTTTTTTGATGCCTGTCAAAGGTTAGAATGAATGGATCGTGAATCTACCTCACTAGGATCAGGATTGTTAATACTAACCAGCCATATCCCTTCCTCCACCTTCAGCCTTGTGCTGCAATTGCTCCAACTGTTTGCTTTCTCGCATTTCCTGCTTGTGGATCTCCCTTCCGTTTGTCTCCTTGATATATACAATCTTCAAAAACTTTAAATGAAAGGTCAATCGACATCTTCAGTATCCCTGAAATCGTTCATCTTTTATACTCTCATCACCCCCCCCCCAATCAGTCTTTTCTCTCAATTTCACTGTACCACCCTGAGTACTAGTGGCATTCCCGCCTTGCTTGGGGTAGAATTATTTAAAAAAAAAGAAATTGTTTTTTTTTCTTGCTAAATTAATACATTTAGATTTTATGATATAAAAAAAATGTTAATTTAACTTCACACAAGACAAAAGGACAGTGTAACCAAGTGCGAAACGAATTCACTACTAATCTACGAAATAATTTCCCGCCCTAGCGTCACATATTTATCTTAAAGTGATTAGAAATTCGGAAAGAAATCAAAGAAAAAAAAACGCAAAATATTTCGATTAGAGACTATTTCGATTGGGCGAAAGTTTTGCACATTATGAGAAACATAATGATCCTATCTACTTATACATACACATATATAAATGCATATAATTAGCTAAAAAGCCTTCCCTTATCTATACACTTTTTATGTGACAGCGCCCTCTACCATCACCCTGTCTACTCAGTTGTTTATACCGTACTTGATTCCATTAGGCTATAGGCAATCATGACTCTCCACAACTTCCTGTCTATGTTTTCTCTAATAACATTTACAACCCATCTTTCATTCTATTTTATTTTAGTGGCATAAAAACACCTTATGCGTCATTTAATGCTGAAAATTAATTTTCTTTAGAGCATTAGTAATTTAATTTATAAAAATGTAAGACTGGTAATTTTATTATAAAAATGTATTTTTAACACTTGCATAGTGTTTTGACCCCAGGTTGGGAGGTAATTATTTGTCCAAAATTAGGACCCTGTCAGGAGCTACTACCCCGGGTCAGGGTAAACCTGGGAACAACAGCAATTAATAGGTGGTTCCACGCTTCTCAAAACTTCTCGATCAGAGGCCTTGCTACGGAACATAGTTTATCGTCATACCCAGGTCGTCGTATCATACTCCGTTCTACCATCCAGCCTTTAAGTAGGTTACTCGCTGTTTTCAAGCCTTTCTCTTATAGCATGTTGGTGTTAAACTATAAGTTCTATTTTATCATTATTTGAACCAGAAATTTCAGGTTTCGTTATGATTCTAAATATATGTTTTTCTTAGTAATTCTGTACATGTCAAGTTTAGCATTTGTTAGGAGAACAAGGTCTATTTTGATTGAAATCTCTTCAACTGAGTAGTGATTTCTGGTCATTACTTGCCACATGGAAGATTAGATATTACATTATGATTATGAATACTTTGCCTAGTTTCTCTCGACATTTTTCTATCTATTAATACGTTCTTTAATTGTTGAAAGACTTATTTCGCTATACCTAACTCCTTCAGATTTTACGTCATCTGTTGTTTAATCTCTGTATCTAATTGATTTAAAACTCACAAATACGTTATTCATATTTTACTTGGGTACTCGATTTGCAATGCAATCAGTTAATATTGCTTTTTGCAATTTTGCAGTTAATATTCCCTTTTGCAACTGTTGGGGATACCCATGGCTGTAAGATCAAAGTGGGAGGATCAAACTGAACGCGACCAACGCCCGAAAATCACAACGGCGGAATAGGTAAAAATCCAAACAGTCCCAATGGTCAAACTCTCGGAAGTGGGCAGCGCTAGTCGGGCTGACGAGACCAAGGCAGACCTTGAGTGACCAATCATCGATAGCCCGATATAACCAGATTTGCCACATCTCGCCTGTCGCAATTCCCTTTTGAACCGTAAGGGAAGTACTTCGGTCCAAGTGTGGGGGCCTCTCCGTCGCACAGCAAATCAAAATTCAAAATCAAATTCACGTGAAATGTCAAACTTTCTTTCATTCACAGCCATCACAGCGACTCACACCAGGTGAAATAAAAGAGAATAAAAAGTGACAAAGACGATCCCGATCCCGAGCGACTGTCAACTTGACTATTTATTTCTTAATTTTCTTTCCTATATTGTCTAAAACTTCATCACTTTTCGTTCTCAGTCAGTCAACGACAAAATTATTCATACCCCCATCAGTTTTGAATATTTTTACCAATTACTCAGAATCTAATGGCCGCATGATGCCAGATTTGTATGTGTTAATGAACACAGAGTTTTATGTTCCCCTTTTTGCTAATTAACATATACAAAACCTGGAACCCTATCGGAATTAAATTCTGAGAAATGGATAAAAAATTTCAAAATTGATGGGTGTACGAATCATTTTTTCGTTGACTGTATGTGATCCATATCTTATGCTGGTAAGATTATATCAGCTGAAAAGTCTAGTTTTCTTAGCATTGTATGTGTTAAATTAATCCGATGACAAAACGTATATTACATAAACGATTTTGAACTCTCTCAGAATCGGAAAGTGAGTACAGAGCAGCTCCAGACCAAACATAGTAGCAATACTCTTTTCTTTTTTTTAACCATACTCCTGCAAAAAAAGATTAAAAGCATTGGAGATAGAGTCAGGTACAATCTGGCGTGGATCAGGGAGCCTATCATTTTCTACTACCCTATTTCAGGGGTCTTAGATATATGAGTTTAACATTAGGTTTAATGTAAAGAAAGTCCAAATAGACGATCAATCCACAGAGCCTCTTTAAGATCGTAACTGTTTATTTATACCAGTGGTTCTCAACCAGGGGTGGTCGCACGCCTAGCGGTGCGATATTGGTTCCTAGGGGGCGCGGGGATATTGAATCATTAGGGTTGGTTTATTAAGGAAAGCCGAGTGTAGAGTTTTGGCTATGTGACATAAAAGTTTACATTGTAGAAATTTTACTAAATGCTACCAGCTTCATGGCGTAAATGTATACTTAGGGAAAAAACGAGAGGAAATTGTTGGTGAAACTTCGGTAATGTTGACACCACAACATTATGAAATTTATATTGATAAAGAGCGGAATGAAATATAACGGAATTGATTTTAAGGAAAAAGAAACAAATTATGTAATGTTAATGAAAATTAATTTAATTAAGTATGCCATGTATGCAAAACAAATAATATAATGAAGATTGTTTAATCGCTGTTGCATGATGATTCTTTCTCTTCTAATATCATTCTCAACTTTTTCCGCATTTCGTTTTGCTTTTGTTATTGAAATTTTTTAAACGAAAGGAACTTTTTAATTCTGCGTGCTTTACTGTAATCGTCATAGCTGTATGCTGGCTTTCTTTCCATAAACCTGACAACCTTTTCAATAGCTTTTTCATTTTCAGTTCAGGTTTCATCACAGTCATGTTTCTTATTTTCTTGTTCATTGTGACAGTGTGAACGCGAGAGAATATTTTCTTTGGAAGATTTTATGTCATACAATGTTTACTTTCCTATGTTGAACTAAGCCATTAGTTACAATGAACTTTCACTAGCTTCTAGTCTTTTTAAAATTTCTACTTTTTGCGATAACTACAAAGTTGGTTTTTTTTTCCTCTTATTCCCATCATCTTTTGCACCAATACAAGCCATTTGGGTGAAATAAGCATAAGCAATTAATTATCCAAAGTAAATTTCCTGAAAACAGAAATTTCAAATCAATTACATATGACACAAATAATTCAAATATACACATCAAAATCATGTCCGGATATGCGGCATTCTGGATATGAGGGATTCTACTGTGTATGAAAGTATGCGTTGTTACTGGGTTATTGATAAACGACTAAGGACAGTTGATGTAAACTGAAGTTTATAGGTGAGATTTAATGTTATATTGTGGTATTTTGATAAAGATTACCAAACGTAAACTTTATAAAAAAAAAATGATCAAACCCAAGAACAGAAATCGACTGTATCCTCAATACCACATGCGAGTAGCACTAAGCACCAAGATTTGATGCCATCATTAACAGAAAACAACAGCAACAAAGTCTCTGAGTTCGTTGCTCAACCATAATCATTCACAAAACACCATACATTGTACAAACATATATTGCCGTAATTGTTTTTTTTTTTTTTTGATTATATGAAAGTAATCTAGGCTTTTGTAGTACGTTATTCCGTTGCTAGTTAAAGAAGCACAATGGTTTTGTTATTTACACATCAGATCAATATTATTGTCGTCGATTCTGTAAGGGGTTGCGAGAATTGGTTGCTGGTTTGAAAGGAGAGTAAACAAGGAAAAAGTTTAAGAAACGCTGATTTCGACGAAGAAATCTCAGCATCTGATGGTTGATATTAAAATGATACTAGTTTGCTTTTTGAGTTATTGCATATAAAAAGTTAGTTGTTTTTTGTTTTTGTCTCTATTGAGCTGTGAGTGTTCGATCAGTTGTAAGATTCTGCGCATCTTGATTTTCAGAGGTGTTTCTGTAGAGTGCAGTATTATCAGGTATATATAGACTTAGCCTCTAGATTATCTGTACATATATTGCAACATTATCTTGACTTTCATTTGCCTTATCCTGATGAATAATCAAAACACGATGTTGTTTAGAGCACAAACAGAAAGAGACGAACGTTTACAATAGCATTTTTTCTCATCTTATTTCTAATTCTCAGCCACTACAGCTTTAATATTTTCACCTGAAAAAGTCATGGACATTTTGTATTGAAGTTGTAACACGTAATAATTAAAAAAAAGGTGAATTGTGTCACCGATGTTAAGCAACGTCGAGCCTGGTCAGTATTTATAACGATAACCGCTTGTGAATATCAGGTGCTGTACGTTTTGATGTGCGGTTAGTCAAATGGATAATGGCTCGGAATTGTTAATCGGAGAGCGGAGTTCTGATTTCAGTTGGGTTAGTTATGTTCACTTACGCACATATATCCCGGAGAAAGCTATGAATCCACCTCTTATGTCCCCAGCTATGGGTTAATTGGTAAACCATGTATAACTAAAACCATAATTATCTCTAAAAAAAAAATAATGTTTCCTAGAAAATATTTAGCTTTTGGCGTTAAATAACCCATAGAAGTGTCGATATGTCGTTAAAGAAAGACCAACCAGCAACCATCCAACTAAGAAAGTTATGTATCTGTCTATATTTCTGATATGGGGTATTACGTACACTACCTACATTGTTCGGACTATCATCTTCATCTTTGTTGCCATATTTATCACATCGTTTCGGTACGCTCCGGCCTTCTTCAGTTTGTTAATTGAATTCATTAAACATGGCACGTGGAACTAGCACAGTCTACTCCAGCAAGCGAAATAAAGGGTTCAGTTCAACATTCAAACCACATGAAGAAGGCGGGAGCGTACAACGGACGAAACGTTGAGATAAATATGGCAACAAAAATGGGGGATGATATTCCGAACAATGTAAGTAGTGTAGGAAATTTCGGCTTTAATCACAACATTTAAAATCATGAATTTTCTTTGACGTTGATGGGAAATAGACAAAATTCTAATTTTTAGAAATATTATTAGTTACCCAATAAAATGAACAAGCACTTCTCAAGGTAGAGGATATATATGAAAAAAATGGGGCACCTCGAGGTGGTGTAATGGTTAGCAAGCTTGTCTCGCTAGAACAATTACGACTGAGTAGTGAGTTCAATTCTCACTGGGTGCCCCTCACTTTCGGCCTTGTGCCACATCCAAATTACGCTTGGAAAATCACTATATGAAAAATGTGTTATGTGAATATGTAGGTTAAACAAAAGTTGATCCGAGACTTGAAGAGTTTAAGATTCTTGGGAATTTATTTCGGAAAGTAACAGTTCTGGGGAAGAAGCTGTCTGTGCAGATCTTCCTCGCTACCAATAGAATGGTGATTTTCTAAGCCCGGCTTAGATGTGGCACAAGGCCGAAAGTAAGGGGCACCCAGTGAGAATCGAAATCACTACTCAGTCGTAATTGGTCTAGCAAGACAAGCTTTCTAAACATTACACCACGCCGAGGTGCCCCACTACCAATAGAATGTCAAAGGAATGTGGATTAGTTGATTTTCTGAAAGTGGCATGACGGGTCCTATCTGTAAATGTCTGAACTGGTTGGACAAAAGAAAGGTAACTTATTTGAACATTGGCCATAGAAATAGAGATAGAGTGGCCATCGGCCTTTCGTCTGTGAGTGGAAAAATATTTCTTCGCCCATAGGACTACGTAACCGCTTTTAAATTATGTCAGTGTTGGACAGCAAGGACTGGGCATCTCCAACACAGACCTGGCAGTGAAACAACTTATTTAGTCTGATCTAATAAAAATATGTAAATATTGAGCATGGCTGTAGGGGTCAGGTACTTACTCAAGAGGTACAAAGAACTGAACAGACTTGTAGCATTTTCAATTAAACTTAATTTGCCTTCAAGGCAATTATGGTCAGGGAAGTGAGAAGGGAAATTGTTTTAGCCATAATCAAAACATTTAATAATTATCAGTATGTGCTTATTTATATATTTCCTGCCCCATCTGTAGGAGGAAGAGAGATAAATCAAATTAAGTTACTAAATCTATAAGTCATTTTAATCATCTATATTAAAGTAAAATATTTATCTGCATTTAAATAAAATTAGTTCCCAAGCGAAATAAGCCGTTTCCTTTACTGCTACGTTTCTTAGATTGAAGACTTATTTCTTCAAACATTTTATGTAAGACACGCAGACACCTTTGTCTAATAAGTGAACGCCTTGCTTCAATTTGGTCTTGAAACAGGCTTTGCCGTCGCCATCTTTGTCGTTCAGTTGCTAATCCTTATCTTCCAAGAAATACTTCTATTTCACAGTTATATTTATTAAACATCTAACTTTTTTAACATGAATAGATAGCGATTTATATAATACCAGGAGTAAGCAATGAATCATAGATGCCATGGAATATCTTAAAATATAAAGGCAACAAATTAATTAAACGGTTCGTTGTGTAACGAAACGAAAATTATATATGCTACAAAGATAAGTGTATTCACCTTGCATATTTTCCAACGATGTTTAAGTTTCGAAAGAATGCCTAAAAAATTACTAAACTGTTTTACTTAGAAACGTAACCGAAATCATAATGTGAAACTTGCCTTATTTAAATCATTTGCAGTTCGCTCAGCGGTGTCGGTAATGGTTTTAATGGCTTTTCATTTCTTTAAAACCACCAATCCAATATCTGTTAAGGCTCTGCAGAGCGACCGTGCTGCAAAGCCTCTGGTTCCCACTTCGATTGGCATACAGCTTGCTTTCCAGCCAGTTGTCTTGCATGCCTCTAATAATTCCTCATTTTTGATTTCTTCTTTTCATTAGCCTCTTCAATGTGCTCTTCCCAAGGGATCGTTAATTCCCACAAAATTACGATTTTTAGATTATTGGAGAAGAACACTATGTCTGGACGTAATTGAGTGTGGGCCATGTGCTCTGGGAACATCAGTCTAGACCCTAAGTCGGTCTTTACGACCCAGTCTGTAGCACGTGTGAGTAGGTTTATTTTTGAGGGCTTTTTCTTCTGAGGTTTGGAACCGACTTTTAAGAACTCTGAAACTTTGGTGGGGATTTAATACATTTACTTGTATCGCTAGTCGTAAAATTTCTGCGATTTCTTTTAGTATCTCATCGTGCCGCCATTTATACCTACCATCCGCTACTGCTGATGGACAGCTGCTGAGGATATGTTTTAGCGTTCATATCTGTCCGCACAATTGGCAATTGGGCGAATCTGTTTTGTTCAATAATTTCAGATTAGAGGGGTTGGGTAGGGTGTCGTACACGGCATTGATTAAGAATTTTGTAATGCCAAATGTCTGCCCATTTCACTTTTCGGTGGATGATGGACTCCCATTTTGTCCAGGCGCCTTGCTTGCTCATCCCTACCATTTTGGTTACCCTTGATTCTTCTTCGCTTTCCGCACTTATTCCTGCAGCAGAGCGTATTTTTCTTTCCCTGCTACTCTATCGTATCTAATTGAAGGAAAATACCCCAGTACAGTACCTAATATAGTTTTTGCGCGGAGCCTTTCTTCTGCCATATTTAGTTCATTCCTAGCTTTCCATTTCCTTCCTGTGTAGACCTCAATGCCTACTCCAGCCACTTTGGGGTCATTGGAGAAATTATATTGTATGGTAGATCTCACCTTGGCAACCTTATACTCCACCACCAGGCTTGTAAATGGAAGATGCAGTGAGTTGGAGTTTCCATACAAAGTCGACCCCGTCAGAGCTGATGAGGCTCCGACGCACCCTCCTTCTGTACCACGCTATGCGACACTGATTTTTATAAATGTCTCAGCCGACTTGTACTCGATACTAGCAGGATACACATAGGGAAAGTCCATAGCGAAGATAATCGAAAATGGGTCAAGCATGCGTCCGAGAAAGAATTAGGTGAGACCACCCACCCCCACAAAAAAAAAAGAAAAAAAGAAAAAGAACAAGCCATTAACTATCTTTCAGAGATATCTTTTGGTTTTGGAAGGAGACCCATCTGTTATATGTCCGGATCTTGTCATGATAAAAGTTAAGTGCCAAGAGAAACAGAAACGGATAAAAAAGTAACAAAAAAAAGACCGACGAAGGAAATCATTATTGTTACCTGGACAAGTTGTTGGCGACAGAATGCGATGATGTAGAGAAAGACAAAGAGAATTAGTCGACCACTCAGTTAATGAGTCGGCGAAAATCCCATTAATGAATTCCAGATGACCCCAAGTTAATATAAAAATTTAGTGCCCACAGTACGATTCATAAGAATTCTGGCCGATGGAAAGGAAGAAAAAAAAAGGAAGATAATTTTTTTCTTTGAGCGATAATTGTAAACTGAGGTCAGTCTAGACATACCCACGCTGCCGAGCGTTCATTGGCTGAGTGGTGGCGTGAGTAATGGGCGAAGGTAAACATATGAGAAAGAAGGGAAACCTGTTGACGGCCTCTGAGGAGATTGGTGTGAGATACCAATATGAGAAAGGAAGAATTTAGAAGGACAATTCCCAAACCACGACAGGCCACCACCTGGTTTTGGTCGGCGTCCATATAAACGAACGTCTCCAGAGTTGGAGAACACAGTTGGTGATAGTTGGAGAAGACAGTTGGAGACAGTTGGAGTCACAGAGTTGAGTTGCAGTTGAGCTGTAATCTCGGAGACCAGCCTCTCAGGAGCTGACTGAAAGATTTCCACGCATTCCAACTTAGACTTCTAACCAAAAACAATTTTTTTGAAGAACGACACCAAAACAAATTTTCCGAATATCGCCTGAAGATACCAAAAAGCAGTTTATTGAAAAAGAACTTAAGATATTAAGACTCGCCTAAGAAACGGAAAATGTCACGAATCCATAGAAGCTGATTGGGAGAAAGACGTAGTCCTGTATTCAGCAAACAGATATAAAGATACTTAATTTTTTTCAACACATTTGAATCTTTTGAGCTGTTACATTATTTTCTTTTACATATGCTTATGCGGTATCACCTTTGCCCCGGATTCAGCTTCCACTACGGCCCGACGCCTGATTGATTTCGTCTACCTAAGATCAAATCACAACGTGGGTAGGTTAGACTAGAAATCAAAGCAGTTACTTCGGTAACCAGATGTTGGAGGCGAGATGAGAACGACAAAGCTGATATCGAATCTAACCAGATATCGACCGCGACGAAGACAACCAGAGGTTCCGTGGTAAACCAGATTTCTATCCGAACCAGCCAAGGGTTACATCGTCACAGGATAGCACAGGAGCATAGACAAGGGTGACGTCACAAATATCAACTGTAAAATAATTAGACATAGCTGCCAATTTAATACTACGCTTAAAATATTTAAGTTGAAGTGCCAAAGAGAAAAGCTTATCAGAACCATTGCCATTGAAATATTTATTGACTGGAGAGTGAAGCTACGTTTTGGCGATGACTAAAACCGAGATGTCAAGTGCGGACCGATAAAATTGCAGATTATTCTTTGAATTGTATCAAAAATTTACAAATACATAGCAGAAGCACCAGCAATATTCAATGTACGGACGAATAGTAGGTTTATAAAAATGTAAGATAGATTTTGACTTTACTAATTAATGAGATTCTTATACGGATGGAATACCTTCATTTTGTTTTTTGATTTAAACAAATTTGAAATATCCCACAAAATTAAGCTAAGTCGCCGTATATACTCGTGTATAAATTGATTTCATGTATAGTGCTACTCCTAAATTTTTGCATTAATTTTAGCCCCTGCAGAAAAAAGAAATATATTACCTGTGGAGAGTACAAGCGGGTAGCAAAAATGCATGATTTTTAACCTCTTCAAAAAACAAAGATTTACCACTGTATAGCGTAATCCCTATTTTTGGTGAAAAAAAATTATGCTAAATATTTACAATATTCACGAGTGTATAAGGTAATTGTAATAAGGAATAAAAAGAAAATTACCTCCAAACGACCAGGAATTGTTATTGGCGAATATAATCTTAACAACGCAAGATATGCGCATAAGACTAATAAACTAAGAAATAACACTGAAATAAATTTTAGAGAAAGTTACTAATAATACAAAGATGAAAGGAGGGTGTATATAACGTTGTCAGGGAAAGAGAGAGTCCATTGTATAAAGTACGTACGGAGGACAAAATAATCAAACATATATGGATATTTACCTTTCTGGTTATTCTTGTAACAGAGAAAAGAAAGTTTGATACAAAAAACAGAAGGCACATAGGAATAAGAAAATATGCCTTTTAGAAAGTAAGCAAAGCATTACGAGATAGGAAATGCCCTGAAAAACTGGGAAAAACCCGCTGCTATGTAATATCTGATTTCCTAAAAACGACTTAGCTGAAATTTCAAGGACACAATGTGGAATTCGTGCCTGGAAAATGTAACACGCTAAATAAAGGAAATAGAAAAACGAGGAAACATCAAGTCATCTTTGTGTTTGAATAGAAGGCAGAACAAATATAAAGATGTGCGGTAATTAGTGAAGAGTTACCTATAGCAGCAAAGAAGTTGTGAAGAGGCATGATCCCCTACATCATAACGGGATATGAGATATAAAGAAAGATGCACGTTTATTTCTTCTTTCGGCATATAACATAAGAAAGCTTATTTTCAATCAATTTTTAGGTCTGCTACGAGGAAAGATAGTTCACGGTGTTGTGTTAGAAAATTTCCCCATAATCTATCTTACATATTTATAGCTACCACTCGTCCTTTCTTTAAAAATTGCTGCAATATATGATCTGGTGCTCCTGCTATTCAATTAGAGATTCTTGATTAAATCCAAAAAAGAATTTACAATTTTATTGGTCCTTACCTTGTATGTCGACTTCAGTCACATTTCCACCGGCCTAGTGTAGCTTGATTGGGCTTTTTTAAAATATGGTATTTCAAAAAGGAGAACTAGACGCCGGGTATGTTGATCGGTCCGTCCGTCCATCTGTCCAGAGAAAAAATCCGGGAAGAGAAACTCCCGTGTACGCACCTAACCGCAACACAACAGAATTATCGCGGTTGATTTGGTCCCTCTCTCTGATCTCTTTGCGGATTTCCGATCTCTGGCCGAGTTGGTAGTACCAGGTAGAGAAATTCCGAGTAGGACTGAGTTTGTCATTAACTGGCGAAGGAAAGGCCCCAACGCCAGAACGCACAGCAAAAGCTAAAAAACTTTGATGAATGGAGCTAGTCAATACGAAAAGTTCCGATCGAACCCCATTCACTTCCATCAGCGCACTGGGGGACGAATATAGAAATCGGATCAAAGTGCAAAAGTACGGCTCGCAACCAGAGGCGGAAAGGACAGCCTCAAGAATACAATTGTCAACCCTATCGAATACCTTGGACTGATCTAAATTGATCAGCGCGGCTTCACTGTCAACTAGCTCGATGATAAACCGTACCAAATGAAGGTTGTCCTGAATAGTCCTGCCATTTACAGCACAAATCTGTTCTGAAGCAGACTCTAGCAAACTGCTAAAATTTTCAACTCTGTATTTAACATGCCCGCATTTTTTTTTCCTGCGTATGAACTTGAACACAACCCGGCTGAAGCGTTGAGGTATAAGACCTCTACTTCATCCAGTTGTTGTAAATCAGTTCCAGCAAAGGAAGAAGGGTGACTGCCTCAAGTCAATTCGTAAAAATCATCTAAACCCAGAGTATTTTCCTGTCAACTAGCTTCAGCGCTTTCCAGATTTCCAACTCTGTGATAGAAACCTCGCACCCGACGGCTTCAGCTGACTCACCGCGGGGAAATTCGACTAAATAGGCGTCGAACTTGGTAGTGCTCAGACCAATCTCCCTGGTGAACAGACCTTGAAAGATGCCACGGAAAGTAGTCACACATTTCAGATCCGAAATCGAATGTGTCAACAATCGGAGTGTGAGGGCAAAATCTGGAAGGAAGACGCCCGTAAGAGCTTCCAGTCCTTGAGAAGTCTGTACTCCTGTGGGGAGGAGGTCCTTCATTTACCCCGGGCTGAGTGCTCTTTCAACCGTGATTGTCGGATTACTCTCAAGCCTCTTTTACAGGCGATGAATAACCTCTCCATCGTCCAGGTGCTGTCCCGTAAGACATTATATCACGTGTTATTGAGAGGGTCCGTTCAGGATGATTTGATGGGCAAATCCGGTCTTACGAAGCAGGAGGCTCGATCCATATAGCGTTTTGTGCCAGAATTGAAATGTCTAACTAATGATATGGCAGTACTTACCTGGCTGGTGATACGAAGAGCCTTTTGGGTCAGCAAAAGACTTTGTTTGGAAAAATCTACAAACTGCGTTCCCTGCGATGATGCGGTGGGGACCTTCGATCACGACTTCTTTCACTGCAGGTCATAGTTCCGTTTTGGAAGTGTTTTGAAGATATTTGGGATCGAATGCTGCGCGGAAATTTTTTCGTCCTTGAGGCCACATCTGCCTGTAGCAATGTGGTATCATCATTGGCAACGGCTGAACATCAAGTGTTTTTTTTTCGCTTGCTCGGTGTTATGTCGTGTTATTGACATGCCAGAAGGAATTCCATGGAGACGAGAAGTTCACCTCCACCCAACCGATCTTGTTGTTTAAGCATCAGCTTAGAGTCAAGGTTACAATAAAAATGCGGCAGCTCCCCGCAATAGAATTCGGAAAAAAAGTGAGTGAGTCTTGCACGTATCTGTCGAGTAAGTGGGGCCGATTTAGAGTGGCACTTTGACACCGGTTAGACATAAGGATATTGCTCTAACTGGATTGAACATTAACACCCCATTCCAAAATTAGGTTAGTTTAGCGTTTTTTTCTTTGTCTATCTGTTTCTTCTTTCAAAGTTTATTTAGCTAGGGGAGGTAAGTTCATTGGCCTCTTTTATTCCTGCCGCCACCACATTCTTTAGTATATTCCCCCCCCACCTCCGTTAGGTGACCAGAGATGTAAGTTCTCTGGTGGACAGCGGACGCCTTTTCGATTATGGGTTCGATTTTAATATTTCTTGTTGTTGTTGTTTGAATAAGTTTATGCTTGAGTGAGTGGTTGTGCATTAGTTTCCGTTTTTTCATGTTTAATTTCTTTTTCTTTCACTTAACTTAGCTAGGGTATGTATGCTCATCGGCCCAAGTCTTTTTTCTGTCCCTATTTTTCTTTATGTTTAATTCCCCATCCCCTCCATCGTTAGGTGGTCAGTGATGTCAGTTCGCTGGTGGATGCAGGGCGCCTTTCGTTTCGCGTGAGTGTTTTTCGTATTTGTTGTTATGTCTGAATGAGTGCATGTCAGTGTGAGTGTTTGCGATGAATGGATGTTTTATATTATTATAGTCCAGCATTGATTTCGGCCATTGAACTGATATTTCTGCCATATTTAGTGATTGTGGGGGTTTTATAACTAATCTTATTTTCTTTAGTTTCTTGTAAATAGATTTTGCTTTCATATTGTAAATACTCGTTGTGGCTAGTTTTTAGAATTGTTGTTTTACCCCCCCCCACAGACAATGAATTGTAAATATGGGGACTAATTAATATTTCCATAGAGACAATGAGGTATTATGGTGATTGTGGTAAGAAAGGTACGTGTGAATGTGTTGTTTTGGTGTAAGGAATACCTTGTGCCACATTTTTGTATTAAACAGAATAAATATCGCTTGAGTGATTGGTTGGACCAATGAGTGTTTTGATTATTTAAGTTCTGCGTTAATTTCATCCAATTACGTTTTGTTTCTGACATAATTAATGATTGTTTTTTTTATTATTATTATTACTAACATTATTTTATTTAGTTTCTTGCTAAATAGCTTTTTTCCATATTGTTTTTGAAATTGTCGTTTTTGTCCACAGACAAAAAATGTATATATGGGCACTAGTAAGGACTTGATAGAGATTCTGTCGTATTGTAATGGATATAGGAAGAACGGCATGTAAGAATGGTAAGTAAGAATGTGTTTTTTTGGTGTAAGGAATATTGTGGTATGTTTGGATCAGTGATTTTGGCTAACTAAGTTTAATTATAAGACAGAAGACCAGCCTTTCTCCATTCTTCCTTTTGGCCTCCTGTACATTTTTGTACAAAATAAATATTGAAGCCGTTTGGAGTCAGTATTGTGTTGGTGTATAAATATCAGGCGTTTTTTTAGATAATATTTTGTAAGAAAAAAGAAAAAAAACAATTCAACAACAATATTTTTAAATGAGCATTTTTATAGCCCTGAAAACAAAATAGTATTTTTATTAAAAAAAAAAAAAAGTAAACAAAACAACAATTTTTATTAACAAATAACTCGCCTACAAAACGCCTGATAATTATGCACCAACCCAATAATACAGACGTCATGGCAAGTTGTCGAGGCATTACTTATATTATAAATGCTACGAAGCGTGGTATAACAATACCAAGCGAAATTATGTGAATAAATGGAGAACAGGTTGCTGGCGGTTTGGAAATAGACAAAGATTGCTAAAGGCTACATGAATATGATATTGTGGAGAGCCATGATCGCTCATATCCTGAAAAGAGATGGAACATAGAAGTCAACATGAGCCTATTTCTACTGGAAAATAAGTAATTTTAAAATATTTCTGTTTTAAAGGACACGAAGGGACATTCCGGTATTCAACAGAAACCAAACGAGAAAAATAATGTTTCTTTAGGAGTTGAACGGCCCGAAGTAGGTCATATAATTGACTACATTTATTTAAACAAGTCTCCAGCTAGTCTGCACGGATTACCTTCTGATTGACGTGCAATGCCAACACCAGGCCAAACGCTTGTCAAAGTTGACTGGCCTATAACAGAGCCAGGAATAACAGACAAATCAAATCGCCATTAACAATGGCTTATCTCGCAGGTAATATGACCTCACCTCCATCACGCTACTTCTTAGATACAGGGTGAATTTATCCTCCTACTATCTATATTTAAAATGAACTCTTCCCTTTTGTTATCTATCTATCATTCTATTTATCTATCGTTCTATCTATCTAGCTAGCTATCAGTGTTTGTCGCAAAAATCACTCTCGTTAGATAGATACGTAAGTGGATGTCCTTTCCCGTTCGCGTCTGTCAAGAAGTAATGGATTATTATTTATTAAACCCACCGATTTCTATCAGTTGAACGTTATTTTTAGTAGACACCCATATTTGAGTAGATGTTCTCTGTTTTTTTTTTTTAAACATTATATTATTTTCGTCTTTCTGTCTGAAAATTAAAAAAAATATAAATAATATAAATCCTAATTTCTATCACTTGTATATCCTTGCTTGAACCGGCTTCTATTGCTCTGGATGGAGCGGCTTGGGGATAGTAACCGTGGCTCTTGGAGGAACAGTCTTATGTGTAAAAGAGAAATACGAATGAGTTCCACCACGGAATATGTGATCGAGCGACGTTACATCGAGTCTGATTGGCAAAGGTCCGTTGGAACCGTTAGTATGACGTTTATAATGGAACTGCCCGGGTTTCAATTCTCGGTAGTGGTTGCGCACTGCTGATGAGTACCAAATACAGGACAAAACGGCCGAGGTCTCTTCTATACTCGGTAAATTACTAAATTATAATAATTATACATATATATATATATATATATATATATATATATATATATATGTATATATATATATATATATATATATATGTGTGTACGTATTATAATAAAGAGAAAGAAAGTAAATATATAATCCGTTGTTCTTATTAATTATTTTTATTTTTACAAAACACTGATCAATGCAAATCTACAGAGCATAAATATTATAAATTTACTAATTTAAAAATATGGTTCCATCGCTACACAGGAATTACCATGTTTCAAAAACAGAAACTAAAACTTTCAAATTCAGTTATAGAATTCAAATAAATTCCCTAGTCATGTTTCATTTTCAAGCGAATTTTGGAATGTATATTCTAATAATGGACTCTCCCGTCGGCTTCGACGTATGAAGATCTGACAGCTTAGTTGATTCAGTTATGAAATTTTGTGCGATAATCTTAAGTGGCATTTAAGACCCACTAGTGATTTACAAAGGAGGCCACATATGGAGCAAGTGTGAGGATTGTGAGATGAGATCACTCTTAGATTGGCTGACCTTTTAGATCTTGCTCTCGCTTCTTGAAGATGATTCATACAAGCAGATTGAAAACTGCTGAGTCCACTAAAACACGTTGATCTCCATTCTACCCGCTCCAAAGCTAAACGCTCAAGGGTGATATGTGGTATATTAACTGCTGACTTCAGCTTTTCAGCTTGTCTTTGTATCTTAGCTATGGGCGTCCTACATTTCTGTAGCCCTGAACTAACTGGCTGTACATTAGGATCTTGAGTATCCTATCATCAGACATTCTCAAGAAATAATCAGTCTATCGTAACTGAAACTGTACGAGAAAAGTATCGATTCCTCCAATATTACACCTGTTAAACAGGTCTACATTCGATGTCCTATCTTGAATGTCATATATAAACAAGCAATGGATTGTTATTTATAAATTGGATCGATTTTTATTATTTAAAGCTTATTTTAGTGGACACCTATATTTGTGTAGACCCTCTGTTTTTATTTTAAACAGTATATATTTAACTGTCAGTTTTGCTAACACCTTAAGCAATATAATAAGGCGAATCAACCATTTCATATTTTATCCTCCTGTTTAAACATGCTTCGGATAATCTTCCCAACTATCAAACCATGCATTCAATTTTCCTATCTACACATATTATCTTAATTAGCTCCTTATCTTCTCATAATGTCAATATTCCTCACCCCTATGCAACCATATACCGCATTTTTTCAAACCTATATAACGATATTTTCTATCTTTCCATTTAGACGTATTTAGGAAAATTCGGTAACGGAAGATTCGGTAATTTTGAGAAAGTAGGAAAATTCGATAACTATCAAATAAAAGTAGATTGAAAATCGATTTTAGAACTATAACCCTATATTTTTTAAATAACTGAAAATCGTGAGGTCTAGATAAAACCCCACTAGAACAATACCAGGGCCGTACCTTCAGAAGTGGAGCATAGGGGGCTAGGCCTTCTTCCCCCCAGTATTTTTACAAAAGTATTATCAAAAATGGGAGTCTAGATATAACTCTACTTCAACAATTGCAGAGTCATATATTCTAGAATGGGGTACCCCCATACCTTTAGATAAGATTTAAATTTAAAATTTAAAAAAAAACATGTGTCCAAGTCCAGATTAAAAAAAAAAGCAAATTCTGAAGAGGGGGTAGGGATATATGCTCCCCTTTGACTCCCCGAATTTCAGGTATTGAAAAATAGGGGAGGAGGATTAACTCTTAAATCCTAATTCCAAATCGGCCCTAAAATCAATTTTTAATCGATTTTTATTTCATAGTGACCTAATGTTCAAAATACCGAATCTTCCGTTACTGCATTTTCCGGACACCTATATAACCATATACCTTATCCTCATATCGAACCAGACACTATTCTACCTCCAATTTAAGCATGCTTCCCATATTTTACTCTCTATCCAGCTGTCTTATCCCATATTCTTCAAGTAGATTGCGATTGTTGTGGCCTCTGTCTGCAGATAGAAACGCAGCTGAGGTAAAAAAAAAAAAATACGATGAGATATCTGGTCCTGGGGAATAGCTGCCCGAGGCTGCAGAACACCCCACCAAACCCCATCTTACTAGAATGGGGATCAGTAGTCGCTACGGAGGCCAACGCAATCGATGGTTGCGGTGACTGGGAAATGTTTGTACCTGACCCGAGTGAAGGCGCTCGTATTCCCCACAGTAATCTCGACCTTCTCTCACATTCCATCTCACTGGGAAGAATACAAGCGTTCGGCGGCCAATATGACGAAGATCAAAGTGAAGTATCTGTTCCAGCAGCCGACAGCCGGACCACGGGTCCAGACATCAGCAGCAGTCCCAACAAGTCAGCTAGCCGTCATCTTCTCAGGCTCGCCGTCGGCCACCGCTCCAGCCATCTCGAGTGGGTCTCCAGTTTCTACTGCTTCACCTATCCTTGCCAGCAGCATCGTTATGTATTGAACTGTCTTTTTCAGGACAACGTTCTTTAGCAACTACAAAAATGCCCCTCTCCAGACAACGTTCTTCTTACCCCCTACATGAACATACAGAGATATTTTTTGTCTAGTGCACTCTAACCTAATTTATTTATGTATTTTCTTTAACGAAAATAAACTTGGCAATATATATTTTTTACTCAAGTTTTCATTTTCTTTGCTGTTGTATTCCACCATTTAATATTGTTTTCTTTCAAAATTCACTCAAAATTAAACATCTTACACATTTATACCATATCTATATCCATACAGTTATTATTTAACCCGCTATATAACTAGTTTCATTTTTTAAAACCGTATATATATATATATATATATATATATATATATATATATATATATATATAATTATTTATTTAAAAATTATAACATAAATATGTTATAAAATCACTACAAAATAGCTATCTTCTTTCAACACCTCCGGTGTTTTATCAAGTGATGATGTTGAATGTAGAATAAATGATTTTAAAGGTTTCAAATTAATTAACGATCCTTCGGCAGGGGAAAACGCTGATACAGAAGCTACAAGGACCAATCAAAACACAAGTATACGAGAATTCAAAAAATTCGATAACGAAGTAAGGTTATAATAGCTATTAATAGCTTTAAAGTTGGGGTTATACTAAAACAGAATTTATTCTAACCAATAAGTATTGAATTATATGATAAAATTTGATAGTAAAATTAAAAATAAAAAATTACCAATTGTAAAATCTAAATTTAATCTCTATTAAGTTTAAAATTATAAAATTACTACGAGAAAAGAAAAAATGCATATGTTATTCAATTTATTTTTTCATTGAAATTACGTTAGAATAGACGCTAATATCGGCTGGTCTTCCTGACAAAATGTATACATTTTAATTGCAAGTGTGTCAGTGGGGTGCTAAACTCTCGCGTAAAACAATACAGACACACTCAGAATATAATACATAGGCACCCAGACATATTCAGATATACACACACAAAAAGGTGACGAAACAGGAAACATCTCCACGGCCCTTTATAAAAAGAACAAAAAAAAACGAACACATACATACATACATAATTAAATGTGCATACATATGTTTAATATTAAACAACCTTTATACCCACCCATGCCATGAATATTGTAAACCGTATTTATACAATACACCTCATATTTTTTAAAGTATTTATATTCGTATGTTTAATATTTAAAAACCTATACAATTTTCACTCATATTTTAAACGATAACTATGTCCATACGTTTAATATTTAAACTCCTATATAACCATACCTAACATATTTTTTTAAAGTAGATGTAGTCATCTGTTTGATATTTAAACACATATATAACATTACCTCTAATATTTTGTTGTGGATTCCGTGAATAGAATCCTTCACAAATAAATAAACAATGCCAGTAATGGAGATAGAAAAATAAGTGTATTAAACGTAAGAATACAGACTTGAAATGAAGACTAGTAGTCCAGGAAGGCAGGCTACTAGAAAGTGTATGTACAAGTCTCTGTAAGTAAAGCCGTAATATTTTCTTTCTTTCTTTCTTTCTTTCTCTCTCTCTTTCTCTCTCTCTCTCTCTCTCTCTCTCTCTCTCTCTCTCTCTGGGCTCTTGTATAACTCTCTGAGAACACCCTGTGTCTGTGTCCGTATCTCTCAACCTATCTCAAAGTATCTCGGTATTTAATATCCCACCCACGAGGAATATATGTGGCACAAGGCCGAGTTTAAAGTGCGTTTCTCCGAGCCCGTAGAAAAAAAAATATACGCATTGAACCCGCCTAAACGGGTTCAGGGCCTGTCTACCTCCCCGGACGAAAACTTTCCCTTCGGCAAAGCTTCGTCCGGGTTCCTCTCTGCCAAAGCAGAGAGTTCGACAGACGTCGAGACTGTATCTCGATGCTTCTCAACAGCAGGTATTCTCTCTGTCAGTATAAGTATACTTTGGATGAGTCCATCTTATGTAAAAAGGGGAGAGCCCAACAACATATTTTAAACCGTATCTGTATCTATACGCTTAAATATCGATATAACCCTACCACCGATATTTAAACACCTATATATAAAATACCAGACATATTTCAGACCGTATGCATATCCATACGTTTAATATTTAACCATAGATATACATGAATCTTATGAATAGTGCTATATTTAATATTTAACCATATATTTTAAATCATATCTATATCCATACATTTAATATTAAACATGCTATATAACTATATATCCTCATATCTTTACCGTATATATATTCAAATGTTTAATAATTACACATTGAGAGCATTTTGTTCTCACTGTTGGAAAGAAACTGCATCGAAAGACATCCCAATTGAATGCACTTATTCCATTGTAAATTATACTTCTGGAGTATCAAAAGGGACTTAAATGACATTGATCATAAGAGACAATCAAAAAAGAGAAAATGTTTACCATAAATCTTATGTTCACGATGGTTTAATTTCTGCTCTTATTTTAATAAAAGATTTGATGAAAATACTTGTTGGTCTTGGTATATTCAATAGTGTTATTTTTAAAGACTTAAGGTCTGATTGTCATTGCAAAAACAGTATTTCTTAATAAGAAGACCAATATTTGTTGGTTTAAATACGAATTGAGAGGTTTCAACCATTTTATTTTAAGAAATATTGCCATCGGTCAATATAATTTATACAGAATACAAATGAAAACAAAGCCTTTTTTTCCAAAAATGAGACATTTCTGTAGAGAAAAACGCTAGCTAACCAAGAAAACCTAAGATCATTTTCAGATCCAGCGCACTCAAATTAACGATTGAAAGACATTCGGTGTCTCGACACCATTTCAATTTTTTTTCTTGATCATTGTAATATTAAATATATATATATATATTTATTGGCACTTCAACAAAACTAGTGTTAAAATATTAAGAGCATGCAGTACAGAAGCAACTAATCAATATGATAAACATTTGAATAATGCACAAGGCTTGAAAAACAATAATACTCAGTAAGCCACACAGATCAGATCTCACAATATGAAATTACTACGAATATATTATAACGAGCATTTGCAGCATTTCTTTTCCCAAGAATTGCTTTATTATCGGCTTGAAGTCAATGGTCTTCAGAAATAGGATGTCATTTTCCATGCACATGAGAGAAAGGCAGTTCAAACCATTGTGATACGAAGCAGATTTTTTTTATAAGTTTCAGTTTTGAAAAAGAACGTTCTCCTGTACAGTTGGCCATCGTCAGGCACATGAACACAATGAGTGTAATTTCAACATTCAGAAATGCAGATTTCAAATTGTCCGAAATTATTTTTCTCTGCGGAATCATGCAGTGCTTGAGATGCTCACATTCATTTAAAAAGACTTCAAAATTCAGGTCTGTGTGATGCATATTAGCTAGTTATTCACACGGTTTCTTTAGTCCACCAAAAGCAATGTTTTTAATTTAACTGAAGGAAAAAAATAGATATCCCATCTGTGAATAAGTCTGTGCCTGTTTTGTCAGTTCAAAGATTAGAATGTCCATAATAGGGATGAAAGTGTTCACCTTGAACTTTTCGGTTTTTACTGAAAAGTACTTTTTCTGCTGGCTCATCATATCTATTAAGATGCACAATTTGTTTTCCTTCTCGTTTTTTTTTCTCCATTACTGTAATCTGTATCTGGACACACACCGTTGGCTTTGAATTCATTTTCACTAAATTTGTCTTTAATTTCATAGACTCAAGATCATTAATGGCAACAAGGATTTTCACATCCTTCGATTGCAGGGCCTTACTTGTTTCGTTCATTTTTTCTAGCATGTCATTCCAAAGAATTGTGCGAAAGATTGTTTCCATGTTTTCCATTTTTTTTTTATCCTCAATCCCTCTGCCTCTCGCCTTGTATTCTCTTGCTGGTTATTGTCAGCTGATAGAGATTCCAGTGAATGTCTTACTTTCTCAAAAACCCCATACAGAGCATCCAAATGTGCTGGCCATCATGTGTCAGACAGACGCCTGGCCACAAAATATTTTCCTAGAGGTGATGTCAACAGATGCGTAGAACTAGTAAAAAATGAATACAGTTGCTGAACAAAGTCTGCTACTTTTACTCCCACGAAGTTCAGACTGTGTCCAACACGGGGCACATAGATGACAACCTCATTGAGTTAATGAATCCGTGCATGCAGTTTAGTATATCGTCTAGACATATTTCAGGCATTATCGTATAACTGACCACAGCAATTGGATAGTGGAATTTTGTGTGGCTTGTCGTAGTAATTTCTTTCAGTATTCCCCAAAAAATGCACAAGTCACTTAACATACACCGATTATCATGGGGGAACTTTAGGCTCGTGGGTTCGCTGGAAAAAATGCCCATCGTATTTATCCGTTAGGGCAGTTTGTAGTATCGTACCGGAATAAGATTTGCAATTGAATTTTCTCGTGACTGCTAAAAAAGGCATTTGAAGGGGTGACCGGAAATACTCCCACACAATGGAGAAGCATATGAACACACAATTGCACTCAGATTTGCAAACGTGCGAAAGAGTTTAACTGTTTCTCAAATAAGTGAGGACGTAAAACCCAACAATTCCGACATGGTTTTCTGGAGGCCCGCACCATAGTCTTTCGGAAGTAATTGATAAGGTACTGGAGTTTAAAAAAAATGAATACTAATTAATATATATATATATATATATATATATATATATATATAACATACAATGTATATCTACTTAATGTTTTATTTTATTTTTACATTTTTCGAACGTGTTAATTTGCATTGTACTCGAAAATGTGGCTAACCTTCCGAAATGTATATTTAAATGTTGTTTATTCAAATACATTCGGCCATCAAAGTAAATTTCAAGAACCGATGTAGTGTCTCTGTGGAAAGGCAGAATTCTTTTGTGTACATCCTGGTATTCTTTTGAAAGTGTCTACGGTAATGTCATTTTATTTGTTATTGGGAACGAGGCCGGGCAATATATAGGATGTTCTTGGACCGATTTTAAATGTGAATAAAATTTATGCTTCTAATGATTTCTTTTTCTTTTTCTTTCAGATTTAACGACTTAAGTCTTTAGCAAATTCAACCATGGACAGATTATAATCAAACAACATGTTAAAGTTATCGAACAAGTTATTGGGACACTTGTATATATATATATATATATATATATATATATATATATATATATATATATATATATATAAGGAAATCTTTCAAGGTCAGTAGCTGTTATCGCTTTTTCCAGTATTGACGGGATTTTCATTCCTAAAGATTATTTTTTTTTTGTGATCAGCGTGAATATTTTCCAGATGTAAGGATTCCAGATGGTATGTAATAGTTAAAGTAACACAAAAAAACAAGAATTTAAATTGACATCTGTAATTAAGGAAGCGGTATAAATATCAGTGAAAATGAAACAGAAAAAAAAAATAACCAAAATCTCTATTGTAATCTAAAATGGGAAGCAAGTTCTCAGATATTTAACGACTGAACACATCGCTTCAAAATAATTGTGTTTTGATTCCCACTCGTGTAGATATGCACAAAAACTAGTAAAGACCCGGTGTGCGTTCACAAAGAAATAGAAGCGTGCTATAATATAACGAAAAATGAAAATGCGAAACATGTTTGGTTCTTTAAAAATATTACCAAGAATTATTTATAATTATAATTATATAAGAAATGTCATTATTATTATATTATTTTGCTCACTGATTAATGTATTTATCTATTTCATTTATATTATTCGCTAAAACATGAGCATATCATGATGCAAAAATGTTCTAAACTTAATAAAACCAAAATTTTGACGCCAAAATATTTATGTTCTCATTAAGAGGAAAAAAACAAAAGATTTTTATAATTAACTTATACATTTTGATCCGTTTTAGAAGATTCGAAATTGTGGCTAAAAATCTTGTTTCCTTTTTTCTTTTTTTCGTTAATGGGGTGCCAAAGATTTGTAGAGGAAATTTTAGCGTATATTTGTGACGAAAAATACATTGATTTTGAAACTCTTTCAAAAATCAAAATAATTGTGTGTCTTTAAATAAATTTTCAGGACTTATTCTCCATTATGTAATTATTTTACAAAAGATATTTTAGAAAATTTTGTAATTTTTTTTTTCTTCAGCTGTTTCTTACCACCTATTTAACTTTGTGAAGAAATCTTTGAGAAATTAAATTTTCAACGGCTTAATATTTATATTAGTTGAAAGCAGAAATCTTTGGAGAATTTAAATCATCAATTGTTTTTTGTAAAACAGGCTACCCACCCAGTTACCGAAAATCTGTTCTGAATCACAAAATACAAAATGGAATAAATCAAAAGCCATTATTTGATTGGAAAAGCTTTTAACTGCTTTTATGAATAAGATATATTATGGAAATTATTGTCCGAAGACAAAATGCTTTTTCGATAAATAATCAATTTTTACAAGAGTTGCTTTTATTTTTTTTTTTAAAGTTTATTACAATAATTTATAAAGTTTGAATTTTCTGCATTACTTTGTCCTCGTTAGGTGATATAGGTAGTAAGTAAAAAAAAAAAAAAAAAAATAAAGTGCGCGAGTGTGTATAAAGGTGACGATTGTATCTGAAAATAAGAGTGATAACTATACTAATTTTAAAACCAAAATACGTAAAATTCAATAAAATTTTAACTTGGGATGAATATATTCAGATTTTAGATGGAATTAAAACATTTGCATTCAATCTGGTAACTGTTGTTAATGCTGTTTATTATAAACGGAGTATTTACATAAATATTTGTATCTATAAAAATAACGTATAAACAGAATATATATTAAATAAATGTCGGACTTCGTCCATTTCATAATATATGATGTCATTTGTTTACGCTATGAGCAATTATGAGCGTTCTAGAGAAATCGTGGTAATTTTATAGATTAAAAACAGTAATTGGACCTTGTTAACCAGATGCTTCTTCTGTAGCTAAACTTTATAGCACGTCAGGCTCTATGACGGTTCTATGCACGATATTGATTCGGCCATCCTAGCTGATAAATGTTGTTAATAATGTTTATTATAAACAGAACATTTACTGAGATATTTGTAGATTTAAAAATAATATATAAACATAAAATACATTAAAATAATTCTCGAACATAGTCCATTTCAATATATATATATATATATATATATATATATATATATATATGCACACACAGACTGCTGGGAGTAATGATTGAATTTGGATTGAATATAAAAAGAAATTAATTTTTTCGTTAGAAAATTTTTTTGGGGCGTCTATTCACTAATGGTATCCACTAAAATAGTATGTGTACATACATACATACATATATATATATATATATATATATATATATATATATATATATATATATATATATATATATATATATATATATATCTCACACACACACCGTGGAGTAATGTATAGTGGCTTGAACTGAGGAATAGAAGAGTCCAGTACGAGTTCCAGTCGAATCCATTACATTCACTTACGTGCTAAAGTTATGAATCATCTTCTTCTCCCTCCAGCTATGGGTAAAATAACAGGACAGACTGGGTTCTATAGCCTTGGATGGCAACTGGCCTACGAGAAGGACAACTCTGAATTCAAAACCTACGGAGGTTCGTTTGGGGACCCTGTGCCACTTAGTGCACCATGTCTCTGTATTCGGCCCTTCAAAAAGTGTGGATGGTCCTGCACCACTATAATCAAATCTCATCTGTTGCTGTCGGGCTGTAGGTTTCCTACGAACTGATCTGCTTGACCCTCATGCGTCGAATTCGATGGGAGAGTCGAGAGTATATATATATATATATATATATATATATAGATAAACCTAGTCAGCCAGACAAACCTACCCAGGTTTCACCTAAGCGGATCGTGTCGGGTTTAAACTTGTATCGAGATTGATTTGATTATTAGCAAATCAAAAATTCGAAGTTTTTTCGAAATGAGTATAGTTACCTATTAAAGACATTTTTATGTTTAACGTTGTTATTTTATAGATACAAGTATTTAAGCAAATGCTCTGTTTATGATAAACAGTATTAAATAACATTTACCGGCCTGAATGTCCGAGAAATTTTCATAGAAAATATTCGTTCTTTGACAGGATACGAACCTGCGTCCTATACGGAACCGTCATACGCTGACGTGCCTTACCTCTAGGCTACAAAGAACCTTTCGGTAGACAAGGTCAAATTTACTGCTTATAAACTCCAATTTTCCATGAATCTCGTACATTCATAACTGCTCTGGCGTATCGAATGTAAACAAATGACGTCATATATTAAGAAATGGACAAGGTCCGACAATTTATTTATTAAAGACATTTTATATTTAACGTTGTTATTTTATAGATACAAGTATTTAAGCAAATGCTCTGTTTATGATAAACAGTATTAAATAATTTAATAATGTGAAATTTTAAAGAAAATTTGTTCTTTCAATTTACTTGTATCTATAAAATATTCGTTAAATTATAAAATGTCTTTTAATAAATAAATTGTCGGACCTTGTCCATTTTTAATATATAGTTACCTTATATATATATATATATATATGTATATATATATAATTACTTTAGTTCATTTCCATTTCTTATGTCATATGTCTATAGGCATTGATCATTGTTGTTTTGTTTTTTTGTTCAAGTCTTTATCTGATTAAGAGAACACTGAAGGCAATAACCTTCGGCGACAGTCTGTTTCATCACTGATATTGAGCACTATAATTCATGAATATACCATACCTTAAAACAGTAGTTTATTTATTCATATATATATATATATATATATATATATATATATATATATTACATGTGATAGAGCAAAATATATTTTATTGAGTTTAGATAGATTCTTTCCGATTGTATATGTGATAGAGATAGTTGGCATGGTGTTATAACGCACTTCGTAGCGCTTACAATAATGCTTCGGCAACTTGCCGTGATGCCTGTATTACTTAGGCTGAAGAGTGACACTAAATAGCTTCTGGTCTTTACATAAACCTCCCCATAAGGTAGTATGTGGCTCAGGGCCTGGTTTATATCTAGGATGATTCCGAGCCCGTAGGTTTGGACAAAAACTCCCCTAACAAAACTCTACTCTTCATTTTGTTCCAATGCTGCGAATGGTACATTCCGTTTCGGCTTAATTAGCGGCGTCGAACCTTTTTTACTGACTTAATTTTTAACAGTGTCGCAGTTCATTTAACAGAACATCTGGAACAATGTTTTTTTAATTCTTCCGTATGATTTTCGCTTTGATGTTTTAAATTGGACAATTGGCCACTTACTTTTTACAGTAAACATTTATCGAGAAATCCCAAATACAAACAATTCATTCCAGTCAGTCCCGAATAAATTCGTAGCATTTTTTAATACATAAGCTTTAGTTTTACAAGCTCATTACGGAATGGACCATTACAAGTAATTTCTCCAATAAAAAATAATTTCTCACCAGAAACTGAAATCGCTACTTTGGAAGTTTTTTTTAATAAAGACATTCCAATTACCTCCGATGTGGTTTCACTCATTATTGAAATATCACTACCAGTGTCCAGTAGCATATTCAGAGCCACATTATTTTTTTTCACATTCACAAATTTTTCATTTTTTTTACCATTTATTCCGTCGCAATGTTGTGTTCTTCCAATGATAAATTAATCTTGGTTTGGTTTTGAAGTTTGACTTTATATGTTTTCTTTTACCACACATGTATTAGTCTGCATTTTTAAATGGAGAGTCTTTTCCAAAAGGTAATTTACAACATCTGAAACAAGGATTTATTCTCCTTTTTGTGCATGTGTCGTTTGCTTGTACCAATGCACATTCTTTTTCTGAATTTCTTAAGCATCGTGTTTCAAACTTAGAATTGTCAGTAAATCGTTCACTATTTCTTGGAGTGTAATATTGCTGTTTTGTTCAATTTCCGTTAGAATTTTCGTTCGTATTTCAGCATCTCTTTTTTAGCTGTTAAACCCTTTAACGAAAATAAACCCTTTGAACGTATCTTGATTCATTTCCTTTATTCTAAACTTTTCTCATTCTGATAAAATTGGTGTCCTTTTTTTTGGTTAGATTCATGCAACTCCGACGAGCATTAAACAGATATCTCTTGAAATTAAAGATTTTTGTCAAAATGTGTACTGTGACCTCAAATCCGAATTTTCTTCGATAATTTGTATTTGCAGTATTTTTTTTTAATAATCTATCGGAGTTATTTTCCTCAACAACAACCTCGTTTTTCTCTCATCTTCACAGCCGCTGCATTCCTGACTGAATATTTGTTCATATCTAGGAAAATACGCAGAAAATTCCCTCTTCAGGATTGTATACAAATTCTGATATGGTCTTTTGGACAGCGTCTGGCATAAGAGGAGATGAAGAAATTCTTGTTTGCTTCAGAATTATATCCAACAACTCATGTGGCTGTTTTTGTTGTTCTAGCAACTGTTATTGTTGCTGTTTCTTTTACTTTTGAATTTCAAATATTGACAACAAAAATTTGCTCCATATTCGCAAGAATATGTTTTTGTTCGCTTCCACCCAAGAGAATTTTTTTCTTCTACACAAGTATTTTTTTAAACGAACATGGTAAAAATTCTTGTCATCATTCGTTTCCTTGTTCACAAAGCAATAAGTATATTTCTTCGTATTGTTCACTCTGTATGGGATTCCCAAATTCTTGTCACAACTGTTATAAATCGCCTGAATTTCGAATCCCTCATGAGCACTGATAATAAGCGCTTCGTAGCACTTATAATATAAGTAATGTCTCGTCAACTTGTTCTCACGCCTGTATTAATTTGTCTGAAGTCTCACCCCAAACGGCTTCGTCTTCTTATGTCTCACCTGGAGCTATTTATAGTTCTAGACTAGTTCACATAGTCACCGGGGGGGTGCTATTTACTCCACAACCTAAGACAATATATTTTTTATATTACTTGGGCTTGTAAGGAGGGCCGTTTGAGAGAAATGGAAACACTACAAAGATTTAACATTGACGGCTACAATCTTAACAACATAAGATACGTAGATGACACAGTACTGATAGCAGACATGGAAAAGAAATTAGAAAATCTCCTACTGAAGTTAGAGGCGGAGTGTCAGAATAACGGACTAAACACAAACTACAAGAAAACAGAATGCATGGTCATCAGTAAAAGGATGAGCCTGAAATGCGATTTACAGGTGGGGAACACTAGAATCAAGCAGACGCGGAAGATTAAATATCTGGGATGCGTATTGACAGAGGACGATAATTTCGACATTGAGATCCGTGGAGTATTGGGATGGCGAAGTACACATCCCAAAAGCTGGGAAGAGTATTGCGAGACAAGAGGATTTCTTTGGTAACAAAGAAAAGAATACTGAGCTGTTACGTGTCATCCGTCCTTCTTTACGGCAGCGAATGTTGGACGTTTTCCTCAAAGATGAAGAAGAGGCTCGAGGCGACGGAGAGGTGGTTCTACAGAAGGATGCTAAGGATATCATGGACCGAACGTGTAAGCAACGATGAGGTTTTAGAGAGGATGCAAACAAAGAGGAAGCTTATACTTAACATCAGGAAGAGGCAGCTGGAGTTTCTGGGACACATAATGAGGAAGAAGGCCTGGAGAATCTGATACTCACGGCCCGAATAGAGGGAGAGAGAGAGAGAGACAATGGAAGTGTGACATACCTGGTGGGCTTAGGCAAGTGGATGACAGAACGTGGTCTGGGGGAGGTGGCAGAGGGGAGTAACTTGTTGAGACCTGAGGTAGAGGGAGATGGAGAGTCATGATCGCTTTCAATCCTGAAAGTACATGGCACATAAAAAGAAAGAATATTTTATAAGCATTTTGTTTCACATTGAATATAACATAATTAGGCCCCTCTGACAAAACCAATGAATCCAAAAATATATTATCCTATCACTTAACTCTATCACATCTACAATTGACAAAGAATCTATCTAAACTCATATATATATATATATATATATATATATATATATATATATATATATATGTGTGTGTGTGTGTGTGTGTGTGTGTGTGTGTGTGTGTGTGTGTGTGTGTGTGTGAAAAAATTTATAGAAAATAGGAAAAAAACTTGTTAGGTAAATAATCCAAAGTTCTTTTAGTATATTTGCCATTATTTTTAAAAATAGTGCTTGATATAAAAGTAGAGCATGAATATATTATTTTTTTAAATATTATTTGGAATCATATTTTTAAATAAATAATTATATATATATATATATATATATATATATATATATATATATATATAGTTTATGCAAACTTAGGTAATCCGTATGGGTAGACCTGAGGAGGATGATATCCAGAGAGCTCAATGTAAAATTCAGAGCAGATATGTTTTGAATAAAAAAACAGACCACGTTAAAATTCCATGTAATAAGCTATTTCACCATAACCCCTTGAACAGGGTTCTGGATCATCAGATTTTACTTCCAAAAGCTGAAATGAAAAATGAAAAGAAATTCACACGTTTTTTACGGACCTCATCAAGTATACGTAAAATTAACGAGGTGAGGAAGTGAGGTGGGAGAGAGGATATGAGTGTGTCATATGTATCATTTCAATTTCCTATCTTTAACCCCAGTGTGTCGGCTAGATGTTGCTCAAATTTAACGCGTCTCGTCTCTAGATATAGATGGCTAAGCGGTGAATGAGAAGAACGACATTAAAGGAAGAAGTTACAACAACCCCAATCAATTACACGACAGGTTTCATTCAAATTCTTAGACGCTGTTAATTCGCCTTACTTTAACGTGCATATTTGGGAGGTTAAGATTTGAGAAATATCTAAATGTTTAAACAATCTACGAAAGAATTAATTTGAAATTCGGTGGAGTTTTGGGTATTTTCTATGAAACAGTCGATTAAAAAAATTCATAGACATACATTGAAAGAGTAATCCATTTTATATTTAGTAATCTTTTTATTCTACTAAAACTTTTATCTTATTGCTTGTTAGGTTGACATCTATTCGTTTGATTTTTGTTCATTAAGTAAACTCGTGATTGTTTTTGATTTTTGTTCATTAAGTAAACTCGTGATTGTTTTTATGTACCCAATTATCAACGGTTATTCCCATTTAAGTAATTTTATCATCAATAATCGGGTAGTATATTTCAATCTCAAATAAAATACCAATCTAAACTTTACCTTCGTGCTATTTAAAACACACTTCCAATTGAAGAATATTACAGGAGACATTTGGATGAGATGTCACAAGCAGAAAATTAGGTCCTTCTTTTACAATCTTTTATATACACATGTCTTAAACCCCTATTTATATCCACATACCTATATCTTCTTATATGCCTATGAGTTCCTATATACACCTACACACACATTCACACGAAAAAAACCATATGTATATTTCCATATTTACACATATACACCTGCAGAGAAAACACATATCCATATATCTCCATACATATCTCCATATACACTTATACTTACATATATAGATATACACATAAGGACACCTGTACATCCATATACATCCATATACATACGCACATATATATTTACACACCTATATGTATACACATATACACATACACATACACACATATATGTATACATACATACACACATACATATACATAGACACACATACATGCATATACATACGTAATATGCAGCATATCTACATACACACATATGCGTTAATTTGCACTTACATATATCTACACACGTACATGTCCCTATCCTCATGTCCACCCGTGCATCCACTTATGCCTGCGTTCGAAGACTATATCTCAGCATTTAATTACATTATCCATATCTTTACATATATAATAATATTACCTGCTCTTTCATATTTATGGCAAAACATATAGGTTGCTATCTAATTGTACACCTCCACACTCACAAAAAAAAAAACAAAAAAAAAACATTGTATGCTTCTTTTTCCATATAAAAACATATACATGTACATATCAACAGGTGTATATATATATATATATATATACACATACACTTCAATCTTTATTATAGTGGATATGGCATATTTGAAACTGATATTTATCTGTTTATCATTCTACCTAGGTAAAGATATGCGTTTCCCGGGGGGTAGCGATCGGAAAATGGGGCGTCTATTTCAAATACGAAGTCTGCTCATAAATAACCGTTGATGTAAAAAAAAATATGTTAGATTAAGATTTAATTCATTTTTTTTTTAGAGATTGCATTTTTTTATGTTTTGTTTACGATACTGAACAGTTATCGACTCACGAAAAAAGAATTAAGCGTAGGTTACTTGCTTCCCTTAAAAATGGAAAAAATAGACCCTTGCATGCTGTAACGTTGTTCCTGGCCGATCAGTAAAGCTTACTTACCCAGGTTCAACAGGAAATGGATTTTCAATACCGGAACTTCTGAGAGCCACCGCTGACTAATCAAACTGAAGTAGGTTGTCTCTTTCTTCTATCCTCAGCTCCCTTCCCCGACAATTGAAGCAACATTCTAAGCACTGATGATGATAATGATAATATATTTATATAATAAATGCGAATGTCAGTGTGTCACTGTGTCACACTTTTTCAACTTTACTCTTAGAGGCTGTAGCCCAACATATCATACCATTTTGGAATCAGGCCGACTTCATGAACAAATTAAAATCATTCCGGACCGGATCCAATCCAAAACTCCTGAAATTTTGAATTCGCAAGTTTTCATTATTGCGATTGTTTTCGACGATTTTTCTACGTAAATTTTTGCGAAATTTTTTTTGTACAATAACAATTTTCATAACTTGGAATTAAATTTGTGAATAATCGAAATTAATTGTGAAATCCAGCGATAGTCACCCATGAAATAAAAATAAGTGTTTCATGAAGGTGGAGCCTACCTCAAACGTCCTTTAATAATAATAAATACCCAAAATCAAACGTCCCTATCTAAATATTTCTGACACTTAAATGTAACCAATAAAACGCCAACAGTAAAATGGAAATTAATAAGAAAAACTAGAGCTTGTAGGTCATTAAATGACCAATGTCCTTTGTGCATACATGAAAAATATACATTGTTAAGTTTCTGAAAAGTAAAATTTACTAAATCAAAGAATTAAAATAGCTATTTTTTAGGCACTGTCAAATATTTTCCTTAAGTAATAATTAATTTATGTAATAAAAAAATAATTAAAAAAAATAGAAATGAAACCTACATTTTTATATTTGACCGTTAACTAGTAATTAAATTCTAGTATATTTATTTGTAAAAATGACGTATGGTCTATTAGTTATTAGAAGGTCGTATGGTAATTTAAATCTATTAGAATAAATGTTAACTAAAAAATCTGAGTATTAATATGTTTTGCATATATTTAAATGACCCTTTTAGAAAGTCTTTTTGTATAAAAATATGAAATAAGCGGAGGAATGAAAACGCCTAAATTTTTTATTATTGGAAACCCAGATAACCTCACTGAAGAACGGAAGTATACGTTTGTTAGCAGACACCCCCTCCACCAAACCTAAACTTAACCTGACTTTGCAAACAACATGTATTGGATACATACGCAGTCTAGAGAAATTAAAACCCAACCACCCCTAAATTCAAAATAGATTTTCCTTAACAACTTATAATAACAATATTGTATAGGCTTATAACTTAAGAAGATTTTTTTGAAAGTTTATTGCTATCATCGCTTGACAAGGGAACGAGACTATGAATTTTTTTCGTTTAATTTTAATAATTAAATTTATTAACGTGGACCCAAAGTTGGGACCACGGAAGGAAAACACGGAACACGGATTAGAGGTCAGAAAGATATATTAAACAAAAAAGTTACAAAGATAGTGTAAGTGTAAGTGTAGCTTACTATGTGCTAGTGTCCAATATTGGTCGTCGTACGCGGCTGATACTACGGTATTAGAATACTCTCTCTCTCTCTCTCTCTCTCTCTCTCTCTCTCTCGCTCTCGCTCCTTTTCTTCTTCTTCTCTCTGTAGAGTGTTATGTCGCATACTTTATATAGTCCTGGAAGAGTCCATGTTGTAGGTATGTTACGGTCTCACAATATTTATAAATTTAGTTTCGGTTTTCTGGGTTGCGATGGAGACATTTTTTAAAAGAAAATAATTATATTTTACATTAATGTTTTGTATCGAGCACTGTTTGCTAAGAACACTGTATTATAAATCTCACTGTTCTTATATATATATATATATATATATATATATATATATATATATATATATATATATATATATAATAATAATAAAAAGGCTTAAACACTAATATTCCATGGTCATGTAATTTATTCCATTGGAATCGTAATTAGGTCCGATGTATTGGTCGTATTTACGATTCCAATGGAATAAATAATGACCATGGAATATTAGTGTTTAAGCCTTTTTATTATATCCTTACTCTGTCTTGGACATTAAGTTCTACCTGGATTCTATCCTCTTGGAATTATTTTTGTCTATCTATCTATCTATCTATCTATCTATATATATATATATATATATATAGTGTAGAAAAAATGTGCCCCCGTATATTTATTATAAGATGGGGATATATTAGGTCAGTTATAAACAATAAAAATAATAATATTAAATAATTTGATTAAAAGCAACAAAAATTATAAGAGTAATAATATTTATTGTATATTAGAAGAACATTTGACCATATGGAGGCATGATGAGAAAGATGTTAAAAATTGTAATATTTGGACATGTCTGTGTCCTTCCTCACGAGACGAGAATTGTTTTATTTCTCAAAATCAAAATTCTGTAAAATTGGTTCACGGAACACAGCAATGAGTATCCTATATTAAAGTAATGTCGATAATCACCTGGCCAGAATCGTAGAGAGAACTTTCAGTTGATTCAATTTATAGATATGTAGCCGACCAATTGTAAAGAAATACGGCATGCCTTAATCTCGTAAGAGCATGCAACCAAAGTTTAAAAGAATAGTCAGGCAATAAAGTAAATAAGAATGTCTATGTTTTTATTTTATTTTCCTCTTTGAGTCTGACACGACCAATGTTATCTGCATATCTTATGCTGTTAAGATTATATTCGCTGATAATGATTGCTCGTACGTCTTCTAAATATCTTTTTACTGTATAGTTTAAATAGATACGGTGATAAAATACATTCAATAATAGATATGACTTTTAGTGAAGACGTTCTCTAAATGAACGCACAATTCTTTTAATAATAAGACCATCTGAACAATTTTCCTCTCACGCACAGCTATATAAATACAATAAAAATATCCGCGCTTAATAAATATAATTAAAGTAAACATTCCTAAAGATGAAAACAGAAAATCAATCTTATGTATAGTTTTCATCTATATTGTACTTGTCAATGTCGTGGTGTTTTAAATTGTGCTAACTGTTGTGCCACATTTTGTCTTTCCCACGAGAGCAACATGGAGGTTGGTTATTTAAAAAATTATCTAAGGTTAATTCGGTGAATGTAGATAACATTACAATTAAGTTTTTGGAAAATCACAGTTGGCTGGATACAAGTAACTTGTAACAAGCCGGATGCGAGTTCCACAAACGAGTTTGTAAAATGATGAGACCTCGTTGCCACTCTAGTAGTGTCCTTCAGTTCATGCCTATATACTATAAAATAATTATTTATTAAAAAAAAAGCACAGAGAAACTAATTTACAGCGGCGGGAAAATGACTGAAGCCGAGATGCCAGCGTAGGATCAATAACGTTGCGGATTCTCCTTGAGATTTTATCAAGAATCTCTACATACATAGCAGGAGCACCAGACAATGTGTGACAGCAATATTCAAAGTATGGTCGAATGGTAGACTAATAAATATGTAAGATTGATTCGGGAGAGAAAAATGTCTAGCACGATACAGTGAGAGTAACCTTCTTAGAAGCAAAGCTAGCAATCGATTAAATGTAACTTTTCCACTTCATGCCAGCAGAGATTATTACACCGAGAAGTGCAACAAGTCATTTTCTTGGTGGTTAGCATCAGCCATGCTTATAAAGGGCAGAAAGATACATCTCAGACCATTCATAGAGAGGAGTTTCGTTTCTCGTGTCTTTAAAATTAACAAGTCATTCCTTGCCTCATTTAACTACAGATTGTAAGTCTCTGTCTATATTTCAAACACGTGAAGAAGGCCGGAGTGTACATCGGTCAAAACGTTGTGATAAATATGGCAACAAAGATGAGGATGGTAGACCAAGCAATGTAAATAGATTGTAAGTCATTCTGCCAATTTAACCTCATCGAACCGATCAGAGTAACTATTGATTAAGAAAAGTAAATAACTATGTCATCATCATTGTTTAATGTGATAGTTGCAGTATCAAAATGTTTCCAGTAGGAATTATGTATTTCCCGATTATACTTCACTTGTAAATCAAGTCTTTCTACCATTTCAAATGGATTCTTTTGCTGTGCCTTGTGAAATGCCCTTATATAATCTATGAAACCTAGATATACGTTTGTCTATATAGGAAACTAGCAGTAGAGCCCGGCGTTGCCCGGGGATGTAACAGTAAGTGATAGATCAAGTATCGACTATCATAAAGACTGAAAAATAAAGTTGACAAAGATTATTATTTAAGGTTGACGGACACGCATGTCTTAATTAGTTTTTTTTTTTTTTTACGAATTGGTCAAACCCAAACTCAAACAAAAACATTGTTTTCAATCGTTATGACTCTCCCGATTGCATAGAATTTTATTATAATTAATTGTCTTGTAAATGGAATTTTTAAAGCATTCTGAATGTTAAAAATAAAGACAAAAGTGTGCAAGAAAATAAGAAACACTACCTGCCAAAAAAAAAAAAAAAAGTGAAGTTTTGTTTTATCGGCTGAAAAATATAGGAAATCCACTCCCATATTTAAAGGAACCCCCACACACAAACAACCCGATGTGAGTTGTTCCCCTTCCATTTTCTCGATGTCTCTTAATCGTGTTTTCAAATTAATTTTCTGCAAAAACAATTATATTTTTCCCATTTTTGGCACTGTTAGAACCACCATAATGTAATTTTATGTAGTCCTGTGAAGTTTTGTTGAAATCGGTTGAAAAATGTAGGAAATCCGATCCAATATATAAACGTTACAGGCACACACACACACACATACACACAATCTGCGTTTTATAATAAGTAAGATTAGTCACTGTTATAAAATTCTGATCGTCTCTAATTTAATTCTTCTATATAATCTATTAATCAGAAATCTAAAGATAACTTTAGGTATAGATCCTTATTATTCCATGGATTCGGATGGAGTCCTTATTCAATATGTCTACACGATCGTGGCCAAAATCTCTAACACGAAACCTCGCAAACTAATTTTTACACGTCTGGTCTTTTACATTCAATCAGTTATGTACCATGCGTGATACACGCTTAGGCGATCATGTATCTTTTGAATGTCTGACAGATTTTCCCCTCCATTTATTTCTGCGGTAGAACAGTTGCCATCCAAGGCTATAGAAGAGGAAGAGGATTCATACCATTCCCAAGGTTATTAACACGTAAGTTAATGTAATGGATTCGACTGGAATTCGAACTCAGCACTCCGATTCCTCAATCCGAGCCGCTCTACTTTACACCACCGTGCCTTCCTTCAAGATGTAAAAAAATAATTTTTGTCTCTTACATATTTTTAAAAAAAAGATTTTTACTAATGTTCACCCAATACATTCCCAAGAGCCACCCAAAACAACAAAAAACGTATATCTATGTTTCATAGATTATATAAGCGCTTTTCATAAAGCACAGACGGCTACTTTGTAGTTTTATACGAGCGTAAGAAATGTCAAGACGTGGAATGCTTGAGTATATGCAGGAAATATTACGGCTTAACTCTTGATTAGAAAAGGTCAAGATTTAATTGAAGAATAAACATTCACTGTTCAGTCGTAATTGTTAGAAGTATAGAGTGGAAGTAGACTTTATAATTAACAGGATACCGAAAACTGAACAGAAAACTGGTGATAAACCTCTATCCCGCTTCAAAAGAGAGGGGTGAAGTGTGAACCGGGCGATAGGCGAACCTATATACTCCTACTGGGAGAGAGAGAGAGGGGGGGAGGGAGAGAGAGAGAGAGAGCAATAAATAAAAAAGAGTTCAGAAGAAAATGTTAGAAATGTAAGAGTTCAGAAGAAAATGTTAGAAATATAAAGTTGAAGAAGGCTTCAGAAGGAACTGGGAATTTAATTCTAAACTGGAAACAAAGGATAAACCTCTACTCCTGTTCAAAAGACCGCGGAGAATTTGGAGTTAAAACAAATTTTATTATTTAAGACGATAAAAAAAGAGAAGCACATTATACCAAAAATAATGCTTACTTATTTCCATCTTCAATGAACGTAAACATTTTTAAAATTATAACTTTTGTGTTGAATCAGAAGAAATTTCTATTTGGGGGAATCAAATATAATATTGAATGTATCACCCTAACTATGAAGCATGCGTGACAGTTAAGATTACATTGAGAGTACACAATGAAATACTACATGCATATTTATAAGTCCGGCAGCTGCAATGCGACTAAGATTTCCTCTGAAAGCGCCCCTGCTATCGTCAATAGGAAAAATGATGTCCCGCTCCATGGCAACTCGAGCCAAATACGAAAAGAATAACAAGAAAAACAAAATGCTGAACTCATTTGGTTACTTTTATTTCACTTAGCATATTCACCTGACGTTGTGCCTACCGATTATAACCTTTTTTTGGTCGCAGCAAAACGCTCTTTTCGAAGAGAAAACTTTCTCCAGTGAAGATCAGATTCAAGAATTGGTCAAGAAATTTGTCACATAAAAACCAGCGGAACACGTGACAACAATTATTGCAAGTAATGGTGCATATATCATTGGATAAACTGTAAAAAAAAAAAAAAAAAAAACGGAAATTCTATAGCTTGCTGACTTGAGATGGAACAAATACATTTAGTTAATAGCTTTGTCCACCGCAAGTAAAGTTGTCTCCCTGTGCCTCGCCAGGAAATTATTCTCGCCGGAGTCGATCCTTCGAATCTACAAATCAACCATTCGCCCTTGCATGGAGTATTGCTGCCATATATGGTCTGGTGCCCCTTATGTTTGTCTCAAGGTTCTTGATAAGATCCAGAGACGGATATGCAACGTAATTGTCCCTGATCTGGCAACTCTCTCACAGACGTGCCGTCGCCTCCCTCTGTCTTTTTTACAAATACTTTCATGGTAACTGCTCCGATGAGCTGCTTTCGCTGGTTCCCAAACTTAATGAATTTAAGCGTTCTACTAGACTCACACCCTTTCAATGTCGAAACTGTTAAATGTAGCCGTCTCTTCTACTCCAATAGCTTCATGTCTCGCACTTCTCACCTGTGGAACTACCTCCTCTCTTTCTGTTTCTCTGACAGCTATAATCTCCAACTATCCAAATGTAAATTCAATCGACGTCTCCAGATGCTGATCTTTCCCCTATCCTTCTCTTCGTCCTTTCCTCTATCACTCCTATTTGGTCTCACTCCAATTCTCTATAACCCCTTGGGTGCTAGTGGCTTCCCGCCTTGCTTGGGGTGAAACGCTTAAAAAAAAAAAAAAAGAAAAACTCACCCAAGCATGTCCATCTGAGTCATTTTCTTCGCTTAAACATTGATATGACAGCTAAAGCAGTCAAAATAATTTTTAATATAATTAAAACTAAGCGTTCCTGATGAAAATAACAAAGAAATTCTTTGCCAACCACTTGTATATTTTTTCCTTTGTACCATTTTTATCTATGTGAATGTATTTTCAATTGTGCTAACCGCTGCACCACATCGCGTTTTTCTGCGATAGCAACATCTGGACAAGGACAAATCAGTTCTACTTAGGTACTTCCGGTAAGTTATCTTTGATCTCGCTAGAAGAGCCAATCCGGTGTCTACCCTTCTCCGCTTCGGGCGACTGATGCCTAAACAGAGTCCGGGATAAGCCGTAATCGGCCTACAGGCTTAAACACGTCTTCCACTCTTTGTTTTTGAATCGAAAACAAAGACAAATCATAAGCCTGAAGCTTTTCGGGCGCTACAAATACTTTTCTCTCTCTCTCTCTCTCTGTCTTTCTGTCTGTCTCTCTCTCTCTCTCTCTCTCTCTCTCTCTCTCTCTCTCTCTCTCTCTCTCCCCAAAGATTACAAGAATGGTTAGTTTTGATCAAAGTAGAATCGATCTCAGTTTGTTTTAATTGTAACCAGAAACTATTGAAATGTTCTCATTCGTTCTAATTCGGTCGCATCCGATTTGAATCAACACAGCTTGCTTGTAAACAGAGCGACATGTTATATCGTTTTTATTATCTTTCTTTGCTCGGCTTATAATGCTTGTTTTATAACATCTATTTTATATTTAGACATCGTAGTTTACTTCTCATTATTTACCAACACTCATACTCAGTATTTTTACGCTAATTTCATCTTTAATTTTATGAAAGCCAATAGAGGTCCAGGTCAATTTTAAAAAGTTAAACTGAGTTTAAATTTATGTTTCTTTAATTTTATCGGTTTTATTTATAAAATAATAGATGTTCCTGTATAAGCTACTAAGCTCATGCAATTTAAAAGTTGCGTGTGTTTATATGTTATAGAAGGGTGCGTGTTCATATGTAAACGAGTTGGAACGACCAGAAAAAAGAGAGAGAGAGAGAGAGAGAGAGTGAGATTTCAGTCATCAGTAGACAGGGAAACGAACGCGCCCCAAAGGAACCGTCTTTTTGCTCCCGTGGCGTTCTTGGAGCAAGAAGGAGAAAGAGAGTATAGCAGGAAAATATTTGTATTTTTATAGACATAACTAGCGCCGTCTAATTGCGTTTGGCGAAGTCAAACCCACGTAATCAATATTTTTCTGGGGTTTTTTTTGTTTGTTTTTTTTGGGGGGGGTTGTTTTACTAGTAGCATCATGAGAAAAAAAGGTTTGTTTTTTTAATGTTCATTATTATTTTATTCATTGATTTTATTTCATTTTCCTACAAGTTCTTCTGTTATAGTATTCGGATTGGTTTCTCGTCTAAATCACACTTCTTTGTTCTGAGACGAGGTAGGCCAAATACACGAATGTCACCGCCATAAATTGCAGTCAACAAAACAATAGTACAATATTCTGTCCCAGAAAACTTTCTTTTTCACATAAATAATTTGTATTATAACTATTATTTTATAACCAATTTATAACTGCATTATTTACATTATTCGGACTATTGTCCTCATCTTTGTCGCCATATTTATTACAACGTTTCGGCCGTTGTACGCTTCGGCCTTCTTCAGGTGGTTGGAATTTCGAACTGAACCCTTTATTTCGCACACTGGGGGAAGACTGTTCTAGTTCCACGTGGCATGTTTGATGGCTGTCAGTTATCAGTCATCTCCTGCTAATTTAGGTGATAAGCCATAAAAATTAGATCAATCAATCAAAAATGGTTAATTTTCCACATGACACGATGCTTCTTTAGTTCGGCAGTCTTATTTTCAGGGTCATTATTATCCGAAGAGACACGTTTATTGAGCCTTTATACAGGATGTATCAAAAATATTTGACAAAATATGAGGGTGGGCTGCTCACACTAAAACAAGGTAAAATGTCCATGTAAACATATGTCAAAAAGGCCATCATTGTACCTCAAGACAGCAACTCATTACAAATATTCAAAATGTCCTCCTCTTGCTTCTACACACGCATACACCCGTCGGATCATTGACTGGCGGACTCTTTCAAATGCTTCCACAGGGTGTTGAAGTTTTCGCAGGCTCCCGGGACACGTTGATAAAAATGTATCTGCATTATTAATGTCTGCGGCATAAAAGAATAGTTTGTGGTACCACGGATCCTGTCTTAACATCACGCCGATAAACAGCAGCAAAGACTGGACGATTCGGCTGCCTTCGATCTTCAAACGCAATCTGATACAGAAGTGCAACCTCATGTCCATCACTATTCGCGGGTGAATGTAAAAATCATATCCGCCTGCTCCCGATAAGAATATCCTGCTGTTGTTAAAAGGAACACTTCTCAGTTAACTCACTACTACAGACATTAAACGCTGAAGACAGACTAGCCAGAAACGTACACGAATGACAAATGTAACGTAGGCTACATCGCAACACACCGTAATCTTTAAAATTAACTTAAAAACGAAAGATTTGCGAGCATATGTTTATAAGCACTTTTTTCCTTGTTTTGGTGTGAGGAACTCCTTCTCACATTTTTTGTAAATATATTTTTGATACACCCCGTATAAAAAGAAACCCTGACGTCACCAAACACGAGAATTTTAAAAAAATAAATAAACAAGAAGTATCCATAATTTAATTTAGTAGATACAAATTTCATGCCGAATGAGCCTTGAAATAGCTATGAACTGAACTCATAAAATACCTGTATTGGTAAGCCAAATTAAGACATATGTAATTTTCTAAACTTACAATCATCTTCATGGCACGAAAGCATTTGAAAGGATTGGTGTATATTTTAGGTGTGTACGTGTAAACATATAATAAACAAAAAAGAAGCATACGAAAACATATGTTTTTACTAAGGACCGTTTATTTTTATTATCGTGTCTGTAGTGAGGAAATGTTCCCTGTATCTCTGGGATATGTTTTTTTTTTTTTTTTTTTTTTGGTTCAAAAGCAAGTCAGCGTAGGTAAGGATACGAACAGTTAAAATAATCGAGTACTAAATTACTTCATGAGTAGGACTGCAAAGCATATGAAAAGACTGTTCTTGGAAAGTGGAAAAAGAGAACATTCTGTCCTTTCCGGGAGGCGGGGGATAAAAATCGCACAGGTGACCAAAATCCCTTTCAGACATCTTAATTATATTGCATCATGGGAAATTTATTTTTAATCTTTATTTTTATTTTATTTTTTGATTTATTTAATTTTCCAACAACAGCAAAAATATGTTGGTATCAGCAATTATGAAACAAAAATTCGTTTAACGGCATATCAACATCCTTATGTGTCAATTCTTGCCGAAAGTTAATTTTCTTGTCAGCTTTGAAGTAATAAAATATGATATATGTTATTCTGCTTCCACAACTGAGTACATGGTAGATGATACTCAGCTTTTGCACATATACATCTTTGTCTGGACTAGAGTTGGTGATGTGTGGGTTTTATTTTGTAGATTTGTTGAACTTTTGTTTCAAAATACAGATTCCTTTAATAAATTGTACGATATTATATGGATTAAAATCATGAAAGAGTTCTATCATGTTGTCTGGTTGATTTTCTTTGGCGGCATATCAACATCTATGGGTTGTTTAATGCTGAAATCTAAAGATTTTTTTACGCAATTTTATGCCTTTCACTAAATACATTTTAAACGCAATTACATGCCTTCATTGATCGGTGATAGATTTTCCTCATTCCACTGTCCATGTGTTCTTATTTTAGTACTGCTCATGTATTAAATACCTGGATTCCACCGAATCAAATTACCTTGCCCAGAGATTGAACTAGAAAGTACTATGTGATTATGTGTAAATTTTGTAACTAAAATGTATCTGTCTATATTTCTGAGATGAGGTATTATGTACATTATTTACGTTATTCGAACTATTGTACTCATCTTTGTCGCCATGTTTATTAAAACGTTTTGGCCGTTGTACGCTCCGGCCATCTTCAGGTGGTTGGAATGTCGAACTGAATCATTTATTTCGCTCACTGGGGTAGACTGTTCTGGTTCCACGTGCCATGTTTAATGGATGCCAGTTATCAGTTATCTCCTGTTAATTTCCCTCTGAATGTTCTATACTGCTTTAACCGGGTATTGGACTCACATTCTTTCGGTCGTGTCACATGGATAAAGGCGGATAAAGTGACAGGACCCAAAGAGTGTGAGTTCAATACTTGGTTAATTTTGCTATAAAATATATTGTTGTTGATTCTACTATAAAATGTATTGTTAGTTTTTTTTTTACTATAAAAATTTCTTTTCATACATAACGATTTATTTTTATTTTTCAGTTCGCCATTTGCTAATAGTTTGTACCATAGCAGTTACTTCCACCCAAGTCAGGTTGGACTTTGGAATAAAACGAGTAAAAAGGTGGTTGCACGCTCCAACAAATCTTTAATCTCCTGTTCAGCAGACTTGCTGCCGGATGTAGTTTATCGTCATACCCAGGACTAGCAACAAAAGAAATATTCACTATGTTCACAATTAGATTTTAAATAACTCAACAATTATTTACACCATTTACAGGCGGACTATCGTTTTTAGTTGTTTTTTTTTAATCATTTAACCCCAATAAGGGCGATAATGCCTCTAAGACGCAAGTGAGTGAAAGAACGAGAAGGCTTTAGAACGAACCTGAAACCCAACACTAAGCAGGAAACAAAGAATAAACCTCTACTGTTCAATAGACGGGGGAAGAAAGCTGAACCGGCCATTAGAAAAATCGATCTACTTTTTTGTTGTCTAACCCCGATCGACATACATCTGATGAAGTACGAATATCACTGCTGAAACGTTGTTATAACAATAACAAAGATGAGGATAGTCGAGCGCATATAAATAGTGAAAATAATAACTCCTCTTTCCAAAAAATTCAGTGCAAAACTCAACATCTTTTGTTCATGAAAATCTATTTTTATTAACATATATAGATTTTTGAATTAATACACCTACCAGAGCAAGGGCAGTATTAACTGAACGTTGTGCGCAGGCCAAAAAAAAAAAAGATCCTCCCCCGGTTCGGTGCCTAAGATAGGGTTAAGTGACGGCAGTACAGTAGAAATCAGGGAAACAGATGAAATGAAGCATCTCTAATCATACCCAAGTTCGATCTTTTCCCAAAGTATGCAATATGGCGTGTTTGAAGGGGACTAATTTAATCTGAGATCTTTCCGAAAAACAGACGATTAATTCTAAAACGTAATGCTTAAAATTAAACTAATTGATGGCAGCAATCGATCAAAAGCTTGTGCCCAGAATTAGCTAAGAGATTAGTCGTAAATATTCATTAAGACGCCATGTTTCCTTGGTGTCGAGACAAAAATTACTACAGCTTTGCTGGAAGGCTTTCACTGGTCTGCAGGATTCATCCAATACCGCGTCTCGGATTATCATTGATATAAAAACTTAATGCAAAAAGAATCACTTTCTAGGAAGACTGAAAAATCATATCGATATTTTTCTTTTCTCGGAAAGATGCAATCTCCTGGGAGTGGAGAATTATGAATTTGCCTGAGAAGGACAGAGAAGTTTGCAACCAAACGTTGACTTTGTTGGAAATTTTAAAAAAATTCTTTATTTTCCTTATTAAACTAAGCGAGCATTTTATTGGCGTTCTTTATTGCTTACTTGGCACATGTCAGTGGGTATCCACCAGACGAGGCTATGTCGAAGGGCAGAGGCTCGTCTCGGGAAAATGACTCCGTTTTTACGAAGTCTACAGGGAATTTTTGCCCGAGCATACGAACTCGGATACCCCACGATAAAACTCGGCCATGTACCACATCTTGCTGCGTGGGGTAGTGAGTAGATACCTTTATTGCCGATCAAGTTGGCATTAGAGTATTTTATAGGTAGTGGGAGTTTGTCTTCACTATGAAGAAAAGGAACAAAATTCTGATAGTCATCAGTTTGCTACAGCAGAAACTGATGATTCAACATCAAGCAGATAAAACAGTGGTGATGGGGGAGGATGGCAGTTATATTTCCTTTGTCATTGTTCAGCAAATATCAGCAGCAGCAACAACTACAGCAGCGGCAATTGTTCCAGCAACTTGAAGTACATTGCAGTTTTTTACTCCTCACCTCACAGAAGTTTTGATAGGTGCAAAATCACTGACAGAAATGGGATTTTTCATATGAACGGCTGTTGCAGCTTTCAGACGTGATATTGAAAACCTGATAATAAATCACGCTTCTTTTTTTACGCCTTAGATTTAGAGAATCCATACACACAGAAATAAAAATTTAACCTAAGCGACTGTCAAGAATTAATGTTGCACTGGGACAGAATGTTGCTCTCAGTATTCACTGACGTTGAAAAAGTTGATAGATTAGCAATAATAGTAACTTTTCAAGGCAAAGAGTAATTGTTGAGATTCTCTGAAATCCAACATCTTCAGAACAACAAGAAGCCATGATTATTTACC